>CM035812.1:40221754-40711754 GCA_020458035.1 Magallana ariakensis
CTAGGGCGGGGCCAATATGGCCATATAGCATAAATGTATTAAATCTTAGAAAACCTTCTTCTCTTCTTCCATACATTTTCAGAAAAACTAAATGCATGATTCTGATGTCCTCGAAGTCTTCCCCCAAAAATTGTGAACTTCATGGTTCTCTGGGACAGGGGTTCAGGCCTAAGGCGGGGCCAATATGGCCACATTGTGAAAATGTATCGAATTGATATTTTATCTGTACTGTCACAGTCTTGGAAGATAAAGTAATGCATAGCTGCAGGTCTGTAGCTCCCGGTCTGAACAAATTCGAATGGACGACCTGGGAACTACAGTGCCGCCCCTTGTAAAAAATGTACATTTATTGCGCAGAAAAACGTGCGCTAGTTTTGGACTAATAAACCTTATCTACACGCAAACTCTGTGCAAACAATTAGTACCATTAAATTCTTCATGCAAATTACTACTGATATCGTCTCTTTACTTGCCTCAGACTTTCTCCGAAACACGCTACAAACCTCGGAAAATCAAGTATGTTAAATTTACATCAAGATCGAGAGTCGCCATTTTAACATCGAAACAAACTGCACCACTTCAATTTACGGGGCTGTTGATGGTGTTTAAAAGACTATCCGAGGCAAGTAAAGAGACGATATCAGTAGTAAATTGCATGAAGAATTCATTACTTGTTTGCACAGAATTTGCGTATAAATAAGGTTCATTAGTCCAAAACTAGCGCACGTTTTTCTTGCGCAATAAATGTACATTTTTTTCAATGGGCGGCACTGTAGCTCCCATAGCTCCCAGGTCGTCCATCCGATTTTTTTTATCAGACCGGGAGCTACAGACCTGCAGCTAAGTAATGCATTGTTATTATGTTCATAATGTTCTGATGTTAAATTCACTGCTCAGGCCATGGGACAGAAGGTGAGGCTTTTTATCAGAGTCGAGGGACAAATATGACATGTATGTTTACTTAGGGTAATTGCTGTCTGTCATCCATAACAATTTCATTTTGAAAACAACATGACAATGCACAGGATACTAGTAGATTTCCTAAAATATTACACATTTAATTCAGTAATGCCGAGTGACAATTTGTATACATATAGGAATAAAGCTGTATGCATATTGTGTGCATTATAAATGAAACTGTGAATATTATTAAAGATTGACTATCCTGCAGGTCTTTTATAACCAAAAGTTTACAATTTTTGGCCCCTGGAGCTAAGGAATAGATAATCCGAGATTTCTCCGACTCTTGTAATCCCCCCCCCCCAACAAACACACACATTTTCATGAATTAATGTTTTTCAAAAATCATATAATAAAAGTTGTGAAACAGAGGAGTGTCAGATTAGGATTTAAACTTCAAAATGAAGTTTAAAAGGCAAACATGAGACTCTGACATGTCGAACTAAGGGATATGTTACTCAGGTGGCTGTCAAGGCCTGTGGGTCTCCTGTTAAAAAAAAGTATTAAATTAAATTGATCTTTGGGCTAGCTTACCGTTAAACTACGTAGCAGCTATTGGTGTCCAAGAAGCTCAGTGGACAATGCACTCGCTTATCACCGCTGCGACCCGCTGCTCATCGCTACACATCCCTATATATAAGGCCGATAGCACTATTCATGCTTCATCGCATTCAGGTATTTCATTCACCCGAACGCGTTACATTAGACGAAAAGACTTGTAGAAACGCGTTTTGAACAAAAATATTATGACAACCACTGCACTGGTAAGGAATATCCAAAGAACTACGAAACAAGGCAGACTGAAATCCCAGGAACACAAATTTCAAAATCCTCGATAATTGTAGAACGTTTTCCTGTGTAAATTATAACATCGCACATGCGCAAACTACACACTGTGACCGATCGAGCAATGTCAATGATCGCATGGATTTTAGAAACGGGGTGTTTTTGTAGAAACTATGGAAACGATGTTTCTTTGTTACTTTCTTGGATTTACATCATTTATCTACTGTGTTGGATGTAGTGCCGCTATGATCTCCAAAAGAAGCAGACGTTATGCACTCTGTATGAACGACACACGTGTTCGATGTGCATGCGAAGTAAGGCAGCTCTATCTGTGCAAAATGATACGAATACCTTAGAAATTCTTTCAAAGAATAAATATATTTTGTGTTTTATTTATTGTAGTTTCCTTTACTCTTTTTTTACAAACATTTTACTACAATGTGTAGTTCATGCATTTAGAAGTCTGTGCAACCTGAATGCCTCGATTGGAAAGCAACCGACCGTAACTTTCTCGACCGGTATATATACCCCAGTGACAGTAGAGGAGCGATCGAAACTAATATGGCGACCAAATGCTTTTATGAATTCATGTCTCTACCCGGAGACACTTGTATACTACTTTTCAGCTTTAAAAGTCAAGAGCAAGGCTTTCAGAAAGCGTAAATGTAAATGCTTACTAATGTCGATATTTTTGTAATCCTGGTGAGTGAAAATGCCTTATCAAGTAAATCTAGCTGAATATTGTAATCAATTTAAAAAAAAAATACTTATAAACAAATTAAAAAAAAAAATGTTCTTACTCTAATAAAAACGATTTCGTGAAGTTCATCTAAAAACGAATTTCATGTTTAGTGCTTACAATAGGATTTTGTGCAATGTTGCACATTTTTTTTTTTTTTTTAGAAATTTATGTTCGTGTAGTATATATTTTAAATGAATGCTTAATTGACATGAAACGGCGTTTTTTGACGAGTTGTTTGATGATGCATATACACGTCTGCCAACATGGTTTCTAATGTTCCTGGTGTTTGTTTAAATCATACCCCCAACTGATGAATTTATGATACCAACATCCGAAATATAAGTGATGATATTAGAAGCCATTTTAAAGACCCTGCGTTTTCTAGCTCGGATTTTTTTTTTCGGTTTATTGAACTACGCTCCTTTTATCGTTGCTGATCCGACGGAGGCGGCGGATCGAAATCGCCGTGAAGGTGTTAAAAAAATACAAATATAAAACAGGAAGAGTATATCGGCCACTACCCCCCCCCCCCCCCCCCCCCACCTTCCCGCGAAAATATTTTAACTCGTGCAGTTTGTAATGCAATTCAATTGGTATAATTCATGTCATATATTATGTGTATCATACGATGTTTCAATATCATATCTTTAAATAATAGATGGAATTGTCATTCTTAATGAGCTCAGATTTCTGCAAAGTGCATACTAAATTTAGTTCAGATTCTTAATTTTTAATCATGCATTTTTTAATCATAAAACATTTGGCCCAAAAGTTTTCTAATTAAAAGAGTACTAAGAGTATTGTGTATTCGTATGATGATAATATTGACCTAATCTGCACTGTGATCGTCATAGTATAGTGATGAAAATGTCGAACTGAAAAAAAGTTTAAATAGCAATATGTGTCAACAATTAGAAAAAAATAAACATGAATATGTTTAATCTAATGGTTATAATCAAGCAATCAATCGTTTCGTTATAAACAAATAACTACATGTATATATAATGTAAAACTTTATTCGTATCTTTTACGCTGCCAAACTTCGATATTTTATTTATCATTTTAGTTACACATGACATCACGGTATTCATTTAATTAGTATTATTTTAGAGAAAAGAAAAAAAATAGGGAAGTGCCTTTGGTTAGCTCTTTCTCGCTTGCTTAATCGTAACCATGGTTACAGTAGCATTCCAGAAGGCCACTCAATGTAAATAAATACTATTTATATCACAAGCATTTCGATTGCCAGCATTAGATACCACGCCATTTTGCCAAGTCTGTGAGTATATAAAACATTTACTTAAAATGAATACACTGCACTATGAAAGTCTGTCTTCGACTTATTTGAATCAAAATAAACGTAATATGTGGATGATTTCAGATATTTACGATCTCGAGATCCTAGTAAAACTTTAGTTACGGCTCCATTCAGCAAGAAATTTGGCAGTATCGATTCAAACCCAAGAAGTGTCACAGCCTGGATGTGAGCAATGCCTTGGAGGAGAGAGGAGGTCTGCAGAAAATGTCTGCAGGACATGCGTCGTGTATTTATGTAGTGAATGTGGGGGACCTGTCCGTTACACAAGACGTAGTTTCCGTTACACATGGTCTAGTGTCCGTTACACTTGAAGAAGCAGCCGTCGGTGACTGTCGATCTTGTTCACCGACCTGTGTGGACCACAGTCACCCTGTGGGATTTACTGTGCGTATTGCCGCAGACCTCTGTGTGTTATCTGTTGTGATTCTGGAGCTCATAAAGACCACTACGTGCAACAGTTGTTCTGAGGCGCACAGTCTCATCCAAACTGCCATTGAAAAGGACCAAAGAGACCTAAAGTTCACTATCGTACATGTACCTACTTAAAGGTCATGAATTCAAATGTTGTCCAGGACCATTTAATCAAACGAACAAATAGAATTCAGTATGGAAGAGAGTTGCATAGACTATCCGATGCTGTGATTGAAAAATACGGAAAGGAAGCGTGTCGTTCAGAAGTTGAAGATTTGAATTTTTTGGTATCAGAAATTTCATAACATAAAAATGTCAGGTCTGATATGCTAATGAGTTATGAAAGGAACCAAAATACAATATCATCGAGAAACATTGCCAGACTTCTGGATTATCTATCCAAAAACAAAGATTACATAATAGTTCCAGACAGAAGTTCCTTTTGACAGATCATTGGAGACTTATCACCATCTGTTAAAACCTAAATTCAAGGGCTGACGGTTTTTCTTATCAAAAGTGGCATGGATTCAGTTGAAGTTAAAGAAACCAATGAAGAAGAAAAAAATGAGTCTCTGGAAAGTAATATAACATCTACTTCTCCTGGAAAAGCCAGTAATTCTACAACTAAATTGGACTATGAATGCGATAGCAGTGCTGTTGGGAAATTAGGGGCGTTTCTTGAAGCCCCAAAAGTCTTGAACATCATCAAAACTGGATATCGTTGGACGTACAAAGTAGAATGTGGTCACGGTACTAATCAATTTTACGTGAGTGGTTCCAAAAGTATCATAAAACATATGGATACCAAAGGCATACTACTAGATGAAATAGTAACCGAGTCCAAAAACATACCTAGATGCTTTACGGTGAGCAAGGATGGGCATGTGATGTACAGTGACACTGTTGACAGAAGCATTAATGCTGTAAACAATGGAGAAGTCAAATGTATCGCAAAACTCGGGGGATGGAAACCACAGAGCATCTGCAGCACTAGTTCTGGTGAATTGCTGGTGGCCTTGAAAGCGGACGATGTTAATGAGGCGAAAGTCGTTAGATACTGCTCGTCCAAAGTGAAACAAGAAATTCAGTTTGATAGCACTGGTCAGCCTTTGTACAGCGACCCACACTATATTGACGAGAACAGGAACTTGGACATTGTCGTCAGTGACTTTGATGCCAAGGTGGTGGTTGTAGTGGATAAACTAGGCAGCTTCCGGTTTACATATAAAGGGATTCGCTCCGATAAGATGAGTGATGCGTTCTGTCCTCGTGGATTAACTACTGACAGTATGTGCCACATTCTGGTGGCGGACTTTGACAATAATCTAATACACGTGATTGATCAGGACGGACAGTTCCTGCGACTTATCCAAAACTGCGGTCTTCATTTACCGTTGGATCTCAGTACAAATAGCGACAATATTTTGTTTGTTGTTGAATACTATAGCAACAGGGTGAAGGAAATTCAGTATTTGAAGTGAACGTTTAACATGTTTAGTGCAACTCCAAACTGCACAGCCTCATCATTCTTGTGTGCAGATATATCACACTGTAAACGTTTACCGAGTGTTTTCGAGGGCTGTTCGGAAATTATGTAAAAACTGCATCATTCAAACGAACAACTATAATTCAGAATCATGAAAGATATTTGCACAGACCATATCAAAGATGTGATTGAAAAATACAAAATATTAGCGTGTCAGTTGATTGAGGATTTGGATTTATACCCCTTTATAATTAACTGTTTCCGGTGAAAATTGGAAAACCCGATCGCCAATTTCAGATATATCGATTTTAGTAAATGGTATATAAGTTAGAGATAGGAAATCTGAAGAAAGAAAAACAGTTTACAATATGCCAGAAGACCCAGTATTAGTGGTTAACATGGTTAAATATATACAAAATGTTTATTTTTTTTTTACAACTGGCATCAATAAATTAAAATGAGCTGGGGAGAACACTTGTCCAAACCGAGGAACTGATGATACATGCACAAACACAGTAGGATGAAAATAGGTCTATAGTTTATCGGTTTATCAAACAATATTTATCTTCACCTGAGTGTTAACAAATAACCGTACAGCCATTATTACCCACTAACTAACCTCAGCTTCCCCGCATTGGTTTGAAAGTTAAATATTATGGTAATAATTGACTTTCTGGTAGCAATGAAACAAATATGTACGGAAAATTCAAGAATGGAGAGAAATTGAAATTGAGCTACATTCACTACTGACGTCAGATTTCCAAATATATGAGCTGTAGTGTATACATACATGTATGTTATTTTAAAGGAAGAACTGGCTATCCTGTCTATACAACTTACAGATAATGATAACTTACTAGTAAGTTATTTACTCAGTAATAATATACGGATATAATAGAAGAGGGATTCAAAGAGATATATTAAAAACTATTAAGTACATGTACTAGTGAAATGTCTTTTCTCATCAGTAATAAGAAACATTACACGGTGCTGAGAATATGTTGGAAAATCTTTCAGGAAAGTGGCTTGACTGTCAAATCTTTGGATCGATCAATTATCAGACACTAAATTAGCGTCGGTTTGAAAAGGTTAAACTTGAATTTTTGAATGATTACCTATTTATACTTTCCCCAGAAAGTAAATAGCAGGGACGTATATACTATATGGAAATAGCTAGACCGTTTTAAAATAAATTTTTTAATATTTTAATACTTTATATAAAGATGTTACACTTTAAGATTCGATTCATGTTGTTAAGAGATGTGTACATAGCTAATAACAACATTTTGCTTTAGAGTCAGTTAAAAGAAGACACAACTAAGCTGGATTTTTTCAATATATATCTTACACAATTAATATAAAAATCATAGAAAACAGATGTGCAACAAAAAACGGGGACAAATTAACTTCCCTGATAAAACAACATAATTTATAAATAAATTCATATAAATTGACAAAGAATAAAAAAAATCAATATGCCAAAAATATTCTTAAATTAATGGATGCATTTAAGTTTTGTACAAAAAATATATTCATAACAAAATCATTTCACAGTTATCACAGCTATTTGATATCATAAACACATCACATGTTAAAAGTACCGGAACATGTACCATATGTATCAAGCAAGTTGGAGTTGGTACTTGTTGATTTAACATTCTGTATTTGAAGTAAGGGAATGTACTCCATATTACACACACAAACACATACCAGTACATCCTTTCTAGACAAATCACTCATCATTAAATGGCTGTCAAGTCTCTGCCTGTCTGTCCTTCTCTTTAGCGGGCGTACCCTCTCTGACACACTGTTGGTGGTCATTGAAGGGCGTCTGTGTGAGGGTGGGGGCGGGGGTATGGGGGGCAGTCCCTTGTACGTTCTGTAGCGGCTCCTGCTGTTGAATGTATTTGTCCATTAACCAAGCTTGGTCCTTGCGATTAAAATTCCTGCTCAACTCAAAAAGATTTACCACAGACATTCTCTGAGCCGGGTTAAGGAGCAGATAAGGACATCAATATTCTCCTTAATATGATAGTAGACTTACTGTGTACATGGTATGTGTACATGTACTCAACATCTGAAAATGTACAGAAGTGTTACTCATTTGCTCCTGCCATAAATACTGTATTCGGGTTTTTTTATCGATCAGTGTTTTTTCACCCTACTACATTTGCAAACCATTTCACTTTGTATTGAAATACAGAATTTGCCCAGACACAGTAATGTGATGAAACTCTTTCTGATTAACCCTGTTATTAAAAAATTATTTTGAATTCGTTCAGTCTTAAATTTGACTGATGTCGAGGACGAATCGGATGAAAATATAACAGGGGCAAATATTTCCCTGTAGATGGTAACATTTCTAGTTGAGGCAAGTTTCATGCATTTACTGTTAATCTTTTACTTGCTTACACATTTTGTGAATCAACAAACTCTGTAAATGTAAAATGCAATTAATTGCAGCGCAGAACTGTTGTATTGAACTGAACTGTGCAAGTATTAGGCAAAGTATTTTCTGCAATAAACTGTAAATAATATTTCAAACAAATCATTGTGGCTAGCCTTGTATCTTAAATGAATTGTTTTTTAGATAAAGGATACAGATTTGGGTGGAAGGGGAGGTAACTGGAACACTGAAGGAGGTTGAGACAATCTTAAATCTGAGGAACCTGCAAACATACAATGTGTGTCAAAGTCAAACATCTGTGTGTCATTAGTCAAACATTTGTGTGTAAATATTTATGATGAACACCCTTAAATTTTTTGTATGAAGTGTTTCATGACCAAAAATGATGAACTTTAAATGAAGAAAATTACAGAAATATTAAAGTATATATCTTTAAACACACTATCACTTGCATGTTATAGGTGTTTAAAACACAACTGTTGCACCGGTATATACCATTTTATACAATATATTTTAGTACATGTATATAAAATTCAGAAATCGGATTTGTCCAGTGAAAGTCATTATTTGTTTATAATGACTACAGAACAACACCAAATTGAGACTAGTACATGTGTATATTCTATAAGTGAGTACCTGTTGGGTGGAAGTATTGATGGGCTCTGGGATTGTAGATGGCAGCTTTCTTGTTTTCTGTTGGCATAAACAATGCTGGCAAGCTAACATCTGAAAGGTTAATATGTTCATCCTCAGTTTGCATAATAATTAAATTCTACCACAGATGTGGTTCAGATTACTGCTATTAGAAATATACCACACTGGGAGATTTGGATGAAACAATTGGTCCATTTCTACATCAAAGGGTATCAAAATTTGAACAAACAACATTACTCTGTCGTTGGAGGACACTCTCGTATATAATGATTACAGTCCTGTTACAGTTGAGTGTTGTAGCACAAACTGACCTTTCATTGCATCATAGAGGCCCTCGTCCCTCCTGCTGAGTTTGTTCTGGCCGGCCAGCTTCTTCTCTAGCTCCTCCTGGATGGTCCTCATGGTCCTCTCCTGGTTCTCCTGCTGGTGCTTCTTACTGGTCTCCTCAAACCAGGCCAGCCGTGTCAGGAACTATCAACAGACACAGCCAGTATCATTCACTATCATCAGCATTAACCAGAAGTTAGAGCAAGTCAATGCTTCACTCGTCAAGTACACCACAAATTAATGAATTTTAATCAATATCATATCTATAGTAATAAATGACATTTAAGTTTGTGTAAAATGATTAAAATGTATTTTAGTGACTACCAACACCTTCTCAATAGAAGCTATAATACATAAATAAACAATGGTGTAATTCATGTATATCAATCTAACGAGAAAAGAAGATTTCATTATTCAAGGAATCCAAGTCAAATTTCTATGGTGATGATTATAAAGCTTTCAATTAATTGTGTTAATCCGATTGTAACAAATTGCTTACATCTTCTGGCACGTCGCTGCCCATTGTTGGGATGGGACGCAGCACCTTCATGTTCTTACGTGAAAAAGAAGCCTCAGGCATGGAGTGAGCCAGAGACTGGTTCTCTGTCCTTGACTCATAGCTAAAAATTAAAAGGGCATATAGGTTATAACAATATTAGAGTCAAAGGCAGGCACTGTTTGCAGTAGCTTCTAGAACAACATTCACCAATGGATTCCAACAGAATAGCCATTTTAGCACCCATTGGACCTTTATAAAGTAGGGTTTGACTGAGGCAGAAAAACATCTACTTTAGTGTGTCAATGGGCAAAATGCAAGTCTTTTACACTACATTTACTTATTTCCTTACTTTGATTGACAGAAATATATTATCATAATTGCTGAAGAACTACTCAAATAAACAGTCATGTTACTAGACATGTAACACTGATCTTACCCCACAGGTGTGAGGGTGTCATAAGTTTGGGGGGTTTTAGGCAGCATGGCAATTTCCTGACTGACCCCCAGACTCGGGGACACCATTGTGGAGGGTTGAAGCTGTGAGGGGGTCTTGGGCGGTGCAGCAGACACACGTCCCCCACTGGCCGAGGACCGCTTACTGCTGCTAGACACAGGACGCTGATGGACAAGTGGAGGACGGTTTTGTTGCTGTTGTTGCTGTTGCATCAGCAACTCTTTCTGCTCAAGTTGTGTCTGCTGCATTTGTTGCAGGTTCTCTAAAAGTTCTTGCAAGCGTTTTCTGAAATATGGAAAAGAAAACTACTTTCAATTGGAGTTCTTAGGAAACAGTTAAATTTTTACATATAAATGTATTTTAAAGCAACAATCAATTTAAGGTGGTATGGGATACCTCCATGTTGTGACATATTGTTTATTGAAATAAACAATAAAATAAAGTGTAATTATATAAGTAGTTTCTTTCCTAACATTGTCGCCTTACAGTGTAGCGCAGTGGGTTAGAGGGTTTACTATGAATCTGTAAGTCCATGAGTTCAAATCCCGCTGGGATTTTTACATTTTTTACCGTTCCATTTTTTTCAAAAGCTTTTTTTTTGGTTAAATATTTTAAAATTTGAAAATTCTAAACCAGTGAAAGTATTCTAATTATAATGTACTTTAATCCACATTAATATCGACAGATGCCCTATACCACCTTAAATCTTCAAAACTATTTATTTTTCCAAAATCAAATGCTTTGTGATCTTCCCACTTAATCTTTTTACTTACTCATACTCTGCCTGGACCAGTTGTAACTCCTCACTGTGTTTGTTTATCAGTTTATCGTATTCTACTTTTGGAACTGTCTCCTGTAATTAATCAGATAAGACATGATTGTATCCATTGGTTTTTAAGGATTTACAAATTGGTTATGTTGATTTTATATCATGCTGAATGGTTATAACCACTTGAAAAATTTGCATTAAAATTTTGCAAAACATGTTGATGCATAAAATTGCAGTGTGTAACAGTTATTATGTACCCATAAACTCAAGAAACCTGACAGTATCACTGCATTTAAATTGAACAGATTTTGTTCTATCTTTTTATTTAACTAAATCAAATAGTCAATTTCCTTATGATCATAAATATTGATACATGTACTTCTGTGCTCTAACAGACAACAACCTAAGTTGATTAAAGAATTTTACTTTTTTTTAAAATGCCTGATTTCATGCAATGTGTCAAATACCAGAGAGAGAGAGAGAGAGAGAGAGAGAGAGATATTTATATAGATCACTTTCATTTGATTTACCGGTAAGCTAATATACCATCACCAACTTATCAGAAGTCCAAGCATGGAAAAGGTATGCTCGAAGGTATAAATGAAGAGAATACAGAAAACAAATTGTTTGTGGGAGAAGACAAACAAAGATTCCCAAAATGAAAAAGTAGCTTAGACTTCATAATACTACATTTAATATTAAGTGTGCAATAGACATTGAAACACATGATCCATTCCAGTGTTCACATATTTTTTTGTAACTTAAGGTTCACTGGCCCTCTGATACAAGAGACAACTCTCAATAGGTGTAGGAATCTATTAATTGTTAAGTTAGAAGTCAAATTCTCTCAAATATTGACTTCAAAGAATGCTGAAATTTTGAGTATTTCAATCATAATTCAGATTTCTATCACAAAATTACTCCCACTGTAACGGTAGATATCTTGATATGAGTTTATAGAGGGATGACGAACCTTAACATTCAACACTTTAACATAAAAATTGCAGTGGAAGTATAGATGTGCATGCATATATTATTGAGGATAGTACAAGTTCTCAAACTTACTACAGGTACTGGTTGCTCTCCTTCATCCTAGAACAAACAGGACACAATATACATGTACACTAAAAATTCTGGGACAAAACTGTTGTATGGGGCTTATGTCTGATACCTCGTATCAGCATCCACTGGAACTTGAGAGAAGCTCAAGTACTGACTAGTTTTTCATCATTATATGAAATAAAAATAAATGCAGGCTGATCACCAGGTGTACGCAATCAACAATAAATACCTAGTTATTGTCATTAAAAAATAGGCAAATTTTCATCACATTCTATGCACTAGTTTCTTATAACTTGTCTGGAAAAATTATGTAATTATGTTTATACACAAACAAAACGACTGATGGATAGAATGACAAAAAAAACCCATGGTGATTAACTATACCCCCCCCTAAAAAAAAAAAAATTAAAATTTCTTTGTAATGGAAAGAGTCCCTGAATGCTGTATTACCTCCTTTGGAGATTCTGGTGGAGGTGGTGGGGGTGTTTTCATGACCTCAATAATCTTGGGTTCTGCCTGAACTATGACCTCCTTGATGACCTCTTTCTCAACAACCTTGACCTGAACCTCTGGCTGCCACTCCATGGCTGATGCAGCACGGCTCTCAGTTTCTTTAAACATGTCCTCTTTCCTCCATGTCTGGAGGTCAATGCCAGCGATGTCAAGGACAAGGTCATTAAAAGGAACAGTGCCTGCATCACCAAATAAGTGAATACATATGATAAACTGTCCATTTTTATAAAAAGTCAATCTGCACTATCTACCATTGTGTCTACTGGTTATAATTCTAAAGGTATATATACATGTACATATGTATTACAAACAAAAAAATAATGTGAAAATTTAAGATACTTGTATCACAAAAAATGTTAGGTTGATTAGTCTATGGTTAAGAGAGAAATCATTAAAAAAAATCTTGACTATCATGTACATTAATTGTTTTGAATTAATGAGAATTACATGTACTCTACCTACCATTGTTTCTATTCCACAGTTTGGGTTTGGCCCGTTTAGCCATGTAAAACACTACAGGAACATTTCCACATGGCTCATGTACGTTATCTGTTTTTTTGGGATTGAGAGCAAAGATTGGAAAGTGGAGTGGCTCCACCTTTTTGAGGATTTCATGTTTCTCTACAGGTGCTCCATTCTCTGTTTTGGGGGTGGTGGGCTTTGTTAGGTTCACGCCCTCCTCTGTCTTTTCCCTTTCCCCTGGGGGTGGAGGGACATCATCATCACCATGGGGCTCTGGGAGGTAGACAATCTTCATCTCCTGTTGACAGAGAATACATTTATCATCATTTCAGACAGGCATATTTATACATTTTAAGGGAGTAAAAGACTATTCACTCAGACAATGTTAGTTGAATTTATAAATTAACTTAGCTGTCTTTGGTGAAAAAAACTCACATAGGTTTTTTAATCATCTTCAATATATATTTAAGTTTGACCTAAGTGATTAATAAGTGATTATACATGTACAAAAACATGTATGCTGAAAGTTGTGATAAATTAATAATTCAAAATGATAAAAAACCAGTATGATCCATCAGCCAATTATTACATTATTTTCATAAAAAAAATTGAATTAAAAAACATGTTCAGGTGTACTGTCTTCATGTTCTTGAACAATATTATACATTCAGTAAGCATTTGCTGGATTTATATGAATAATGTTCTTTTTTTTTTCTTGCTCTGTACATAAATTGACTACAATTAAACATGTTAAACCTGATCAAAAATGTCATCCAGGTCAATGGTTGCCATGGCAAACATTTCCTCTGTTGGACCTTTATGTACAGACAATTTGAGGCTTTTGGGTTCACTTTCTTTTCCTTTCCGCCACAGGCTATCATTTCCAAAATACTCAGGAATTTCGAAAAATATCTCCTGATACCTAAAAGAAATTGCATGATACTGAATGACAATATAAGGAACGTACCTTTTTAACATTTTTAAATCTTCAATTAAACATTCTTAATACATTTTTGATATTAGATTGATCTTTCCCCAATTTCAGAAAATTAAAAAACAAAACAAAACACAAATAAGAGTTTAATCTACATTTATCCAATTTATATATACTTTAAACAAAAATCTGAAATAAATTTAAATAAAAATTCAAGATATGGCATTGAAGTTTTTACTAATATCAATTAATATCATGTTAGATTATGTTATATTAAATGTGACATCTGTCGCCGAGGGGGTTAGGGCACCATAGAATAAGGGGAAACTAACTCATATAGGCCCAGCCCAAGAGACAGGGGGTCAGCCTATAGATATTAGGCTTAAATTGACCTCTAAGTCGGATATGCATAGAGCTATAACTCGAAGGCAGGTTTCACAATTTATTGATTAAGTGATTTGAATTAACTATGAATTATCAACAATAACCAAATATAACAAAGTCAAATAGAACAGAATAATAATAATAATTTCTTAAATTGCCAAATGAGTCAGGTTTAAAGTTAGCTCAATGTTGCTTAGTCTTACTGACAGACTGGTGGACAGTCAACTAGATAGTCAGTATGAAGACATAACCAACATGAGGTAGTGGCCAAAAGTGTCTGACTGGTTTGAATAAATTCCTAACTGTATTTATAATCTAAAAGATAATTAATGAAAGTGAGGTACAGTACTCATGATAATAACTCAAAAGCTAGGACAACTCAGAACAATTATATTGACTAATTGGGGATAATTAGCAGATCAGACTGATTACTAATTACTTGTCATCTGGCATGAGTCAACTCTCAAACACATGTTATACAAAATGACACACCATGACATCTGTCGCCGAGGGGGTTAGGGCACCATAGAATAAGGGGAAACTAACTCATATAGGCCCAGCCCAAGAGACAGGGGGTCAGCCTATAGATATTAGGCTTAAATTGACCTCTAAGTCGGATATGCATAGAGCTATAACTCGAAGGCAGGTTTCACAATTTATTGATTAAGTGATTTGAATTAACTATGAATTATCAACAATAACCAAATATAACAAAGTCAAATAGAACAGAATAATAATAATAATTTCTTAAATTGCCAAATGAGTCAGGTTTAAAGTTAGCTCAATGTTGCTTAGTCTTACTGACAGACTGGTGGACAGTCAACTAGATAGTCAGTATGAAGACATAACCAACATGAGGTAGTGGCCAAAAGTGTCTGACTGGTTTGAATAAATTCCTAACTGTATTTATAATCTAAAAGATAATTAATGAAAGTGAGGTACAGTACTCATGATAATAACTCAAAAGCTAGGACAACTCAGAACAATTATATTGACTAATTGGGGATAATTAGCAGATCAGACTGATTACTAATTACTTGTCATCTGGCATGAGTCAACTCTCAAACACATGTTATACAAAATGACACACCATGACATATTCCCCCCTGCTCGACAATGTTTGTCCTCAAACACGATATTTACAAGTGAAAGTTTATACAATCGTACCTGTCTGAAAAAAAAAAAAAACTTTGAAAAAACATACTGATATGCTATGCAAAAATAGTAGTACTACATGACATACAAAATATTGGTTAATGTTACATTTTGAAAGAAATTCATGGCATGAAAGAGATAAATAATTTTCACTTAAATCTAAAATAATGTAGATATAAGAAATAATATGCGTGCACTCATACCATTTCTTGGATCTACTTTGTACTAAACCTAAGTTTGGTTTAAAAAGTAAAATAAAATTAAAGCAGATGAATTTCTTTGCAATTGATCAGGCATGATTAAAATTACATTACACAGATATCAAACATGATATAATATCGACAGTTCTACATTGACATGAATGTTAGTAATTATTGAGGGATGCTCATTTCTTCACAGTATTCACTTTTCAAATCCTCCAGGAGAAATGTGACAAGACCAAATGGTAAATCATTGAATGGAACCCACTGTGGTGGCACATAAGGATTTTCAAAACTCATTAGATACATGGGTTCACACTGTTGACAGAATCGTACTTCATGGATTTTCCTTCCCAAATGCATTAAATTGATAATTTATTAAAATATAGATTGAAGAAATTTTAAAAGGAAATGAATAACATATATTGAAATCTTTATATAAAATGAAATAATTAATAGGCCTTTAAAAATGATAAATTAATTCATTCAAACTGCCAAATTGCTATGTTCTGTATCCATACAGGGGTAGTGTTGACTGAGCTGAAATTATCTGGAAGTTTCTTGATATGAACACTTAGATGTCATTTCTTATAGACAATTAATAGGTAGTACAAACAAACATCCACTACTCTATACGGAATGATTTTCTTTTGATAAAAGAAATAGAAAACAAGATATCAGTAATTTCAATATACATGTAGGAGTGCTACCATCCAAACAAACTGAAGATATACACAACAGCTTCACAGGCCCTATGCAAATACATGAGACCTCAATCACCATCTACCAACAATTTACACCACAAAGAAAATATATATGAAAATGGTAATTTTAAATAACTGGCCTCAACCAATTACATAAAATGCTGCATGGATTTCCTATTTTCTTACATTTTCTAAATATGCTGTAATTTTTCCTTCTATGGAGAAATGCTGAATACTGCCAACACTATATAATAACAAAATTCTGAAGAGCAAAGAAAATACTAGTAAACGGAATATTGGAGATGCTCGGAAACTTGGAAACTTTTAAAAACTTTTTTTTATAAAATGTTTATAATTTTACAGAAATCAACCACTTCATACCTGAATGCATGTATGCATGTTCTAATCTACAAATAATTTCTATTGCTCATAAAGAATCCATTAAATTTCTGTGAAAAATCAAGCATCATATGCAGTTAATAACCTATCACATGATTGATGGAAATTTTGATCTGCATAAATTATAATGTGGTTAAGGCCAGTTACTTTCTGAATCACTTTCATTGTATGATAAATGATGAATAAAATAAAGAGATCTACATGTAAAAGGTTCTACATGAACTGAAAGTGTGCATGCCTCTACCAGACAGTACTACGCCTCTACCAGACAGTACTACGCCTCTACCAGACAGTACTACATGTTTCTACCAGAGTAAAAAACAATATGTAGTGCAACATAGTACTCTTCTATCTCTTCAACAGCAGCTGCTTCTTTGCCCTGACCACCCGGCTCTTTGGACGCTTCCTGCTCGTCTGCTTTCTTTGGATTTAAATGACCAGGTCCTTTCTGTTTCACTGCACCAGGTTTTTTCTTCTGCTGTAAGAGGGACCTAGCCATTTTTCTAGAATCTGATTCTGAGGATTTTTTAACATCCCTTGCAAATCTTCGCTTTGGAGGTTCTTTTGTGCCACTTGGTTTGGATGTGTCTGATTTTTCATCAAGTTTTGAATCATCAGACTTTGATGCTTTGTCTTTTGTTATACATGTATTATCTTTCTCTTCTACATTTGAATCATTAGGTTTGTTGTTCCCATCAATGGCAATATTGTTCTTTTCAAAGTCAGTCTCAACATCATTATCATTAGGTTCATGTGAGGGTGCCTCGCTGATAGCATCTGCAGGCTGTTCCACTAGTTCTCCACTTTCCACCTCTTCCACCTTAGATTTTTCATTTATTTGATCCACATCTTTCTCAACACCACTCTTACCTTCAATTGTCTTCAACTCATCTTGATTGCTGTATTTAGTCATAAACAAGAATTGTTTTTTTATGAATTAAAATTTTTATCCAACCAAGTCTTATATAACAACTGTATTTACTGTACATGTTTCTGCAGAATCAACAAATGAAAGCATTTAAGCATCAAATATCCAAGTATCTAAAATACAAGTGCAACAGATAGCAATAGAGGTATTAGAAGATTGGTGACAATCTTAACAAAATTCAAAACTTTTGTGATATTAAGTAAACTATTAAAGCAATTGGTATGATGTGTCATATCATTTTGTTTGTACATTAGATACAATCATCATTATCTTTTCTTTACAATATCCTTTACATTAAAATGCAGTGTTTGTCAATAATTAATTAATTAAATTATTATCTCTGTTATTTTTTTTTTACAAAATTAAATCAAATGGAAATGAGACTTAGTTGTAAATCCTTTATATCATGCTATACAATGTCTAACAGCATCCTGTACATTAGGAACCTTTCAAGAATAAATAGATATTCAGCCAATCAGATTCCTGCTTCTGTTTTAAAAATGGTAGAAGGTTTTTTGGCTGAAACTTTGAATCAAATCAATTTATTCAGCCATTTTTTTAAAGAAATAATTGAGACAACAAAAACCTATTATGTTCCTGACTCTGTTTAACTACATGTGCTACAGGACACATCAAGGCTTTTAGGTACTTGCGACAAATTACACAGGGTCAAACTATTAATTAGCCAAGCTCTTGCAGAGCCAATTTCTGTGTGTAATCTGAAAGGTAGCTCAAAGGTGACCTTGGATGGATGTTGTTAGATCTTGTATAGCTTATGGTAGAGGAATAAAGTTACAGCCTAATTTAATTATTCAGATTGTTCACATGATTTATCCAATAGAAAGAGACTTTGTTTAAACTTTTTTAGATTACATGTGTACAAGAATTAAGTGAGTTTGTTTGTGCTTTTTATCGTTGATACTGTTCAGGATGGGTTGAGGAGGTTGGGGTGTGTGGACAAAAATTCATCCAATACCTTGTTTTAGCTTCCTGTTCTGCTTTTCTTTGTTCAGCCTCTTTTTTGAATTGAGCCATTTTGTCTAAAGCAAAGTTAGCAAACAAAAATATCACATCCCATATCACAGGCAGCACACCAATTTGTTAAAATCCTTCATACTTGTCTCACCAAGCTTTTCCATTCTGAACTGAACAAATATTGGCTCCACAAACATTTGAGCCTAGAACTAGCTATATCAACAGTACAAGTGACAGTTTAAAAAAATCCAGACTTTCAATTTGTTAGCTATGATGAAGCATTTGTTTTAGAGTAAAATAAAGTGTAAATCAATGTTAATCTTTTTTTTTTAAGTTTCTCTAAAACATGTTTGGTTAATCTGAATTTTTGTTAAAATGTAGAAACTAAAAAAAATAACTCTTATTTATCTTGAATTATTAATCAAACTTTATGCAAGAAATGATTTAAACCAAAGCATTAACATTCCTCACATCACACATTAACATTAGTACATACTGAATATGTTGTCAGTCTTAATATAACAAATAAAGCTTTAATCTGGCTTTACAAGCTTTCAAATCTAACTCATGTTATTACCCTTCATTTTGATCATCTACCAAAAAAAAGTGATACAAAATATCTATTTTCTTATATTTCAAATCAAATAAGTTATCAAATAAGCATTACAATCACATATACCCCTGTTTGTTTTCATGATATCTTAAGAATAAAATACATTGTAACCAGAGACGACTTCCTACCTTCTGCTGGTTTTGCCCTCATGCCAATTAGACCTCGACCTTTTGGTTTTGCTTCCTCTTTCTCTTTCTCTGGTTGAGGTTGAGAGACAGGCTGCAAAAATTAAAACTTATCTTCTGAACTTCACATATTTTTTGATGGAATACAAAGCAAAAAATTCTTGTTACCATAATCGATTATCAGTATGCATGTCTTTCATTTTGTAGAAATCAATGGAAGCTCTGAGAAATGAAGGCAATTAATTAATCTAACCAAGTCTTTGTTGTATTTATTAATAATCAAAATTCCAAAAGTATGTCTGCACTTAGTTTTTTCGATGCATCTTGATTAACAAATATGACCAAAAATATTTGATGGGACAATCATGTCCCTAAAAAGTGAGCATAGCGTTTCTGACCCTCTCAGCATCTATCCTCTTGGTCTTCTTGATCTGCTCCCCCAGGGTAATGATGCATTTTAGTTCCTGCTCCTCAACTTTGGTTGGCTGGTACACTCGACAGTACAGGAAGTGATCATACTCCTGTTCACCAGTCCACACCTCTACGTCGCTGGTCGGGGGTTTAACTTGCACTGGCGCTGGGGGCTCTTCAGGGGAGGCAAACCTCACTTTCTGTTGGTAAAATTTATCCCAATTTATCGATACCAGATAAAATCAGTGATATACAAATATGGTGTTTCATTTTGGAAAGTGAATACTGATTTCATTTACAAGGACAATTTGGTGTTTTTTTCACTAGATTTATATAAAGGTATGGAACTGATTTCACGTGCTGCATACTTCTGATGGTGAGCCCTGAACTCTTTGCTGTCTTTGCTATCTTTGCTATCTTTACCTTTGGTGACCCCACTCGGGTTGAGTCCTCCTCTTTGTCAGACTTTTCTGTGTCATCACTGCTGTCTTTGCCAGTCGATGTCTTTTCGTCATCCTCTTCACCTTCCTCAAGGTCCTGCAACCATAGCAACCAGGTCAGTAATACAAGAAAGGAACCATCACACAATATTGTCACCAATTTGTGTGTGATTTCTATTTTTTTATCAAAATGTCACTTGAGAGAAACTCGACATTCATATTAACTGAGCAGTATTGTTACAACAGAAGACACACAATGGACGCAGGGAATTAACAGTTTACACCAACAGTCCTTGTTTACTGGCTGTACTGAACAGATATTCCCTATCACCTCCACTGATATTTACCGAGAGTTTGTCGCTGTCCTCTCCGGGTCGCTTTATTGTCATAGGCATGTCATCCTCCTCATCCTCTTCTTCATCAGAACTCTCCTCCAGGGCTCGTGTGTATTCCTGTACATGCTCCAGTCTAAACATCAATGGATTCACTATTAGGTATTGTTGTAGTCTATGTTTACTTAATATCTATCACAAAAATATTCCTCAAGTATAAAAACAAAAGAAAAAATACATATGATACATGGTGAAGAAATTAGACAAATATTCTTCTCTAATTCAATAATTAATCATCAAATGTAGATCTTCCATGAAAATATTCCTCATAAATCTTTGTGTCAGTTTAATTTTGTTTTCCTTTTAATACTGTTGACACTACCCATATCTTTTTGCAATTTAACGCTAAAAAACCCAAAAAATGGAAAAGTATGTTATGGCATTATAACTCAAACATGTATGTACCAATACAAAGATTAAGTTTGCAGTAACTTTGGTATTGAGAGTAAATTTAAGGGCTATCTTCACTTTCGATCACTTATTTACCCAAGTTTGGCTTTCTGTTTAATGGTTTCTATTAAAAACTTCCATCGTCTGCCGTGACCCCTGTTGCTCATTATCTTCGCAAACAACTTCTCCCAGTTCATGATGCGCTTCTCTCTAGCTATTCTTTTGGACTAAAACATACAGAAAAAGCAGTAAATAATTTGTAATACATTAACAAAAGAATATTTTTTAAAGAATGAACAATTAGAACATATAGGTTACAGAGACAAGAAATAGAATATAAATTGTACATATGCATATTTATACTCTGAAATTTTTTAAACATAAGATAAATCACAACATAATTTTTCAAACAAACACATCCTACATGAGCATCAACAAGTTGTAGCCGTTTCACAGCAATGTTGAGCTGTCTCTGTTTGTTTTCGTAGTCTTCATGTAGTTTTTTGAGAGCTGCACTCTTTTCCTCCCAGGGTGTTGAGTAAACTCTCACAAGCCTTACTAGCTCATTGACTGGCATATTCAAGTCACTCACACTGAAACAACCACATGGTTTTCATCTTAATACAAAAATGTGAGAAATATTTCACAGGATTTTTTAACAGAAATATAGTACATGTAATATATTGATTTAAGGAGCAATTCTTAAAGCATATTAAACTTTTTCAACTCCGGTTTTATTTTCAATAACCATGGAATTCACTCATTATAATAAATTTTCTTGTACTAAAAAACCCCCCAAGATATTAACACAAATCGTTCTCCTAAACATAAAATAAATTGTTCAAAGTTCAAATGTAACATTGTGCAGATTGATGCACACTTAAGGTATTTGATATGTAGGCAATAAATTTCATGTGTACATGAAAATAATGGTGTTTTACATGTTTAAGCAATTGAATTATTTAGTACCATACTTTTTAATTATACATATGTACTATCAATAATAAATACACTTTAATTACAACTTATATTCAACAAGAATAAGACAATGTAACAACAACCATGTAGTGCACAAAATAAATTAATTTGATTAAATGTACCCTCTGCATACAATTTAATACTAACAAGGTAAATATTTTACCTTGTATGCAAGAATTTAGGATGCATATACACTATAGGAAATGACAGGATTTTAAAAAATAACATTGCAGGTACTGTAGTAAAATAATACAAAATTAATCATTGCAGCACAATTTATCAAAATTGCAATAAAAAATGTGTTACTCATGTGGGTTTAAATAGTTGTTATCTGGATATTACCTTCTGAAGACTTTGCCAGTGACTGTTGCTAGTTTGATCAGCAGTGTAGGAGGCAGAGAATGCTTCAACATCTCATCCTTCATGTTCAACAGCTGGAGCATAAAGAATGTAGGCATAGACATTGTAAATTAATGCGTTGTTCATAGAAATGTGTTTAATAGCTACAATGTAATGAGAGAGAGAGAGAGAGAGAGAGAGAGAGGGAAAGATAGAAAGAGAGAGAGCACATGTATCAATGATTTTAACTATTTTTAGACAAGATATTGATTTGTTAACAGCATTTCAGCATGGAACCAAAAGGACCATTTAATTAAATTATTGTTTTATGGCCATACTTCAGTCAAAAAAAAACAAAACAAGTAGAATTTATATGCATAATCAAAGTACTGAAGTACGGACAGGAGTTGATTTTATCTACTATCATTTATTTTAAAATCAATGATATGTTAGGTTATTTTGCATGGCAAGTGGTTTCCTAGACTCTGTTTCCTATATGTATTTGAATTATACACATTTTTTATCATATGAGTTCTTCGACAGGAATTTCGTGAAAACCCCATATGAATCATATGTAATATTCAAATAATTAATTCCATCAAACTATGTATCAGTAATCGAAATATTTCTGAGAAATTGTATTGATCCAAGCACTATAGAACTCTAGTCTCGTTCAACCAGATGCTCGTTTGTCTCCGTTAATCTCTGACAAGCAAGAGAGACTCTCTGCTTGTCGGAGATTAACGGAGACAGCCGAGCGTCTGGTTGAACAAAACTATATTGAACTCTGGCGTAGGAATACATACAATGTATGAATATAAAAAAAATATCTATATTGTTCGTACCATTTAAAATCTGACTATTTATAAGGTATCTATAAATAAGTGTCCTTGAAAAACTATGCTTCAGAATACATTACATCGAATTTATCAATTATTTTCAAGAACTTAATGTTGTCAGACAGCGGTGTTAATTTGTGCCTAGGTCCAAACACTGTTTCACTTTCGGTTTGCCTGAGTAACTGCATAGGAGAGTTGATTAAAATCAACTCCCAAAAATTTGCTTGCAGAGTAATGTTGCCAGTTCAAATACTACCTCTTGCATGGCTCCGTGTACATAGGCCATAGTGTTGGTGACTCCATCACACAAGTTGTCAAACTTGTTGGGTTCCCTGCGGGAGGAGGGGTCTGGCTCTTCATCATCATCACTCTCTGATTCATCAGAGCTTCCCTTAATATCAAATTGATAAAGTTTCATATTATTTTTCCCTTAACAAAAGTATTGGGAATGTATAGTTGAATAAATTCAGTGAAGGTAATATTTTCTGATGAAAAAGTATAACAAAGTTAATATATATAATGAAAAAAT
Organism: Magallana ariakensis; assembly: GCA_020458035.1. NCBI lineage: Eukaryota > Metazoa > Mollusca > Bivalvia > Ostreida > Ostreidae > Magallana > Magallana ariakensis. The sequence goes on from CM035812.1 coordinate 40,245,340, forward strand.
ATATTGTATACATGGTTTTAACTGAGTCAATTTGGTGCAGGGCTCTTTTCTTGTCCTTTCAAATGGGAATCCTCTATCAAAAAGTCCATACATTTAAGAAGGAAGGTCATGGTATACCAATACATAAAATATATAGCTCCTTTTTGTCAAAGAAATTACTTGTCCTGTAAAACAGTATTTGGCAAAAATTCTACCACTAATAATGAACACACACATGCAGTCTACAAACATGTGCCGGTGATCATATTTTGATATCATATTAGTACATACATGTATGCACTACAATGATATAGGCAAACTTCAGTTTCTCTAGAATAATATGATGTTGTCATGGATATGTCAAAGTTAGCTAGCTTGATGTTCCAACATCTGTATACACATGTGTTTTAAACTTGAGCTATAACATCCTTGGAAACTTTTATAAGATTTTCTCAGTTCCGTCAAGTTGATATATTTTTTATGTTAGATTTTGGGGAAAACACAGCATTTGAAAAAAAAAATTGAAAACCAGACCTTTTCATGTCTGCATGCAGTGTCACATTATGACTCACCTCCCTTTTTTGACCATCATCTACTTCCTCTTCTTCTGATTCCTCTTCTGCCAGAACATCCAAGTTCCTTCCTAAAGTGGAAGATACTGACCATTTCATTCTATCTAAACTTATTTAAGTGTACAATCTCAAAATTAACCTCCTTAAAAAAGTAATTTCATCAAAAGTAGACACAAGCATTAAATGCATTACAAGTACCGGTATGTGAATCTTTAGAAAAACAGAACATTTCTATTTCATTGTTTTTTCTTATACTGTCTGTTTGTAGGGTATTGCATCAATTAATGCATACTGACCGACTCTACTTTTTTTTCAGCATGAAAGTGGAAACAAACCATTATTTTTTTTTAGGCCTTATGTTATATCTTGCTGATCTAAAAGCATAGTATCAAAATATTTACAAGTAATACAAATATACATTAACCTTCATTTACACCTACCAAAAACCATATTATCTTTCTAAGCTGTAGAATGGCAGGTGTCAATATTTTAGCAAACCAGAAGGGTCTTTCTTTGTCATGATAGGGTCATGTTATAGTCCAATCCACACTTTTCAAAAGTTGTTTCCCTTTGCGGGGTCAACCCAAAGGTCCAAAGGGAAAACCCAAACTTTTTCCTTCTTTATGTTACCAAATATATGGGCGTCCTGTGATAAAATCTCTTTGAATTTAATTATTCCTTCGATGGGTGGGTTGCCTCATCCTGGGGCAATCAAAATACACAACGGAAACGGAATTTTATTGTCAAATGACAAAGTTACGAACCTCTAAACTACAAAGGCTACTGTTAGAAACCTATGGGGTTTCCCCCATAGATGGCGGCCAAGGGACATTACTTTTGTAAAGTGTGGATTGGTCTATTACGAAGGCCACCAGGTGTAACGAAAGTATTTTATAAAATATCATATGTATTAATGATGTCACATTTAAAAAAAGTATTTTGGTAGGTTGTGGTTTAATTTCCAGTTTAATATCAAGTCCAACAACCACCCCCTTAAACTGTAAAAGTTGGAAATTGTTGGCTTTTACATAGCTTGTTTTGTCATCGTGTTGTAAACGCGCACCTGTTGGTCTCATTTCTACATAGGCCTATGGATACTTTTTGTATAAAGTACATGACACTAAGAATATAAATGCATCTAAATGATTATTTATACCTCTGTCCATGCTTGTCCGTAATTCGGTGCTATCGAATATTCTTTGCTGGCAAAAGAAGAGCCAACTAAGCCGCCATTTGTAAACCGTTGCTAGTCACGTGATTTAATTTATAATCCCGAGCCCGATATGTTTATAGCAGATGCACTATGTACATTATTCTGAAGGAATTCAAAATTTAAAAAAAAAAAAAAAAAAACTGTCCCAATCTTGTTAAAAAATTGTTTTGGCAGAGGTTAGTTAAATCAAGACTGTTCAAGTACGTGCTCCAGCGGCCAGAGGGAGTGCATATTTTAAAGCCACCATTAGGTCCAGAGCTTCGACACGGGAAGCTCCTAGACTATGGGGATTTTAACATTCATAAAACATTAGAGATTTTTACCTGATTTTTTATCATAAGAAAAAAGTCGTTAGAAATATAACATCATATTTTATACGGCATGGGTTTATAAGTGAATTCTCAGTTAAACGTCAAGCCAACAGACATTTTATTTACAAATATTACATGTGATTTTTAATCTTTTTTTTTTTTTTTTTGTTAATTCATAAAGTTAGACAAAGGAGCATAAGGTAGTACAAAACAGACACGCCAAATTTTTTTCTATTATTCAATTTTTCTGAAAATCTAATATTTTGTTCCTATAAAAATATTAATATCATGTTAAATTTGAAAAAAAAAAATCCGACCTCGATCTCAATTTTTGCCCGCATCAGCCCAAACCTACAATTTGAATCTCCTTTCAGTGAAGTGTAAAATGAAAAAAAAGTAATGATTGTTAAAATTTGCTTTGCCAATAAGTTACTGTTTAAGATATTACATTTTTTTAGCTGCTATTTACACAGGAGAGCTTTTGTTACCTAAAGACAATGAAATAAATTCAAACTGGTAACTTAAGGTAATATCTGATGTAAGAAAATGTAAATCTAGCGATTGTAAATTAAATTCTTTTATAAGAAGAAAATTTGCTTCACTTAAAGAACTAATTTAAGACACGATTTAAGCTCAAAATTTTTAAATCTTATTTTTCGATGTTTGCAATAGTTAATATGGGTATCTTTAATGCTTTGTCAAAATTTGAAAGTCAAATATTGAATATTAAGCAAGATACAGAGTTTGACATTCTTTGTTATGTAATGCTCAAGCCTTGCTATTGTTTACATATGTGTTTTAATTTATTGATATAAGTTTCAAATAAATGTTGCTTCCTTCTGTTGATAATATTATTTATGAAAGACATTGAATAAGTTTACCTTGTTTTTCACGAGTCATTTTGTCAAAGAAATGGTAATTCCATACTTTACCTTATTTGTAAACAAATATAAAAGACTGGGACTTTGTATACATAACAATAAATTCGTTCCTCTGTATCTCTCTTATAACTTGACTTCTTACATTCAAATTTTTGGCCAATCATTCAAAATGCGCAAGTAAACCGTGCATTTTATACATAAAAATTATAAGATAAAATTTTGAAATAAAATCGCGTTCAAGTCCCTTTAATTTAATTTGAATGAAATAACAGTATGATTTGTAATAACTCTGTAATTAAAATATATCAAAATATTTGACAAGGTGAAAATTGATAAAAATCTTGGTTGATGTCATCACATTTAACCTTTTGAATTTTAACTTTTTGATTTTGATGAGCATAAAGCCTAACACCGGTGGTGATTGTTTCTTAATTTTAAGTCTTTACTATGAAATGAACAGAAGTTACACATTTTAAAATGAATTAAGGCTTAACTGCACAAAATCAGATGAAAACTTTTCAAATGTATGTTTCAAATTTATCAAAATACGCTGTACCTCAATTTTTTTCGGCCTTGAGTAATTTGTAAATATGAAAATCACATATGAAACAAAAAACCACAGTCGTACCGATTAGTAATTCATTAGCAGGCTGTCGCGCCACATTCCAACTTATAGAAATAACCAGATACCAACTATAGTGATACGTATTATATAAAACTCAGTTACAACAGAAATAGTTCAAAATGGGGTTTATAACTTTTAATTTATGTTCTATTAAAAAAAATCACCAATGAAACCCCCGACTCTACGTGTTTTAAAATAAATAAATAAATAAAAAATAAATAAATAAATAAATAAACAAATCAATAGTTCGCAGTTGGACTAACGTTTGACAGTGAAAAAAAATCTCAAAATGGTTTGCTAAAGGAGAAAACATTGGTATGGTTACGTCAACCAACCACCCCGGTCATGCTACCTTGGTGAGAGATACATGTACATGTACAAACTTCTATAAAAAGTTTGAAGCCCTTCCAAGACTCTACATGTACGGATTTCATAATAACCCGTCCCGTAATGAATTTGATATTTAATAATGAATTGCATCTATCACGCATACATACTTAAAGCCTCAGTCATAACTGGCCCTGTTTACAAACAAAAATTAAACTCATGAAAATTACTAGTACCATACTTATCGGATAGTTTAATCAAAAACCGTGTGCCCAGTTTTTGCGCTAAGTCCTACAACAATTTCATCTAGTAGGATGTGTTGGAGTTTTGTGCAGATGGTTTTACTTGAAAACATCTTTATGCACATCATTTGTCTTCTCCTCTCTCGAAAATGTATACGTTTCTATCTTTGCACAACTGCAGGTCAAAGTGCTTCGGAAATATTTTGCCTTTTCTCTGCAATCGACTTCATTATCTATAGTTGCAACTTTTTTGTCAAAAAGAACGTATTTGTTTGTTTGGCTTTTACTTTAAGAGGAGGGGGGATACAAGAAGCTTTGATTTGAATGAAAGGTAAAACTGTTGATTCTCTTTACCTTATGGGATTTTTTTTTCATTATTAATTTTTGCATAATATATTTTGCTCATGGGCGATTCGCACGCGCGACAAGCAATTACTGTACGCAAGTATGACGTGCGTTTACTGTGCGTTCAATTTATATGTTGATGGTGAGCACAAGCGACTTGCAGTCAACGTACGTGTAACGAAAGGGACAAGTGAAATCGTCATTCGTGCATGCAGGTCAAATCATAAGGTTATCTTACGGGTTCCTTGAGTGAAGCTCAACTGCAGCGTACGTATTTAGATCTCGTAAGGAAACCGTGGTGATTGTTGTGCATGTCCAACAGCCACCGTGCGTGATTACAGGAAGCGTACGTCCTTCCAAAATCGTAAGATATACTGTAAACGTATTACATTAGGCTGTGTATTCTATTTAGCGTTTTTGGCGGAAAACGGCGTCCGCTAAATCAAGTACATCGCCAAATGTAAACTATATAAGTAGATAAATATATACATTTAGAAATGCGCTAAATCAAATCCACGCTAACTTGTTGAAAAATCATATTCCGCCAAATATCGTACACGCTAAATATAATACGTTTACAGTACTTGCATGCCTCGCAAGATTTTCATTAAAATCCGCCCGTAGCATGCGTAGACCACCCGTAAAAGCACGTACGATCAGTTTTGACTGACGCATTTAAAACTGAGATTATCGCTCTTTCATTGGTCAATGTAGAATTACAGGAGGCTGGGTGGTCAACAAATAAACCACCAGAACTTCCTTAAATTTTTAGATATGATGTCTTTAGCTATAAACTATCATTTCAAAAAGAAAAAAGTCCATATATTTTATCTTTTAAACTAGATTGTTATATACATTATACAACTGTAGAGCTCTCCTTTTTAAAAAGGGTATCTACACAGTCTAAAAATGGCCAAGATTATCGAGCCCTCTTAACATTCATGAAAACGACAAAAGGCGAGAGCTGAGGGGTCGCAGGTGGGACTTTCAATCATCCCCAGTTGTCGCACGTCTGGAGGACACTTACATCGATATCTAAGTATATACACCCAATATTATTTTGATTAATATTTGAAAAAAAAAACCTCAAACGATACATGATTTTTTATGATACTGTTTCTAATGAATGACGGGTGAAAATCCGACCAGTACCCAATAAAACTTCAATGAATTACACCCTGACATGGTACAAAAAAAACAAAAACCAAAACGAAAATAAAACAAATTCAATGTTCTACGAATCGCGGGTTGTCCTTTCTACTGCCGCATCTGTTGAACATAATCTTTCTAAATCGTTAAACCATTCTCCTACCAGCTGGATCAAATGAACAGTATACCTTATTAAAAGTGAGTAAAAACCTGTCTTAGGAACAATTCAGACACCAACGGATCTGACTCTTTCCCAAAAAGTCATATGCATATTGTTTGTTTTAAGTGTTTTAATTCTAAGACTGTTACTAAAGACTAACATCAATTGCATAAAGTAGCAATTAACACGAAGAACACAAGCTGCAAAATACCACTTTCTTCTTTTTAACCGCTGCGTGGAATTTAGTGAACCTTTGTAGGTATATAGGACACAATGTGTAGATGTGCATATTACCAGGAATTCTGATCCATTTTTTTCTTGGAATTTTGGTGTTTTTGAACTTACAGTTTTGACCATGTATTTAATTTGGGAATGAACAGATTGTAAGCGCAACTCCTCTTTAACCGCTGCAAGAAACTTCGTGAATCTTTGTATGTATTTAGGACAGTATGTTGATGTGCATAGTACCAGGAAATTCATGCACATTCCATTATTTTTCTGGTAATTTCGGCCCTTAATTTGAATTTAGAAGTTTTGTTGGTGACAAATGTGCATAATTGCAGGAAGTATATAGCTGATGATTTTTTGCGAGTTATGCTCTTTATCGTTTTTTTATTTACGCTCTGCCATGCATTAATGGGTAACATTGTCAAGTTCTTAGTAATGGGGAGATTGGGGTATGTGATCTTGCTCACAATTCAGCACTAATTGTGAATTTATATCATTTTATTTCATAATTTTCAAACTATTCAATTGATCAGGGTGAGCGCCCAGAAGTTCTGTTGTTTTCTTTTGTGTTTATGTTGTATTTTTCTTAGCTGCTTATTTTCAAAATAGAATATGATTTATTCAGCAAATATTTTTTTTTTCATCCAAATTATTACACGTGTTTCTATAATGGTATTGTAAAGAGGTTTGTGCGTGTGCCTTATCGCCAGTTGAAAACAATCTGTACATTAACTGATTTGTGTGTATTCTATAAAAAGGAAGAATATTAAAACACTTCTTGTGTATGTACATCAAACTGCATCAAATAATGCTATATGTTGAACCATTTGAAAAGGCGCCACACACATGTTTTTGCACTTGCAATTCTTTTTTGTTTAGTGGATATGACATTTTAAGTTTACAGTTTCCACATCAGAAAAGTGTGTCACCGCTTATTTAGAATATCTGTTGGACCATGACGACAAAAAAAAAGCGTGTCATACCGAATAGATTCAGTAATATCAATAAGCCAAGCGCATGACATGACCAAATATGGAGCAGTATAAACGGCCCCTCCTTGAACACTAAAGAAGTAACACCCTAAGTGTCCAATAGTGTTTCGCCTATACTGCCAAAAAAGTAATAAAAGGAATAGCTTATCGCAATAGTTTATTTCACATAACACAATAAAATATAAATCTCATGTAAATCTTTTCGTAATAACATATCACAGATTTTCTTGAATCAATATTGTATAATAAACAAACAGAGAAGGAGAAAAAGAGAGTTTGTTGTAAATGATTTATCAAATAAGAATGCAATCTCTCACCTCTAAATAAAATACTTGTATATGTTAAATGTGTTTCTGTGTGCAAGATAACCAGACAATACACATAAAATAAATAAAAACAAACTAAAAACTGAATATATTAAACAAGAAGTCCACATGCCTTAACGGTCACTCTGAGAATGATAGTCCATACACAAATAGTATAATCAAATTCTCATTCAATAACAATAGAAGGAAGATAAGATTTTAATCAGTGAGTAATTCCTTATGTACATGTATTTGACATCCCCATTCCCGATACAAGGGAATACATTTCATGGACATAATAATTGTGTATTCAATTTATCTCCCACAACACTAGAATACAAGAAAAGAAAAAATGCATTTTAATTTGATTACCGGTACCTAGGGTCGATGATTTTTACAATTCAGAGAGCTTCATGAACATATTCAAAATGCGGTTTTTTTGTGTGTGTTTTTTTTTTTTTAAATTTCACTATATTGCTATTTTGGCCCCACCTTACAAAGCTGACCAATGCCTGGGCCATGAATTTCACAAATTTTGTAATGAGCTCCATTGTCATCATATCTATGGATTTTTTCTCTCCCACCTGTGTAGGAGTTAGGATGAGGAGTTAGTAAAATTTATCATTGTTTCGCAGTTTGTCGCCAACCCATTAGGCCCTGTGTTAGCTGTGCTTTTCAAACAATTATTTACATTACTCTTACTCTAAATAAACTTAACACCAAAAGACATAACATTCGATTAATTGTTTATAAAAACTTTAAAAACGTAATCTTTTAACGAACCGGACGACGTACGAAGACGGACGAAGACCAGAGGCAATAGGTCATCTGTGTAGCTCAGGTGGCCTAAAATACTCGCCACAATAGAACGATTTTAAATTGGAGTGAAATTGTGTTTGTAAAAATGATGATCATAAATATGTTTGCTTTGAATAAATAATTTTACGTACGATATACTTCAACAACAAGTGTTTCTTAGTCTACATTTGCCAGCGGTAATGTAGGCATGATATACTGTGAGTGTCGAACACCTATATGATACCTTGGGCTAGCTTCTAAATGTGCGTTTACATTTTCAGGGCTATATTGCCCTGGCCCAGGGACCTTATTAATGTCCCTTGGTGTTTTGGCCCTCCCACCTAAGCTGTACGCCGGGGCTCTTCTCTTTGTCTGTGACGGCGGGAGAGCGCCGTATTTAGCGGGTCCTGGCGTTTTCGCGAGATCGGCAGAAAAATCCAGGTAATTCGTCCTCCCGAGTATCGATGCCTGGGTCCCTCCTTTTCTGTCGGGTACCCTGGGGCCTATCGTGGAGGGTAGGGCGTACATATTGGGGGAGGGAGTGAAGTCCACACGGCGGGGGGAGGTCCGGGGGCTCATGGAATAGTGGGGGGCGTTCTTCTCCTTCAGTGGCGGCCTGTCTGTGTTGTAGGCGCCGGGCCCTGGGCTCACATCGCGCTCTGTAACAGGTAGACAGTTCCATTAACTGGTTAGTCAAGATCACAATTTAGCTATGAGTAAAGTGTCTCTATTACTTTACTATTTGTAGTACATGATCACAGATTGAGATACAGTTCACATTTTATATATAGCGTATGCATGCGTAGGCTATTTGCAGTTATTAAAATTTTGAAGCTGTTTATGTGTATCCATTCACAATTATCATCGACTTTATGCCAGATACTTTTAAATATCTTAGTGACAAAACAATCTACTTACTTGGTGTTTTAGCCCGTCCCAGCATGGAGAAGGCTGGGCGTAGTTCTCTCCCCTTTGAGGTCAGTGAGCTGTCCAGACTGTACGCCGGGCCGGGGCCCTCCTTCTTGAACTCTGAAACGGGCAAATAGCTGTTTACTTTTAATTTTATTTAAAAAAAAAACCCTTCTGTAATGAAATCGTTTAGTAATCATGACGTCATACATCTCATTCCCTAGTCTTAAACACATCATTAACATCAATATACGTGTGTTGCCTATATATAATTAAGAAAAAGTATTTGCTTTGAGTTTATTTTATGGTACAGATATCTAGTGATTATTATTTTTATCCCCCTTAAAAGACATGATATAGTTATGATTACGTTATACATCATCAGAAATACATGTACACGTCTGCTTTGATGACTTGATTCCCAACATTTATGGTGTACTTACGTCGGTGTTTGTTCTTAACTACATAGAATAGAAACATACAGCAAGAAGCCTACTGACCATATTGCTCACCTGGGAAACAGTTGTCATGTTATCTTGCAAATTCAGAAATATATAACATACATGTAATTGAATCATTCATATTTGCACAAATGGAACCATGTATTTTAAACTATTTTAATTTTTATATCTTTTATAGTATGAAATTGAAACATTTGGTTAATCTTTATTTACTAAGAGGATCATTCATTAATTTTCTTGCAAGTAATTCTCTAGTATAACGTCGACCTTATCGCTTTCAAATATCCAGACTAAGGACTAATGCCGATTTTTAAAAACAGAGAACTAATGTAAAGACCCCAATGTTTTGAGAGGCCGATTTCTCAATATTTTCCCACGCATTGCTTTGCATTGTCGTATATATAATGTAAAGTAAGTGTGTTCACACGCTCAGTCGAAGCAAGACTTACAGCATGATGACGTTGCATCTTTGCTGGGGTCGTCCGGGTCTCACTTCTCTTCATTTGAATATAATAACATGGAGTTTTATAACATGCGCTACTTGCCAAGATTGATTAAGTGGTTCTCAAGGTAAATAGAGACGGACGTCTTGTGATCAGAAACACTCATTTGGACTAAACACACCCAGAACTCTCTATCTCTCAGAGAGAGAGAGAGAGAGAGAGAGAGAGAGAGAGAGAGAGAGAGAGAGAGAGAGAGAGTATAACATCAAGAGACTATTCTAAAAGAAATCTACATCACTGAGTATCTACTCTTATAAATTGACATTTTTAAAATGAGCAATTATATGAAGACTGCCATCGTCGGATACCCACGGGTGATCGCGTCTTTTACCTATCACCCGGTGATAAGAAAAGGACGCGATCACCCGTGGGTATCCGACGATGGTAGACTGCATGAGTACGATTAATTTCACGACACAAATGCGCTAATTATCGTAGCGGCTACATGTATGTAGCAATGCTTAGGGTTGGCAAGTTGGCAGAAAGAATAGCGCTACGTCTTCGCTGTCCTAGTAACTACCACTTGTCATAATTTAACATTCTCTCACCAGAGGTCGTGCTACATAAGCTTCTGTCAACGCCAAAAAAAACCTGTCAAACTAGATCATGTGATCAGATTTTAATTTTTACCTCCGCAAAATAGTTTTCACTGTAACTTTGAAATAAAAATGTATAAAGGTATTAAAAATATTGAATTTGATTATTTATATTTACATCTACTAAGTATGATTCCCTCTATTTCTTACGGAAATCACGGACTGCACGAAATAATCATGATGACGTCAGACTCGAATTCCCATGGGAGACGATTTGGCTGTTTCTTATAGCTAACGTACTGATGTACATTAACAGTAATCAGCGATCACTGCAGAAAAAAAAATTACATAACGCGCTAACGCGGGTAATGTATTTTTTCTGCAATGTCGGCACCTTCATATCCCGCATGAATCACCAAAGAAATCGTTTTATTGTTTGAATAATGATATTTATAAATAAAAGAAGTAACTTCATCGATTTTATTACATTTTGTCCATCGTTTCAGTTTTGTACATCGGGCGTTGACAGAGGGATAAGCGAAGGTTGTGTAGCACGACCTCTGGTGAGAGAATAATAATTTAATTGTGATATTTACATTATTTTGTCTGATGTAAAATGGTTATCGAACTATCTAGATATTATACTCTTTGTTTTCTTTTGTTTTGTAAATCGTTTACAAGTGCGCTTTATTTACGATGCAACTTTTATTTCAGTGTCCACAATGGATAGAAATAAATCGGATTTATGCATCTTTTAAACTTCTTTTAATCAATGAGGGCATTGTTTATTGACACACCTGACGGTTGCCTGTATTATCTCTGTCTTCAATAGTAATCAGATTAGAAATAAACTATTTTATTTAATTAAACCATGCAATGTGTGAATCCAGTGTAAGTGGGACCACCCTAATGAGACAATAAATTCGGGAATGCTTTGTCTCTTGACAGATTCTTTACATAAAAAATATTGGACCTAAAATTAAATCTGTCTTTAAAAGAATTTATCTTATGGGGATGCACTTCATTAAGGTAAACAAGTACTGGCATGTAAATTTCCTTTATCTCAGGACAACAATTTTTTTTAAAAATTGAACATTTATATAACACATGCTGATATTGATCGGTTTTCGATCGAACATCCACTGTTAATATTTACTCATGTGCATGTCGTAAGACGCGTGACACAATCTACAATCTATTAAAATCAAAGATGATAATACACTGTATGTAAGGAAAAAAAGAGCAAATCTTATATTCTTTTCGAAGATAGTTCCGAAATACAAGCTGAAGGAAACTTTATGTCTTCGATTTTGTGTTAAAAACCTGGCATAAATCGAGATAAATATATATCCTAGTTTTTTTCACGATTTTCTTTATTTCGCTATTTAATTTGCGACTACTTATACATCGCAAAAAATAGAATACGGAGAAATTTAGATTTTGAACACGATTGATGTTGTGTCTTGATGTACAATTGATGAAATTAGAAACTTTATGTAAATAGTAAGAAATGAAAAAGAATATATTTTTATCATATTTTAAAACACCATTTAAAGAGAGACATAGATACATGTGTACAGAGTGTTACAAAAGACATATCTAGCAGTATATCGAACACCATGTTCAGCGCCATCTATAGAGCTATTATATACAGATCTACACCATACCTTTCTTGGCTATATACGCAGGGAAAATAAAAGCAATCTTGGTTAATGCAATGTCTGTTAGGGCAAACAAAGGCGAATAACTGCATGCTTTAATATATTTCAATGCTAAGATGTATAACTATTCAATAAAACGTAAGCATACAATCTTAAGCTGTTTACTAAAAGCATATTTTATTTCAATTAAAATATCTCTATTTATAAATGTAAACAGGTTTTGAATATAATTATATTTTCCTTAAATCTTTTTGTTTCACACAGAACCATAGCACAAGCATGTAAGTTAATTTGCTGCATTTATAAACGTTAATCAGAATAATAGGGTTAATATGCTACATTCAATCCTACTTTGATCTAATCCATATAAAACACATAATCTACGACCGGAGAACGTTTACTTTTAACCAGATTAAGGATCAGTGTTGATCACGTGAACTCATTACCCCAGTGTCTTGAGCCAAACGAGAAGGAGGGGGAGGATCTCTTGGTCTTGTCGTTGGAATTCTGACCCACTGTTGTAGGGAGCTGGTACTGGGCGGGACCAGGACCTGTCAATCAAAAAAAAGTTACAATACATAAACAGTGCTTATATTGAAAGTATTTGTGAAAGTTTTAAATAAGAGAGAGAGAGAGAGAGAGAGAGAGAGAGAGAGAGAGAGAGATGTAACTGTACATAGCGGCCTCGTGCGTACTCCAAGACATGGATATGTAAATGAGTACATGTAAGTCATGTTCAGTGTATTTACTTAATATGTTCACACTACTGTTAAAGTCTGAAAAGAATATTTGTTATCCTCCCAAAGCCGTTGTGAAAAAAAATGTGGGAAGGCCAAACGAAAATAGAATTAACCATACTTGTAACCTCAACAGGAATTAAAAGTTAAAGGTACGGTGGAAAACGCACTTTGTTGTCCTGATTTGATATTTAACATGTTTAATGGCAGTTCATCTTTCTGCACTTAGCTTCAATCATCTAGATTTACAATCAGATCAAAACCACCCTCCACACACCTAACATTAAACGAAGAATGTTCACTTTGACCTCTTTAATATACATCGTATTTCAATGAATCACGTTAGAAAATAGATGACTGTCAATTGAACCAAGGTCTAGGGCCTCTCTATATTCGTTGGTGGGTGAGGTAAAGGAGGTGTATAGCATACAATCGGTCAGCTAATGCAAGGAACAAATGCTGCAATGCATTAAAATAGACGGTTCAAAAAAGTGTAAACTTTATGAAGTCATATTTCTAAATTGAGGGAATTTCGATTAAATTGAAAATCGTGCCATTTATTAATTTATAAACTTCCCTTGTATATTTGAAGTGAAAACCTAATTACAAAGTATATTAAATAAAACTTTCATTTTAGGGGGCGTTAAATTTGAGACCAGCCCATTTTAATATTCCTCACACGATGTTCCATACAATCACACATTTTACGTCAGCTAACTAAATCACGAAAGGTTCCGTGTACTTAATGATAAAAGCAATTAATGAAAAAAAATCAATGTATACTCGATATCTTCTCCTTTTGTTAAGATCTAGGGATTCATTGATGGGGGTATAACCCATAGTGGCGGAAGAATTCTAGATCATTGATAACAAAACTTCAATGACGACCGGATTATTCAGCGGTATTGTACCGTAGCTCTGATACACACAGGAACATATGGAAAATTAAAAGATATATATTGATTTTTAAATATTGAAAGCGATGGTTGTGTTTGAAAACTTTGAGCAGTCTGATTGAGATTCCGGAAACGTCTTATTCCATTCAATCAAACGACAAAGAAGCGTGACTGCTTGACGGTAAAGTTATCGATGACGGATATTTGACGCATTATAAAGTATCTGCTGTAGTATTAAACTGATGTGTAACCAGATAGCCGGCTTGACCGTATTTTTAATTACATGTAGTCGGAAAAAAGTGACGAACAATAATTTGTTATACGAAATATAATCATATATATTATTTGCCATCATCACTTTGGAATTTAGGGTTGGAATACTGAAATTGAAGTAAATATGTTCAGCGCTGTGACAACCATATAATTAACATTAAATTATGGAGAATACTTCATTTTTTCTGGTCAAGCAGAACGTTGGCTATACATATGATTCAGAGGATAATAGCTACGGAGCTAATGTCGCTATAGGTTAAATATATAGAAATCATGTTCAGTGTGAAGTGTTGATTGCTTGTAATGATAAGATAATTATTTATGATTATACCACTTGGACAGAACTAATTTGAATTATTTTTCTCTTTGTGTGAAAGATCATATATAAGCTTATGTAGGGAGAGTGAGGATAGAGTTTTTGTTGGTGTTTGTAGAGTTCTGTTGTTGGGCGTTCGGGACATGTTGGAAACTGTTAGTCAGTGAGAGATTGAGATTTGAATTTATAAGACTGAAAGTTGCTTGTAAAATCTATACGATCACGATCTAATAAATTATTGTTCAACACCAAACTGGAATTATCATATATGGACTAGACAAGGAACTGAACTAACTCATAGGCTTACAGATGCATGTATGCGCTGTCTACAGTAATTCGAAAAAAAAAACAAACTCCTTCTTACTTGTCAAAGCAGCGATCTCTACCTGTCAGTTCATCCTATGTGGAATATGATTGTTTTATATAATTATACACGTATAGAAATTGTGCATTTTCCCATTCGTTGTGTGTTCTGAACCTATCAAGTATAAGGAAGTGCATGGCTGAATGCATTATAGACTTTACATCTACCTACAAGTGACTCTTGGTTTGAAAATGGACGAGGCGATTATAAAGGCAAAGAGCAGTTTACACAATTAACATTTATTTGTGAAAGAATGTGCATGCCCCTTAATATGTCTTGAAATACACTAAGATTAAAAGTCAATACAAGATAAAGTGCTTTCAGTGTGGAACAACACCACGGGAAGCACTCGATTTTGTCAAAGAAAATTAAAAAACCAGTAACGATCTTTCCTGTAAATATTTACCCTAGATGAAAAAATATGGTGGCTTTCGTTATTATTAGTTAAAATTGAAATTAATGTGCATTATACAAGTATTTAGAGGCCAAATATGTCAACTTTAAAAGTCCTTAGACTGTTGGACTATTGGACCACAATCACTCTTTAAATGTGTCAGCACTGATGTCAGGACGAACCCTTTAATGTTTCAACTTATTGAGAATGGGGGTGGGGGTGGGGGTGGGGGTATGGTCGTGGCCATTTTTAGACTTTAATTAAAAGAAGATTTTTGTGTAAAGATATAAAAAATGTATTTAAATTTGAAATTTCAAAACTTTCTTTTACTACGAAATAGCTAAAGAAATCCTGTCCAAAATTATTTTGACATATGATAAATCATTATAATCAATAAAATATTGAAACGAAAAGATCAAAATTACTCTTATAGTGAGAGGGCATTAATCTTATAAATTGTTCCTAGTGTAATTAAATCCCCTGTGTAGCTGAGTACATATATATTATGTAACAAGTAAATGCGTGCCCCCTGTTGATTCTCCGATATTTACTTTCACTATCAAACCGTCTGGATCTACATTGGATTTTTGTCGTTTAATCACGGATTTAAAGTTTATCTTTGATAAATGATCTGAAAACAAAATCTACAGCTATGTCGAGATTGACACATTAAGTTGAACAGTTTAAAATTACTATCAAAGACTCTCTTGAGCACAAGTACTATACTAACAATCAAAGAGCTTTTATATTACCGCGGCATTATTTCTTCATGTAACTTATTTTCACGATATAACAAGCTTTACATCATGATGTATACATACTTTTATAATTTATACGTGTTTGAAGTGTTTTTATTTGCCTTTGACGCCTATTAATACTGGTGTAACTTGATTCTATCGCACAAAAAACGTGATTTTAGCTGAAGGAAATGTCTTTTGGGATTAAAGTTTTATTTTTTCAGCAATCTTTTACAACATACAATATTTACACAAACGCGGTGTTCAAGTCCTATAGAAATATACTTCACCTCAGTTTCACGATCTTGAAATTTGTTAACCAAATGAAGTCCAAATTTTCAAATGAAATTTAACTTTACACAACATGTAAACGTAAAGTACATCATGCTGAATATAGTAGTTGCTAGCTGTAAACTTTCGTACACGCTGTCGGCAAGATTGATGTCATTTCATGTCTTAAGATCCTCGGACTTTGATCAGTCAAAACACGCTAGCTTGGACAACTTTCCATAACCCATAAAAACCGATTGAAAAAAATCCCCACTGAATTAAGGAATAAGAAATCATTCTTTGAATATTATAAGGTGATACTTTCGGTCGGGGCGTGATCAAATCCTATCGGGACCGAAGGACTTTATGATATATTTAATCATACCCCGACCGAAATTATCACCTCTTAATATTCAAAGAATAATTCCTTACTAATTATATTCATATAACTTTTAGCAACTGAACAATTAAATATTTGAATATAAATTATATATAAGCCAACCCCGTTTGCGCCCCAATTGTACGTCATTTCAATTTATTGGACTGTATAAAACAAAATCGATACGTAGTGTTATCACAGGCAAAGACACTGAAAAATGTAAATACTCGATAATATAGACAATTTTGGATTACATAAAAAAATACAATTCCTTGCGAAGATAGAAAAACCAGTGATAAGGAAACCTGGAGGACTGTACATGAAGTATTACAATATAAAAGTCAGAATATTATATAATAAATAGTATTTACCTTTCAGTGGCTTGGCCACAAGGGGCTCCATTTTAAAGTATCTAGGCATGTTGGTGAATAAGAAACTTATTTCATAATATCACTTTCCACAAGAGACATAACACCCTATACTAAGCACAGATATACTCCCAACTCCTCAGAGTTACAGTCTCTTAAACACATTCTGTGTGCATCTCTAGCCTGGTTGTTAAGGAGAAGTCAGCAGCCAACATATGTCTTGTAGGGAATAAAAATGTTAATAGTAAGGTTTGTCTATAGTAAAGAAACTAAATATTGAACAAAAGTTTTGTCAATAACAATTCACGCATTCGATTATTTTTTCGTTAGAGCACTAAACTGTGTTTAAATCCTCATTAAGGAAAACAAGGCCAGCCGAATGAAGAAGTTACACGAGCAAGAAACAGGGGACCGGGTTTAGTTTTTGGTAAACGTCCATAATTCTATTGAACGCAATTGATACCAGCTTGATTAGAAATCAACGAACCCTTTATCTCATTTGAAAAAGCGTTGAAAAATTTCAGGGGTGTAAATTTGACTTCTGACGTTTTCGCGATTATCGACGAGATAACACGAGACTTGGCGTTGTGTTAGCTGATTGGCCAGTGATGTGATGATAAACATGGAGATATGATTTTGCATTGGGAATGTATTTAAAAGCTCGTTGGGTACATTGTCTATGGTTATACAATACCGGACTGATAGCCAGCTACTGCTCCCGTGACGCTCATGACATGACTAACTCCTCGTGATGTACGATATCATAACAGAGAATAAATAGAATTATTTAAAAAAAAATCTCGTGCTTTGAGGTAGCAATTTTCATATAACCAGGATCAATTCGTTAATAAGGTGATTCTCCAGTAAATCCATGCCTAAAGTTAATATTGGTTTAACTTTTGACACAATGTATATATACTTTTACTTCTAGCTAGTTTTCATATCAAAAATCTATCATTTTAAGATCCAAACGAAATAGGATACACAGTAAACTTTTTATTCAGACGTTGAATCTCTTAGTCTCATGTCTGCTTAATCAATGTTAAGTAAAGAAGAGTAGCACATATATGGGGAAATGACGCAGCATTTATCGAAAGTTTGGTAAATATTGCAGCAGTAAGCTTTATTCTTGAAATTTAAGTCGTGTTCCAAAAGAAGTTTAAAACTCTTTTGACAAAACTTTGTCTAATTATTCAGACGCGTAGTCAATAAAATATTACAAAGCTGGTAGTGTTCAGCATGTCTTCGTTCGAGCAAATAATGGGATTTTATTTCTACCACATAATTCTAAAATTTAGACTAACGCAAAATTTTAGACATAACTAATCTATCTGGTAATTCCAAGCTGTTTTATCGATAAAGGACTATGACATAGTTGAACTTAGGACCGGCTTGGGTATGCCTAAATATATCAAAGTCAATTCTCTGTTCAGACTGTTAATAAACTCCCGATCTTTCGCGGCGATAGCCTTCTTCTTTGCAATGGATGAAAAACAGAGAAATGGGGCACGCAGATTGTTGTAAAAGTTACGGATTGATTTGAGGGAAATAAACCTACTATTTTACATCACATATTGACTTGCTGACTGCGACACAGCAACAAACTGATTCGACCAGGATCGACTATTAACAAGGTTTCCAGAAGGTACGCATAAGAAAGTTTACGGACGAGGATGGAGTTTTAGCCCGGCTCTGCTGAAAGCATCCATGTCGTCAGTGTTATTATAAATAACACAATAATCATCCTCAATATGAAGTAGTCATCACAAAGAGCAGTACTTTATCAAATAATTTTTTTGTTTAAAAATCAACATCATAACGACATGACTATAACTCCTATGCACGGTTCACTTGGCGTACAGTTGACTGAACAATCGTCGAAAAGCAAAATCAGAAAATCATGACCGTTAATTGCTAGATTTAGTTTGTTTGCATTCGAAACAAACTACCATATATCTTGCTGTCGCTTTAAACAGGGGCCGACTTTACCGCTATAATGAAGTTTACTTTTCAATATATATCATAGAAGCTTGTTTTTCACCATTGTTCTTTTCAAAGCAGAAGGATACTGGTAAATTTCAAAATTACATATACATGTACACTAATAGGTCATTTCCTTGCGTGTGAACGCGCGCACAATACACTAGTAATAATTATTATATAATGATAAAGTAAAAAAAAAAAAGGGGGGGGGTAGTCATGAAGGTAGGGATATTTGAACGATTTATAGGGCATGATTTAAATTGTTTCAATTAAAACAAAGAACTACTTGAGGTGTTTACGGTATGTTAAGTTGTAATTAATGTATGTTAAGAATAACCTACATTTCATCTTAATGCAAGAAAAAGAACAATTTAAAGAATGTAACCCCAATATGGAAGAAAGACAATTCCTTCTTACTCCTTTTCATCCCCAGTGTCCACCTTACTAATATGCAGTTGATGCATTTGATGATTTAGAACTTACAATTTGGAAATTTGGAAACCATTAAGGCACAAAAAAATCAGACGAGCATGAATTGTCCAAGAAAATGACGTTTTGATTTGGACTAAGCCATTGCTTTTAAAAAAGTACAACATAGAATGATGTTCTAAATAAACTAAAAACAAAATGATACTAAATGTTACCACAGTCATATTATCGCTGTAGAATTGTATTACGAAAATATTAAATAAAGTTCAACAGTTACAAAGATTTATAATGCACTTAAAAGTAAAAATATCTTTTAAACATGTAAATCAATACAATATAAAAAAAAATATTGCGTGATAAAAAAGTTCGCATAGCAGATGACAACACCTGCCTTTTGAATTGACTGGTCAAAAATCATAATTCTAATTTGGCGCAATGAACGTATCGAAAACAGTTAAAAGTGATGAACAATAAATGTGATTGTAAGC
Source organism: Magallana ariakensis (assembly GCA_020458035.1). Taxonomy (NCBI): domain Eukaryota; kingdom Metazoa; phylum Mollusca; class Bivalvia; order Ostreida; family Ostreidae; genus Magallana; species Magallana ariakensis. The sequence continues at coordinate 40,265,171 of CM035812.1, forward strand.
TTGTTCACATCTCACGATAATGGTTCAAATTATTCCTCCTTCAAATTAAGTTTTAGGATTAACTGCATCATATCATACAACAATTGTCATGTTTTCCAAATAGATCTAGAGTCCGGCTATCAGGTCTTTTAATACTTTGATTATTCATAAAATACTGTGCAAGCTCATATTTTTAACTTTTGAAGAAATCAAAATATCAATTTTAGCATACATTTCTAAAAAAAATACCACCAACATTAATGGTCTTTCATGTTTTTAATGCGCTTGATATAAAGATTTTAGTAGGTCATGCAATGCCAAAAAACCCCCATCGAAATACTTCAGGTCCTTGGCGGATTAGTCGGGGATAAAAGGATCGTCGGCATACCATGGAATTACACTGTATAGTTACAGTTATTCCAACTGAGGTATTAAATAGAAAACTGACATTGAATGAAGGAGGTTAACAACTTAATGACTGGTCTCCATTGACTCTTGTAGTTCTGGTTGAGTAAATGATTTATGGCTGTAGTCGATTGTGGTTAGAGAGAGAGAGAGAGAGAGAGAGAAAGAGAGAGAGAGAGAAAGAGAGAGAGAGTATAAAACATTTTTACCGATTAATTGCGAACTCAGCAAGAAATAGAAAAGAAAGGAACCATCGCAATTTGGATTGCCGTCAGGAAACCTCTATGCTTCAGCACGATTACAAATTTGTTAAGTTTTCGTTATAACAATATTTTGATTAAATACCGGTATTACTTGTCAACACAGCTACAGCTACAGAACTCCCTCTATTATCTTTTTTCGACATCATTTTATCTCATTAAATCTCATATCATCACCAGACCATTGCTAAAATGGCATTTCCTTGTCAATGATTTCCTTTTGTCATAATACCCGTATAATTGATTTTTTTTTTGTTCAAGCGTTTTAATTACGCAATGGTTGCCATGTCGAAATGTAAAAGATGAATTAAGTTTGGCAGTCTGCATTGAGTCCACATCTATACATTCATACGTTCTTTATCAGGAATTAAAACCCTGAGTCGTGCTGTGCATAATACCTCGGAGGATTTCCTCTCTCTCCCTCCCTTTCTGATCATTCAAACCATTCTATAAAAACCCGTAGGCTTAACCATGATTTTTTAAAAGATCGAACCTATTCAGTATTAACGATTTACATAATCCAGAACACACAATAAGTAGAAAGCGTCATGTTATAGAACAAATTGTGGTCAGGAGTATTGCCTCTTCATACAAAACATTTCATAAAACACAAAGGGCTGACAAAAATATCCTTGAATAAAAAAATGATAATAAAATATTAATATCATTTAGCATATGTATGTATGCAAAGCTATCCTGTCAATTTCTGATGGGACTTGGATTCTTCTTAGACTTTTATTGATGATATAGATAAAAAATCTTGCTCTGTTTTGAATGCTAGTTCATTTATGATAAAAGCATATAGATTTGGAACAAAGACATATACTGCATTTTTCCCTCTTCTTATAAAAAGGCTTTTAAAATGGCTATCAATGGAAAACGGGACTTTAAACACTTATCTCAATTCGTCCGTTTCACTCTCCGAAGTCCCTCAAAAGTCTATAACTGTCATAACTAAGCCCTCATTCTCTGACTACAATTACCAGACTAATTCCAGGGTCAGTTATCGCTGTCCATTGTTGTTGCCCGGTAATTTATTTAAAAAATAGTTCCCGTTCTCCTCTTTCAATCTCTCTCTCTCTCTCCATACATTTTACCGGTAAAACTTAAAAGATCTATCAAACACTCGACGTTTCACTGCTTGTTTTTGTCTGTTAAAATATTACTTAAACATGTGAACTAAAAACTGCATATTTAAACTGAACTTCCCGTCATACGAATACGTAGAAAAAAGGAAAGAACAAATAAAAGTTCGCTGATACAATCAGTGCCATAGGGAGAGGCCTTAGATACAACGTAATGTGATGATTTTGTTCTCTTTCAAAGTACGATGCATTTTATGAGAACTTTATTGAATTTATTTTGTTTTACTGAAATCAAATTTTAATCAATGCATGTAATCAATGCATATTGTGTGTGTGTGTGTAAAAGAGAGAGAGAGAGAGAGAGAGAGAGAGAGAGAGAGAGAGAGAGAGAGAGAGAGAGAGAGAGAGAGGGTTAACTGAAAAAAACCCGTATCTTTGGCAGAAAAATTATATCTCATTTTATGAACTTGTTCGTGAATCTTAAAGGACAAAGTTAGGCTGTATTTATTTCTTTATTGGGGTTTACCGTTGACCTAACTCTAATTCCCGAAATGTAAACTGAGCTGATTAGGACTATCACCTTTTTGGCACAGTTTACACATGTTGATTTAACCGTATAATTGATGTTATTTCAAAATGAAATAAAATATTCCTGTACTCACTTGTGTATTCTGCGCCAATTAACACTCTTTTTCTTTTCCCCCTTTCTTGAATATCTGGAGCCATTCTTGTATCGTAAAATAATTCACAATAATGAAATAAAATTCTACTTTGATTTTCACACCACTATTTCTCCGCTGGACAGATAATCATGCATTTAATGACATATAATATGTCTCTGGGCGACTGAGTTATAACGCTGGACATTAATTATTCATCGTTTTTCTTCATTTGGGGCGATATTGCGCGAATTCTCTTCGGAACCCCTCTGAGTGATAACGCAGCAAGTATCACGGTAACTAAGGACGCCGAGGAAGACGACACTACACTCTCACTGTCTTCATGTTTAACTTTCGGACTCCGAGTAACTAGAATATCTTTCACATGTCAAAGGGACGGCTTCCCGGACTTGTTAAAAGGCTGAGTATTGATGTGCCTATTACGGCTGTAAATAGCTAGAGCGTTGTACGGGGTGAAATTCACTCTCTTATATTTATATTACTCGCCTTCGTTGTGTATTTAAATCCGATTTATTGATCAACAGGGCCACGTCGATTTTGACAAAACAGAAATCTTTAAAATGCCGAAGAAAACAAACTTCAAGAAATCGAATGAAAACTGATTAACTTGATTAAGACTAATCTGCCGAGGCACACTGAAACGTTTCCAATGGATAAACGCTATTTAGTAATATTTTCATATCAATAAGTTTTTTAATAAAGAAAGATTTAAAATTATATTATATTTGATGTTCAAATCATTTGACTGCCGTTGTTGTATAGCAGCTTATCCCCATAGCAGCCCCCATCCCCCGAAAAAAACCTCATGGCTATATCGTAATCTTTCACCCCGGGAGAAAAAAGCTACAGTACTGTATAATAGATGTTTTTCTCTTAATCAAATTATTCACGGAAAACCAGTCGGGATAAAAATCAATCATAATGTTATGTACACCCCCATGTTGCATATACCCGCATTCAACTGTACACGTTGATTTGCTTTTTGTCGATTTATTCACAGGCACTTGAGGTATGGCCCTCACCCTCATTTCAAATTTGTTTTATAGTCTGTCCCAAGTTATTGCTTCCATCACTTTTTGGTAATTTTTAATAAAAATTCACATACCTGTGAAAGAAATGCTGTTGAAATCGATAAAAGGGAAAATATCCAAGATATCTTCATTGACAAATTATCATTTTTCACTCATAAAAGTTCACAGGAACGAAAACAAATTTCTTACGGAGATTAATAATGGGAAATGTTTACATCTTTTCTCCATTCGGAAGATCTCGGGACACCTCGCGCAATTTTTCAACGTTATCATCCGGGCTTAATAATGGCTGATGCGATGCTAAATCTCCGTAGACTTTCTATTTTGGGATGTGTATTGAAACCTGAAGCGGTAGAGGGAGCGTTTCAAAACAGATAATCTGGACATTTTTCATATTAGTGTATGAACATAGTTTGAGCACAAAGGTATTTATGATTATTGAAATATCAAGCAAAAAGCGGTGGAAGCAAAAACTCGGGACAGAGTATAAGTAACAAAATCTAAGACCAACACTCACTTTTCTTCCTATAAAAACATTTTAAATTGAAAACATTCTAAGGATGTGTTAGGAATTTGTAAATAAGAATTGATTTTTATTTTTAAAATAAAGATTTCAACTGTTTAAATAATCAATCAAAGTACTGAAGTACTGACGGGAGTTGATTTTATCGACTATTATTTATTTTAAAATCAACGATATGTTAGGTTATTTTGCATGGCAAGTAGTTTATTAGACCCCGTTTCCTATATGTATTTGAATTATACACATTTTTTATAATATGAATTCTTCGACAGGAATTTCGTGAAAACCTCATATGAATCATATGTAATATTTAAATAATTAATGCCATCAAACTACGTATCAGTAATCGAAATATTTCTGAGAAATTGTATGGATGCAAGCACTATAGAACTCTAGTCTCGTTTAACCAGACGCTCGTCTGTCTCCGTTAATCTCCGACAAGCAAGAGAGACTCTGCTTGTTGGAGATTAACGGAGACAGCCGAGCGTCTGGTTGAACAAAACTATATTGAACTCTGGCGTAGGAATACATACAATGTACGAATATAAATGAAATATCTGTATTGTTCGTACCATTTAAAATCTGACTATTTACAAGGTATCTATAAATAAGTGTCCTTGAAAAACTATGCTTTAGAATACATTACATCGAATTTATCGATTATTTTCAAGAACTAAATGTTGTCAGCGGTGTTAATTTGTGCTTAAGTCCAAATACTGTTTCACTTTCGGTTTGCCTGAGTAACTACATAGGAGGGTTGATTAAAATCAACTCCCAAAAAGTCCATCTGTTCGCCAGTCTGTTTGTGCAATCTTGTCCCAGTCAAATTTCTGCTTTGGAGAATCAATTTCATGGGATGCCAAACTACTAGTCCATTCTTATGTATTGAAAGCATGCAATAATTCTAGAATAAAAGCTAGAATCTTGTTGCTAAGACAACAAAAAGGTCGTCTTTTCTAATATATATGCATTAATCTGTAAGAATTTGTTTTTTTCATGTAAAAAAAATCATGAATGTAATGTTTACTGTGAAGGAAATTTCCCCAAATTACTTCTATGTAAAACAGTGAAAATGAATAAAAAGATAAATTAATTTTTGGAGTACTTACTTTGACGACCGGAAGTTACGCCGATTCAAACAAAACATTTTAAACACATCTATATGCAATGGTCTTTTCCCACAAAGTTAGGTTTTTCATGTCTCTGCCAATTCTGCGATATCGTTGAGACAAGGTGTTTTGTCTCTGGACCGGATACGGACAGACGGAAATGCCCAATAAAAATAAAAGACTGTCATTCTTGTACATTTATCTAATTTACTTTATTGTAGTATACATTTATCAGCCTTATCAAAACAGTTAAAAAAACTTGATTTGTTTAAGGAGGTTGGCACCTGAAATAATAGTAATGTCAATCATCCGAAAACCACTTGGATATAAAGATGAGGACCTATAATGTTGATTTATTTTATTTGTGACCCATGTCACATGCCATTTTTTGGAAATATAGGGCCCCAAACAGAAATGATAATTTTCCTGAAAATTTTGCTAAAATTTGAAATAGAAATTGATAATTTGAAGAAATCAAACAAATATTTATAGTTTTAACTATTATTTAGTTATGCTTTTAATACAGTATGAAGTTGAACACATGTAGTGACTATAAAAGTAAAATCTAAGTCAAAGTTTAAAAATTCTTGCTTTACTGGTGGCTTCAAAGGCCAGTACATAATGAACACAACAACAGATGTTTCAAAATTTTGGAGTAATCAAATTATAACGCAAATAAAAAAAATCATAGTAATGTCATCTTTCCAAAACTTTGCATACAAATAGACATACATTTAATATCTCATTTAAAAGTAAAACAAGTAGGGGTCACATCTCAAAAATTTGAGATAAAGCATGAAATAAGCTAATTTAAGGCCAAAATTGGAGTTAATTTTTTCTTAACTTCTATGAAATAAAAGCTAAATATGCCAAAATATATTAATAGAAATATCAAAATATTGTTTAAATATGTTTTTTAAAACATCATGAATATATTGTAATACACAAACTATCTAGAAGTTTGGTCTGCGCTGAAAATTAGAAAGCTAAAGTAACAGTACTTTAAACTAGTGAGTTATGAAAATTGTTCATTTCCTTCTTAAAAACCTTCCGCCACAAAATATAGTCCCTTACTAAACTCTGTAAAAATGTAAATTTTTAAAAAACAATTTTATTCAATATAGTTTATTTGGCATTGTTAAATATAAATATACAACTAGAATTAATATGAGATGCAGAATTTTCAGACTAGAGGAGACCTAAAATGGCTACCCAAAACCTAAGGAGCGAACCTCTTTAAATCCTCCGGTGAGAACAGGAAGTGACGGTTGACAGAAGGACACTTTTTAAATACATCTTCAAAGAAAAGTCTTTCATCTATTTATGTGTAACGTGTTTTGTCCTGGGTTCTCAGGGATAATATATGAAATCAATTTTTCTCTAACTCTACCTGGGTTAATAATGATTGTATAATAATTGTCCTCTAATTGGGTAACGTTTAAATCACTATCAATAATCAATGGGGATAATGTATAAGGTGGGCTTTCTGTAATGTGTTTCTATACCCGGTTCCTATTGAGAGAGAGGTACTTGGTGTCTCAATCTTCTTCAGATTTACTACACCAAGCACCCTACCTCAATTCCCTGGGTTTCTTGCCACTAGTTTCTATTTGACCCTACCTCTTAACTCTTCTCTCTTTCTTCTTTCTATTTTCTTTCTTTCTATCACGACGTTTCTACTTTGCGATTCACTGTCGACTCTCCCAGATTCTACAGCACAACTGTTTATATACCCTTGGAGTAGTCCACTCCAAGGGTAGTCAGGTCATTCCATTTCCCCCACCCAAATCTAATTCATCACAACGTTTATTGTAATAAGGCATAATCATTACATTACCCACGCCTCTTTTATCATGCGTCCCGCATGTCTACTGATTTCAAACAATTTTTTTTTAAAAAAGGTATTTTAAATATTTATTATTCAAATATAAATGACAAAAACCAGCATAACTTTCTGTTATTGCCGAAATAAGACAACTAGTCTCGCTATAAATTAATTACTGTTTTTTTAGGGGGCTTGTTTCCTTTAAATTAATCAAACCATGTGTCCTCTTCAAATTTTTGAATGTTTTCACCATTCTCTTGATATTTTCTAATCACTCTGATAATCTTCTGGTGGCCTCTTTTCTTCTGATCATCGACCTTAAAGTAGGTCTGCGTTCCCACGTCTACTTTTTCTCTCCTAACAGCCTTACAACAGGAGCAATGATTCTCTTTCAGTGGCTCTTCTTGGGACGTCGTTTCACAAATCTCTGTTTCTACCTCAGGTTCCTTACCCTGTCCCTCTGACAATACTGGCTCTTCTTCTACAGCTTTGCGTTTGATACCTGGCAGTCTTGGGGTGGTTCTTTTTCGGAATGTTCTTCCGACCTCCACTTCGTCAAATATCAACTCTCCAGGGTCTTTATCCCAATCTTCATCTTCTCCAACACCCTTTGGTATAGACTGAACCTGGTCTTGTGTGGCTGTTTTCACTCGGTCGTCACCGTGGACTCTTTTAATGTGCCTGGTTAAAATTGTCTTTTTTTTCTAATTTTTCTATATCTATACAAAAATGTAACAATACTCAGTTAGGGATTGTAATCAAATTCATAATCACTATGCCATTTAGGCTTTTTGCGCTGTCTGCGATTAGAATATGTCATTTCTAATTCACTAAGTTCAGAATTTCCAATCAAAGCCGTCTTAATTTCGTCACCTTCTAGGTGATCACTTAGACTCTCATCTTTCGCACAATTTTCATTCTCAGTAGGCTGTTCAATTTCATTACTTAGAACCTGAGTCCCATAAGGACGTAATCTATCAACATGTACTATGAGTGTCTTTTTCTTTCTTTCGTATTTTGTATGTAGTATCTGTGTGCTTTTCTTCAATAACGTAAGGACCATACCAAAAATTCATCAACTTAGGAGATTTCCCAATTTTCCTCTGTGGGAAGAAAACCAATACCTCATCGCCTACAGTAAAATGTTTACCAACCACATTTTGATCGTGGTATTTCTTTTGTCTCAGCATTGATTGCTTACTTATCTGGCGTGTATACTTATACGCTTCTTCTAATCTTTCACGAAGTTTCCATACATATTCATGCACATTACTTGGTTTCATGTCGCTTGGTAATTCATAAATTAGATCTAGTGGAGTGGATACTTCACGTCCCAACATAAGCATATTTGGTGTATAACCTGTGGTTTCATGAACAGCAGAGCGATATGCCATGAGGACATATGGCAAATGTTTATCCCAGTCATGGTGGTGGTCAGACACATAAGCAGTCAACATTGTTGCTAATGTTTTGTTGAATCTCTCAACCATTCCATCAGACTTAGGGTGAAAAGCAGTGGTACGAGTTTTTCTTATACCAAGCAGGTCACACAGTTCTTTAAACAACCTACTCTCGTACTGTCTGCCCTGATCACTGTGAATAATTTCTGGCACACCCCATTTAGCTATGAACTGCTTTGCTATTACTTCGGCTACGGTCAGGGCTTCAATGTTTCTTAGTGGGTAAGCATCCGTCCACTTGGTGAAGTAATCTGATATCACCAATATATATTTATTACCATTATCTGTTTCGGGCAATGGTCCCATAATATCAGTAGCCACCCTTTCTAAAGGGTACCCAGTCTGGTCTACCTGCATGTAATTCTTTCCTTCAGACCGTATTTTTCTCTTGCGGCATTGTGGACACCCTGTTACATAGTTCCTTACATCACCTTGTAAACCCGTCCAGTAGAATTTTTCTCGAACCCTTGCCAATGTTTTGGTTACACCCAAATGACCAGAAGTTCGTGCATCATGACATTGTTTTAGAATTTCTTTTCGTTCCGATAATAGGACCAAAATCTGCATAAACACCTTTCTATTTCCTATCCATTTCCTATAAAGTAAATCATTAACAATATCCAGAGAATTCCACTGAGACCATAATGACTTTACGGCGTTGCTTTCACCTTTTATTTCAGTAAATGCCGGCCGCTTCTTGTCAGCCACCCATGATTTTACCTTTTGCAGGTCAGAATCTTCCTTCTGAAGTTCTCTTATTGATAAATCTTGCTCATCTTTGACTGTCTCTACTGCATGTATAATGTTAACTTCGGGTTCTTCCTTCTTTATTTCGCTCTCTTCAGTGATTCCACACTGACGACACGGATACCTACTCAGACTGTCTGCATTACAGTGCTTCGCACCTGGCCTATGCCTTATATCTAGATCATATGTACCAAGAAACTCGATCCATCTAGCTACCTGGCCTTGTGGATCTTTAAAACTCATAAGCCACTTTAGCGCACTGTGATCGGTTCTTACAATAGTTTTATGCCCATATAGATAGTGGCGAAAGTGTTGACATGCATACACCACCGCTAAAAGCTCTTTTCGAGTAACACAATATTTACGTTCACTCTTTGATAGAGTTCTGCTAGCATAGGATATAATCCTCGTATGACCATCAATTTCTTGAGATAAGACTGCTCCAATCCCTACCTGACTAGCGTCGGTATCAAGAACAAAAGGTAACGAGAAGTCAGGATGAGCTAGAATAGGTGTACTAACTAAGTGACATCTTAGTTTTTCAAAAGCTTCATTACACTCTGTTGTCCATTTAAACACTCTACCTTTCTCTGTCAACCGAAACAGTGGCTTAGCTATAGAGGAGAAGCCAGCTATAAATCTCCTATAATAACTGCATAAACCCAAGAAAGATCGCACTTCAGTAGGATCAATCGGTACTGGCCAATTTTTAATCACTGCTATTTTCTGCGGGTCGGTTTGTACTCCAAGGCCAGACACTCGGTAACCCAGAAATAAAACTTCCTTTTTAAACAACGTGCACTTAGACGGTTTCAACTTCAGTCCTGCTTGTTGAAGTCTTTGAAACACGTGCTCGAGATTTTGCAAGGTCTCTTCGAATGTTTTGCCAAAGACAATTATGTCATCTATATAAACTAAGCATATTTTAAAATGCAAACCAGCAAGGACAGTCTCCATTAGCCCCTCAAAAGTTGCTGGGCTGTTACAAAGTCCAAAAGGCATAACTGAGAATTGAAACAGACCATTTCTCGTAACAAACGCAGTCTTCTGTTTGTCCGCTTCGTCCATTTCCACCTGCCAAAAACCTGAATGAAGATCCAAAGTACAGAACCAGTGAGCCCCTCTCAAACGGTCAAGTGAATCATCGATTCTTGCCAAGGGATATGCACCAATGCCCAGCTTTCTTTATCTTTTCAAATATTCTATCACCAAGAATTGATAATGTTGCACCGGTGTCAACTAGCAAATTGCATGGAACCATGTCTACTAGCCCGTTGATAAACAAACCAGATTCTGTACCGACTGTAGCATTCTTTATAGTGGCTGTATTCGACTTTGTATCATGGCTTTTGTTCTTGAACTGGGTTTCACAAAGTTCACCTGCTTTAGATTTAGCAGCTTTCTTTTGAGTCTGTTCTTGGTTTAACTTCATAAAGCAATCTTTGATTTTATGTCCACGCCTTCCGCAGTAATGGCATTTGAAAGGGAAGCCTTCGACATGCTCTGCATTGGTATCATTTGATTTGTCTGACCCCTTGCTTGCAGACAATTTTGATATTTTATTTTCCAGATCTCTCATAGACTGTTGAATTTCCTGACGAAGCTTCAAAATTTCTTCATTCACACCAATGCTACTCTGTGCAGAAGCCGTATTTATATCTACTGCGTCCTTTGTAGCACCTCGAGCAAATCCGACGTCATGCCTACGTTGACGCTCGGCTCTACAGAACGCTTCTATTTCGACTGCTAATCTTACAGCATCATTCAGAGATTTAGGACGAGACTGTTGAATACGCAGTCGCATGTCAAAATCCGACAGCGCATCAATAAACTGATCTTTGGCAATCATTTCAGTTACATCCCTTGGTGCCGTAGGGTATGCATGAGTCAAGCGACGTATGCTTTCCCCTAGCTCTGGTAATGTCTCTGTCGCTTTTTGGCGTTTTTCCCTTAACATTGTTCGGTACAACTCGGTTTGATTAACAGGTGCAAACCTAGCCTCTAATGTCTCACATAAATCCTCATATGTGTAAACTGTGCCCGTTTTTATGTTTCCGAGTACGGTCTGTGCCTGTCCTCTTAAAGATGCTGCCAAGTATAAACTCTTCTGTCGAGGATTCCACAGGTTAATACTACAGCAGGCTTCGAAATGAGCTTTATAGTCTATCCATGAGGAAGTGCCATCAAATGTTGCCGGCTTCATGATAGTTTTACCCATGCTGCTATCTACTAGATTGTTTTCAGGGTTACCAAGTGAGTTAACACTTCGATTAAAGACCTGGTTTGTATGTGGTCTATCATTCCATGCACCATGTCTTGATGTCCAAGTAACACTGGTTGTCGTTGATGTGGCACCGAGACTGTGTGTACTGTGTGGAAAACTACCTGCGAGTAGCGTTTCTGAAAAATTTGGTTGTTCAATTGATCTAGGGCGTAAGTAATCACTATTCGCTTTTTCTAATGTTTCTTGACTCGTTTCCCCTCGATAAACAGAGAAATCTGACTTTGGATATTTTGGATGATCAAAATTCTCCGCTGTGTCTGATTTAACATTTGCACTTGCAGTGTTAGCATACTGAGATGATCTATCATCTATACTAGTATCATATTTTGGTCTTACATCTACCCCGGAATCTGGTATCATAGAAGGTTTAGATGTATATGGCGTAGATCTCAATCTATCCAATGTCTCTTTTAACTTCTCACGTCTAGCATCTATTACGCTGACATCAGCCCAAAGTTCAGCTTCTTTGTCATTCATTTTCAATTTTCTATTGTCTACACCAATACAGAAATACAAAACACAAAACTATTCTAATTCTTTTATTCTTATCGCTCACTAATTCAAAATTCAGATACACGGTTTCTTTGAACCTGGTACACACTACCCGGTAACACTTTACTTGGTTCAAAGCACCCGGTAACAATATACCTGGTATCTTGTTCTTAATACACCCGGTATATGTTAATTCAAAAACAACAAAAATAAATTTATTAAATCAATGAAATCACTGATATTTGATCCCTGAACCCGCTGCCACCAAAATGTAACGTGTTTTGTCCTGGGTTCTCAGGGATAATATATGAAATCAATTTTTCTCTAACTCTACCTGAGTTAATAATGATTGTATAATAATTGTCCTCTAATTGGGTAACGTTTAAATCACTATCAATAATCAATGGGGATAATGTATAAGGTGGGCTTTCTGTAATGTGTTTCTATACCCGGTTCCTATTGAGAGAGAGGTACTTGGTGTCTCAATCTTCTTCAGATATACTACACCAAGCACCCTACCTCAATTCCCTGGGTTTCTTGCCACTAGTTTCTATTTGACCCTACCTCTTAACTCTTCTCTCTTTCTTCTTTCTATTTTCTTTCTTTCTATCACGACGTTTCTACTCTGCGATTCACTGTCGACTCTCCCAGATTCTACAGCACAACTGTTTATATACCCTTGGAGTAGTCCACTCCAAGGGTAGTCAGGTCATTCCATTTCCCCCACCCAAATCTAATTCATCACAACGTTTATTGTAATAAGGCATAATCATTACATATGTTTCGACTCTTGATCACTTACAGTTTCTGAGATCTCGCGAGTATAAAATTTGCAAAATGTAATATTATTGAGACATATGAGATATCTCACCGGAAATAGAATTTGATTGTTTATTTTCAGTTGCATAGTTGGCATGCAATTGTTTGAATTGAAATATTCATTCTATGTCAAATAACAAAATTGACTTCCTGTAACAATCGGAAGTTACGACGAATCAAACAAAACAGTTTAAACACATCAACATACATATGTCTATCATCCCACAAAGTTTGGTTGTTCAAGTCGAAATCCCGTGGAGACAATGTTTTTTGTCTATGGACAAGAAACAGGCGACCGGAAATTAATTTTGAAAAAAAATGAAAAAAATAGTCACGAGGTATTATCAGTCTCTTATTCCTAAAAATTTCAGGAAAATCTATCTGCTAACCTCTGAGAAATTCTGCCTTCAAAAAGGAGAAAAATAGTAATAAAGAAAGAAAACACTGAAGACCTTAATTAGACAAAAGCGTACTTGAAATACAAAACTTTTGAAAAAAATTTTCTTGCTACTACATACATGTATGTTATGGATGATTATCACTTGCATTTCTCATAAAATTATGCTTTTAATTTTTATATCTAATGACAAAAAAATTTAATGTGATTTCTTTCGTAGAGGATTGTAAATGTTTGGATTATTACGGATATATAAAGTTTTCAATTCGAATACCTTTAGAGGTATGTTCAGTCATGCGTTTCAATAGAACCGGGTTTCTATCAGGTAGTTTGTTAAAGCCACTTTTGGGCGACACGTAGAGCTGGAAACACGTTTTTAATTTGATTTTTTTTTACTTTATGAATCCAACTTATACGCTGTTGATATTTAATAGTATATGTATAAATGTTCATTAAAGCTGCTGCGTGTCGTTGCTAGTCCATTTGATGTGTTGTTTTATTACTGATCTAGTATTAGAAATAAATCGGTTTTGAAAAACTTTACAGAATTTCAACCTAACGTATAAGGGACAAATTTTATATAGGAACGAGCTTGTATTTCAAAAAGTAAGTAAGCTCATCACAGAAAAACAGGTCAAGGTAAAATATGATTTTAATTTTATTGATATTTTATTGATCCAATGCATACGTCATTATGACTCTGCATCGCAAGAATATGAAATAATTAGCATATATATGTTTAATTTGTAAATAATTATTGTTCTTATAAGTTTCAAATCATCAAATTATAGTACCCATTTCCCCGGGGCTCGTTTCATAAAGTGGCCTAAAGTTTGGGCCTAACTTTAGTCTAGTCCGAGACTTAATCGGGCGTATTTTGCATTTCATAAAGCGGCGTAACTAGAGGCATAAACTTTAGACTATAGCTTTGGCATAAGTCCTTGACAACGCAGCACTGCACATGCATAAAATTGTTTCTATTACTCTGTTATGTACATGTGTATGTAGCATGTGAGAATATGATTAATTTTAGAGGAACAAGCAATTTTAATAATATTTACTTAAAATATATAAGATTTGATAAATTCTTGTTTCAGTAAGTAAAATGATTAAAATTTTAAAAGAATATTCCTATTCCTTCAACAATTTACCGAACAAAAAGCACATAATATCAAAATTAAATTATACAAATAGATAAAACAATTAACGGAAACCAATAAATGGTATAGTGTATATGATTTTCTGGTATACCGGGTGCTCGTTTCATATAGGGGTCGCACGCCCAGACCCCTAGTTCGAATATTTGCGTTTCATTAAAGAGCGCATCTTTACGTCCGACAAAAGTTAAGCCAAAATTTTACGTCCACTAATAGGTAGGCGTACGTTCGGACGTAAACATAAGTTACGCATATATATCATGAAACGACGATTGTATTTTATCACTAATGCGATTTAAGTTATTCAGATACTGAGAAAGAACGATTTATACTTTAAATTCTGGAATTTGATTGCAACGGGAGTTTCTCCGGAATTACATGTAATGTGCACACGGCTAACAAATGTGCAAGAGAGAGAGAGACAGAGAGAGAGAGAGAGAAAGAGAGAGAGAGATCTCATATTATCTTAGGTGAGAAATACATCTACTTTTTAAACTTTATATAAAAAAACAAGGTGCCTTTTGTTAATTTTCGACATATCTGTCACAAAGCATGTTACATGTAGTCAAAGGCCTTCATATTAGATTTATATGTGTTGCATTTTATAAACTTACATTATATTTTTCTAAACATTTACCATTAACAAGTTTACATCACATTTAGTAATAGCTTAACCTTTAAAAAATCATTCATTAAGATTGCTTCCCGAGGAAATAGCTAATATTTTTCTGGTAATTTATATACATGTATGAACAGTACGTATATTTTTTATAACCTACGATGTATGTACCTGTAGATGCATTAATATTGAATGCAAATAATACTGAAAATCGAAGCCGATCAAACTCATTGATACTGATGCACAATCATAAACTTATTATTTGTGTGATTCTCTTTTTAACGTGAAGATATATTATTGATACAGGGTTTTAACTACAAGAATGATGACACATTAGAGTTTAGACAAATCTGCAATTCAAACTGATTTGATAAATACAAATTATAATTTTTATATACTGGGTACAGAAAGTTTAACTTATTATAATACACGTACATGTATAATAATATATTGCGCTGAAATACAAAACATTGCGAAATGATTGAAAACAAAATTGCATGAATTTTGTTTTAGAACCCCTAAAATGCATTTCAATTGAAATGCGCAATGGCAAAGAGCGACAAAGGTCAAATAATTTTATTTAAACACAAAATTTACAATTATTCTATGACAACTTGTAAATTAACACCGACCCAGTAAATTCAAAATTTTCAATATAATAAAAATTAATAAGTTAACACATATATTTTAGACTTCCTAATTACATAAATGATATATTGATAATTCTATTGAGCACATTACACAAGGCATGTACTTCAACCAAAAACAATGTCTAGCAAGGACCCGCTTTAAAAGAAATAAAATATGATTTCAGAAAATCATATACAGTGTACCATTCATTGGCTTCCGTTAAATGTTTTATCTATTTGTATAATTTAATTTTGATATTATGTGCTTTTTGTTCGGTAAATTGTTGAAAGAAAAGGAATATTACTTAAAAATTTTAACTTTCGTACATACTGAAACAAGAATTTATCAAATCTTAAATATTTAAAGTAAAAATTGCCAGTTCCTCTAAAATTGATCATATTTTCACATGTTACATACACCTGTACACAACAGGGTAATAGAAACAATTTTATGCACGTGCAGTGCTGCGTTGTCAAGGACCTATGCCAAAGCTATAGTCTAAAGTTTACGCCTCTAGTTACGCCGCTTTATGAAATGCAAAATACATACACCTGTACATAACAGGGTGATAGAAACAATTTTATGCATGTGCAGTGCTGCGTTGTCAAGGACCTATGCCAAAGCTATAGTCTAAAGTTTACGCATCTAGTTACTCCGCTTTATGAAATGCAAAATACGCACGACTTAGTTTCGGTGTAAGTCCTCGGACTAGACTAAAGCTAGGCCTAAAATCAAGGCCTCTTTATGAAACGAGCCCCTGGGGCCCGTTTCTCAAAAAAGGCCTACGTCCAGGCGTAAGCTTAGTCCGGACTAAATCAGGGACTAAACCTCAAAACCAGACTAAGTTGCGTTTCACAAAAAGGCGGAAACTTAGTCGGGACTAAATTTGGGTTTAAATCTACGTCTGGTAATGGGTAGGCGTAAGTCCTTAGTCTGTACACAAAAATGGCGAGTGTTTTGTTTTCTAAGGCAAAATGAGCACATCTATTGAAATATTTGTACATGTACGTAAAACTTTTAAAAATATACCTATTGTTCGATAACTGTTCCTATTTCTAAATAAATTAAGTTAAAATCAATTTGATAAATAATGAACTTAACTCATTAAAGGTATGTAATATACCTTACTACTCGTTAATGAAATTTAACTAAAGTATGAAGAATTAAAGATAGGTATACCCCGATAACTGATATAAACACAATAATTAAAAAAGATGCTATAATACTGAATTATACATGTATTCCACAACAAGATAGATTTAATAAGTACGGATAGATTATTGATTTTTAAATCAATACTCACTTATTACTCAGTAGGCATATACTAGATTTTCGTTTAAAAACCTCTTAAGTTAACATTGTTCAACTAAGTCTATATTTATTTTCACATCATTTGAAGAAGTGCCACATATATGTTTTAGACGAAGTCTGAGACCAATTTAATGTTTTAATCATTTTTGAACCTATGAAACGAAACTGATGTCAAAATATTGAGAAACTCCTTTAAAAAGGAGCAACTCAAAACATTTACAAATTAATATCAAATGTTGAATATGTCCACATGCAAGATAAATATGTTGACATGCAAAATTGTTATGTCAACATGCAACATACCCCGTTATTATGATAACATGCAAGAAATTTGCAATCGGGTATTTAGAACTATGAAAAATGTTAAAAATATCAAATATCGCACAGATGTGACTTCCAACATGCAAGATGCCACTTATAAATGTTGACATGCTAGATAAATAAGTTGAGATGCAAATAATTTAAGTCGACATGCAACTTATATATGTTGACAGGCAACTTATTTCTGTTAAAATGAAACTTAGTTATGTTGACATGCAAGATAAATATATAGATATGCAACTTATACCGGTATGTAATTTCAACGTGCAACTTGTTGGCATAAATAAGTTGCATTTTAACGTTGATTAGTTGCATGTAAAAATATTTATCTGGCATGTCGACATATGGAAGTAGCATGTTTTGCATATTTTTCTCGCATGTCAACATAACTAAGTTGCATATCGACATGACTAAGTTGCATGTTAACATAAATAAGTTGCATGTCAACATATATAAGTTGCATGTCGACATAACTAAGTTGCATATTAACATAAATAAGTCGCATGTCAACATATTCATTTCGCATGTCAACTTAACTAATTAGTATCTAGCATGTTGGAAGTCACATGAAGGCGATATATGAGCTTTATTTTTTAGATTTTAAATTATTTTATTCCGATTGCTTTTTTCTTGCATGTCAACATTTAATGTTGCACCTTGACATTATTATCTTGCACGTCATCATAATTATCTCGTATATCGATATATTTGATAAAAAAAAAAACAACTTGCACACAAGGGGCAGAAATATGCCATCTTATTTTAGAATTAAAACTCTAAGAATCTTTTTAAAGATTGAACATCTATTCATTGATTGATACTTTACATTAAAACTACGGAAGCGTATCGGGGCCTACACTTGATGTGTTAAAACTTAAACATTGTCATACTTTTTATCGTCTTATCAACATATAAACTATTATGTCGTTTTATTTATGCAAACATTTTCCATTGTATTGAGGTGATTTAACATAATTTAAATACCTTATAGTAATTGATCAGTTATCTTGCTATATGATATATCGACTTTACAGAATACGGAGTTAAAAATGATAATTTAAAAATGGATTTTAGTCATATCGATAACGAAATGTTGACATAGAACAATGAAAATGTATACATTATGGGTATATCGACATAAATATGTTTACATTTCTTGGGAACATATTGCGAAAATATTGTTATCGAATGAATTTCGCGGTGGCGGGAGTTCTGATGGTGCGTCACCTGACTCTAAATCTAGCTGTAGGATACACATGTAAAATGACATTTGTGGAATCATTGGAATTCGTGTATGCTCAATTTTCATGAATTTCGTTAATGCTAATTTTCGTCATCCATGAATTTAAATCCACAACGATTTAGAGTGAGGTGACGCACCATCAGAACTCCCGCCACCGCGAAATTCATTCGATAACAATATTTTCGCAATATGTTCCCAAGAAATGTAAACATATTTATGTCGATATACCTATAATGTATACATTTTCATTGTTCTATGTCAACATTTCGTTATCGATATGACTAAAACCTATTTTTACATTATTATTTTTAACTCCGTATTCTGTAAAGTCGATATAGCATATAGGAAGATAACTGATCAATTACTATAAGGTATTTAAATTATGTTAACTCACCTCAATACAATGCAAAATGTTTGCATAAATAAAACGACATAATAGTTTATATGTTAATCAGACGATAAAAAGTATGACAATGTTTAAGTTATAACATAACAAGTGTAGGCCCCGATACGCTTCCGTAGTTTTCTTGCTATTTACTACATCGACTTAACAGAATACGGAGTTAAAAATAATAATTTAAAAATGTGTTTTAGTCATATCGAGAAAGAAATGTTGACATAGAACAATAAAAATGTATACATTATAGGTATATCGACATAAATATGTTTACATTTCTTGGGAACATATTGCGAAAATATTGTTATCGAATGAATTTCGCGGTTCTGATGATGTGTCACCTCACTCTGAATCAAGCTGTAGGATACACATGTAAAATGACATTTGTGGAATCATTGGAATTCGTGTATGCTCAATTTTCATGGATTTCGTTAATGCTAATTTTCGTCATCCATGAATTTAAATTCACAACGAATTTTGAATAAAAGTATAAATATATTTATTATTTATAATACAAGTAATTCCACGAAATCCTACAATTAACCTATTTTAAAAATATACCAATCTACGAATATTGGCTCCATGAAATTCAATCCACAATAAAGGAATTTAAACTCTAAAATTCAGATATCTCTTTTAATGTCAAACATCCAAATATCTGCATTTGTAATCGTAGTTAGGGGTGGTAGACATGAGTAGTCCTACCCCCAAATAATGATTAATGATTCAATAATCACGTTGTTACAACGGTCTCCCATCGATGAGGCTAATAATTGTTTCACTCATCTCTGTTTCGTCTTTAAATTGATATTACACGATCTCAAAGCAATTTTATTGGATCACCCACCCTCTCAACTACAATGTAATCTACATGTAACTACGATACCAAATACTATCATGCATGAACTAACTGCATTAGCGTTGCATCTTCTCATTACCATGAATTGATGTGAGTGTTGTCTTTATTCGCGTGGTAAAAAGACTTGCATCAAATCATGATGATGAGAAAACGCAACGCTCATGCTACCAGTCTCAAAACTCATATTACATGTTTATTGGAGAGTAACCCAAACATAGAAGGTCATAACAAACTTCTTAAATATAGATCATACGGCAGTTCTCTAACTACGATAACAAATACTTATACTAATTGCAATTATAACTAGATACGATCTCGTTACGAGTAACGAGTAGGTCTTCCGTTCAATATGTTACACGATACGATTAAAATATTAATGAAATTTCAGAATTCCCAATCAACCCCTTTCCTTTCAGGTAATGTATACGATTGTCAATATCCTGTACAATGCTTAACATAGTGTTTTGCTTTTTCACATATAGCACATTAAATATTTAAGATTTTAGTGCCTTAAAATCCCTAATTATGTCATCAATGGGTGTGGCAATGAGTTTTACAAACTGATATTGTTACGATCAACAACTTTGCTTCTTTAATGCATTACAAAATCTTGATCATTTTTAAGTTATCAGTAATAGAGTTTACGAGTGTCTTGGCCCCTAATTTAAGGAGCCAGCCCCTTTTTCTTGAATTCATTCGAGAGGTCTCACGAATACTCACATTTTTTGTTCTTACACCTATCTTAAATTGTTGTTCATTTTTGAGATACAAATGATTGAATATTTTAGGGGCCATCCCTTTAGATCCTTAATGGGGACATATATTGGTGTTTTGATTAGTGGAATCGATTGGAATCATCAATGGAAGCATTTTCTCTTCTACAATGCCTAACAAAATATGTTTCCTTCTCTAGATATATTGCGTCAAAGTTTAAGTACTTTGGCCCCTAAAAATCCCTAATTACGCAATAAATGGGCGTGGCAATGATTTTTTTTTCTGATAGATATTGTTACGATCAACAACTTTGCTTCTATAATGCATTACAAAATCTTTATCGTTTTTAAGTTATTTGTTTTAGAATTTACGAGTCTATTGGCCCCTAATTAAGGGGCCAGCCCCTTTTTCTTGATTTTTTACGAACGGTCTTATACATGCTTACATTTTTTTGTTCTTACACCTATCTAAAATTGTTGTTCATTTTTTAGATACAATTGATTGAATATTTAAGTGCTAGCCCTGTAGATCCCTAATGGGCACAGACATTGGTGTTTTGATTAGTGGAATCGATTAGAATTATCATTGTAAGCATTTTCTCTTCTACAATGCCTAACAACATGTGTTTCCTTCTCTTGATATATTGCGTCAAAGTTTAAGTACTTTGGCCCCTAAAATCCCTAATTACGTAATAAATGGGCGTGGCAATGATTTTTTCTATTAGATATTGTTCCGATCAACAACTTTGCTTCTATAATGCATTACAAAACCTTTATCGTTTTTAAGTTATTTGTATTAGAGTTTACGAGTCTTTTGGCCCCTAATTTAAGGGGCCAGCCCCTTTTTCTTGATTTTTTACGAAAGGTCTTATAAATACTTACATTTTTTGTTCTTACACCTATCTAAAATTGTTATTCATTTTTTAGATACAATTGATTGAATATTTTAGGTGCCAGCCCTGTAGATCCCTAATGCAGACAGACATTGGTGTTTTGATTAGTGGAATCGATTAGAATTATCATTTTAAGCATTTTCTCTTCTACAATGCCTAACAAAATATGTTTCCTTCTCTTGATATATTGCGTCAAAGTTTAAGTACTTTGGCCCCTAAAAATCCCTAATTACGTAATAAATGGGGGTGGCAATGATTTTTTCTGTTAGATATTGTTACGATCAACAACTTTGCTTCTATAATGCATTACAAAATCTTTATCGTTTTTTAAGTTATTTGTAATACAGTTTACGAGTCTATTGGCCCCTAATTTAAGGGGCCAGCCCCTTTTTTTTGATTTTATACAAAAGGTCTTATGAATACTTATATTTTTTGTTCTTACACCTATCTAAAATTTTTGTTCATTTTTTAGATACAAATGATTGAATATTTTAGGGGCCAGCCCTCTAGATCCCTAATGGGGACATACATTGGTGTTTTGATTAGTGGAATCGATTTGATTCATCAATGCAAGTATTTTCTCTTCTACAATGCCTAACAAAATATGTATCCTTTTCTAGATTAATTGCGTCAAAATTTAAGTACTTTGGCCCCTAAAAATCCCTTGTTATGTAATAAATGGGCGTGGCAAATATTTTTTCTGTTAGATATTGTTACGATCAACAACTTTGCTTCTATAATGCATTATAAAATCTTTTTTTAGTTATATGTAATAGACTTTACGAGTCTCTTGGCCCCTAATTTAAGGGGCCAGCCCCTTTTTCTTGATTTTGTTGGAAAGAACTTTTGATTCTCTACTACATTTGTTATAAATGTCTTAACAAAATATCAACTAATAAAAAGATACAGATCAAAACGTAAGAAAATTTTGAATGAAAATTCGTACCCAATTTTCGTGCCTAGGTGAGCTCCAAGAAATGGCGCCATTGGCGTAAAACAAATACATGTTGCACAACTTCAAACTATAGTCTACCTTTTTTTAAAATTTCATAGTGATATCTCTGATAGTTTCTGAGTTTATAGCTGGACAAAATGAGTCGTCAAAAATTACAAAATGGCCGATAAATCGGTACCGGAAGTGACGACAAAAAAATTAAAAATATGTATGAAGTTTAGATTAGGTCCAATCATCTGTGAAAAAATGACCGCGATAGTTTTAGAGGAATCGCGTGCACAAAATTTAGGAAAAAAAATAACTAGAGCAAAGCTCGTTGCAAAGCAACGAGTGGGCCTTCCGTTAATGTCGAGAGTAAAGCTAGATATTCCTGTAAGGAGCAATGTTCTTAAACCAATAACAACAGTAACTAAAACAAAAATATAAAAAATCGAATAATTCTTGGTACGACTTAACAAATCCGAATGATTTTTAGTACGAATTAACAAAAACCTTTACAATTTCAAGAACGACTTAACAAAAAAAATCCGAATGTGTCAAAGTACGACTTAACAAAAATCGAATTATTTTTGGTATGAGTTAATTTCACTTTGAACTTTACGCTATTTTTTGAAACCAAGAACGCGGAATCAAAATTTCCGGAAAAGTCAATTTTTGAACCCAAATATCTATGCAATGCATAGTCCAAATTAAAAACGGATTTCAGTTTCGTATTCGGCATTATAAATTCTACAAAAAACATCAATTTTTTAAATAAACACAAAAAATTAAAAATTTTGAAAATTTTAAAAGACTTCCGGTTTGGACAGGAAGTGACGGAATGTAAATTCCAGCCTTAAGTCCCAATAAAAATGATAAATGTATAAACACAGAAAATTTCAAATCTCTATCTTAAAGCGTTTTTAAAAAACGCCCTGGACAAAATCACTTTTTGAAAAATTTAAAATTGACGTAACGTAAAAACGGAGGCGTTGTAATGAAAACTTTAACATCTTTGAGGGACAACAATGCCACGTAACCTCTGAAAGTTTCATTGAAATCGGTTGAAAACTTTTTAAGATATGAAGCTTCAAAAAGTCAGAAATATAAAGAAAAAGAATAATAACTAGAGCAAAGCTCGTTGCAAAGCAACGAGTGGGTCTTCCGTTGATGTTGAGAGTAAAGCTAAATATTCCTGTAAGGAGCAACGTATTTAAACCAATAACAACAGTAACTAAAACAAAAAGATAAAAATACGAATAATTCTTGGTACGACTTAACAAAATCCGAATGATTTTATGATTTCAAGAACGACTTAACAAAAAATGTATCAAAGTACGACTTAACAAAAAATCGAATTATTTTTGGTACGAGTTAATTTCACTTGGAACTTTACGCTATTTTTTAAACCAAGAACGTGGAATCAAAATTTCCGGAAAAATCAATTTTTGAACCCCAAAATCTCTGCGATGCATCGTCCGATTTAAAAACGGATTTCAGTTTCGTATTAAGCATTATAAATTCTACAAAGATCATTAGTTTTTAAAATTCAAACAAAAATTTCAAAATTTCGAAAATTTTTAAAAACTTCCGGTTTCAACCGGAAGTGACGGAATGTTAATTTCAGCCTTATTTCCAAATAAAAATGATAAATGTACAAACACAAAAAAATTCAATTCTCTATCTTAAAGCGTTTTCGAAAAATTTCCTGGACAAAATCCCTTTTTTAAAATTTTAAAATTGACGTAACGTAAAAACGGAAGTGACGTTGTTATGGAAACTTTAATAGCATAAAGGGACGATAAAGGCACATAACTTCTGAAAGTTTCATTGAAATCGGTTGAAAAATTTTTGAGATATGAAGCTTCAAAAAAGTCAGAAAAAAAAGAAAAAGAATAATAATAACTAGAGCAAAGCTCGTTGCAAAGCAACGAGTGGGTCTTCCGTTAATGTCGAAAGTAAAGCTAGAAGTACCTCTAAGAAGCAGAGTTCTTAAACTAGTGACAAAAGTAACTTTAGAACAAAAAGATAAAAAAAAGATCAAATGATTCTTGGTACGACTTAACAAAATCCGAATTATATTTATTACGAATTAACAAAAACTTTAACTATTTCAAGAACGACATAACAAAAAAATCCGGATGTTTTTATGTACGACCAAACAATTTTCGAATTATTTTAGGTACAAGTTAACTTAACTTTGAACTAACATCTCTTTTTTAAACCTAGAATGCAGAATTAAAATTTCCGTAAAAAATCAATTTTTTAACGCTTATATCCCGTAATCAATCATCAGATTTTTAAACGGATTTCAGTTTTAAATTTAGCTCTTTTTGCGTTTATGATTAATGATTTATAACAAACTATTTCTCCGGAAATAGTAATTATGAAAATTTTTTTTTAGCCCTCCTGGCCCCTAATTTGAGGGGCCAGCCCCCTTTTTTGATATCAAATAAAAGGTCTTGTAAATATAAACATATTTTGTTCAACAAGTGTTCAAGAATTGTTGTCCGTTTAAGTTATACCTGAACAACTGTGTTTTAGGGGCCGACACTTAACCTCCTTAACGGGGCCACCAAAAAAAAAAACTTTAAGGTAGCATTTTGTTTAAAACATTATTCTGAGCAATTTTTCCTCTACACCGCTTTTAAAAGGGTTGACCTTCGATTCTGTACTGTGTGCTTGTTGCAACTCAATTGTCAGAAACTTACTGATGTATAGTTTACTTTTTTATACTTCTTTGAATATTTTCTATATAAATTTACTATGAACTAAACAACATTGAGATAGTGACCATTTCAAAGGGTCTCGCTTAAATTATTTCAAAGGATTGCTTTGACCATGACCTACAACATAGAAATTTTTCCAGCTGGCATAAAACTTCTAATTCAATCTAACATACAGACATTTTTGTTCAGTCTGAACAAGATTAAGCCATTGGGAAATAATCTACGGTCTAAAACTGATTTAAAAGAGATCTGCTATGACCTTCACATTGACTTTGTTCAAGGTCACTGCATGCCATTAACCAAAAAGCGCTGTTTAAGTAAAGTATTAGCCAAATAGGGGCTAAAAGGAGAGTATATATATGCTCTTGAAATAAGGATTTTTGTGTGATCTGATATGACTTTGACACTTGATCTACACCATTGCATATCCTTTTATCAAAGGCATCATGTAGGTGAAGTAAGAGCAAGATTGGAGAATTGGGAAAGAAGATATACTCTGGACAAGGATTTTTTAAATAAAATTCTGTTCTGACCTTCACAGTTGACCTTGAAAATTGGTTCAAGGTCACTACACACCCTTTATTCAAAAGCTCTGTTTATGTGAAGTCTGAGCCAAATTGGGCTAAGTGGAAAGTATAAATGTTCTGAAAAAAGAATTTTCGCGTGATCTGATATGACCCTGACCCTTTACCTACAAAATTCATTCAAAGTCAGTGCACATCGTTTGACTATAGACACTCTGTGAGTGAAGTATTAGCCAGATTGGACCAAAGGGAGAGAAGATATGCCCTAGACAAGGATTGTATATGTAATTCTGCTATGACCTTAGCCTTTTACCTAGAAACATGGTTCCAGGTCACTGCACACCCTTTACCCAAAGGCACTCTGTGGATAAGGTATGAGCCAGATTGGGCCAAGGGGAGATAAGCAATGCTCCGGACAAGCGATCTCAGAGGGACGGACAGACGAACAAACTGATCACTAAAGGGCGCCCGCATAAACATGCTTTTCTATCTAATCGTGAATGGTTTCTGTGCTATCTGCCCATGGTGAATAGTCATCAAAACCATTCATCGGCAGCATTCGATTTCCCTCCTTTTTAAACTCAGAACACCTCTGACATAATCCGATTGCTGCATTAAATTCAAAGTCCGATAACTCCAATTTGTTTATCATCAAAAAATTCTGCATCGCCGACAAATGAAGGTTTCTTCAGTATAATAAAATACCTATTTACTGACTATTCGGACAATAGCAAGTTTATTGTCCCCCCCCCTCCCTCGACAGCAACTATTTCACTCGGCTTCGCCTCGTGAAATAGTTGCTGTCTTGAGGGACAATAAACTTGCTATCATCCTCATAGCCAGTAAATAGGTATATAATGTTCCATCCACCTACATTTCGAGTTATATAAACTCCCTTTGTAACCTGCAATTTCACTGTGTAAAGTCAACACAAATTGCATAGCCCGAAGTTTCACAATTTACTTCTGCTTCTCATGTACTTAACATTAGGAGCCTTCATATTGCATACCAATGCCAACAAGAGACATCCCTCTAACTAATGATAATCATCAAAATTCATTTCATGAATCTTAACAACACTCATAAGCCTTCAAGTACAGCAACTCTCAATTTTACAAATAGATTAACGGGTACTTTATCCGAAACTGTCCCTTGCTACCTTTAACTTAGTACACTAACACTTTATGAAAAGACATTTTGTCTTAGACTTAGAAAGCTAATGCAATTCTGAGAAAAAGTATACCACATAATGCCAATTCCATTGAGGTTTAATAAAAATATGGCCATTTAAGTGAACCCACCATTTTTACTTTCCTCTATTCAACAGAGATTCATAGGGTTCTCCATCGTAAAACATCTTTACCTGACCTTTTAGAGGTCAATTGTTGTTCAACCTGCCTTAATAAGAAACTTTTTTCAATACAACATACATCTACATGATATTATCATGATAAAAGCATCACATTGCTTAGAAATGCCCTTACATGAATACCCACCCCCTATCTTTTGATTTTCATAAAAATTCATGGTTTGAAATCTTTTACCTAATTTTATGCAACTTGTGGCAGTTTCTTTGAGTCATTTCTCACACATATTTGATATCAATCATCAATGATACTTAAATTTGATCTTTTTTGTTTATTAAATGATTTGTAGCATTTGAATTAACAAATAGACATCCTTTCCTGCATGTGATTTCTTGTTTTCATGAAAAAAAGTATGCTTACAATCATATTTAGTGAATATCTAATATATTCTGGTTTCTAGTCTCCTTTTAACCATGCTAAAACAGTAAGTCCTACAAGTTAGACATCTGTCTCAAATTAAAATTAAATTCAAACACACCTGGGTAGCTGGAGACGGAGGAGAATTCCATGAAAAATGTTCAAATTTTACATGTTTTCCTACATTTTTATGCATATATACATTAAAAAGGTAAAAATATGTTGTATCTTGTTAATTTCAAAAGTAATTATCATAGCAGATGTTATTTCAAGGTCAAATGTACATTTACATATCCTACATGTAATCTTAATGGTAACACTTGAAAAGAGGGGGGTGATTTTTCAATTATGTAAACACATCTAAATAGTATATTATTATAAAATGCAAAATCAAAGTACTGAAAGTACTGTAAGACGGTGGCGTCGTTTGAATGTGGCATATTACATGTATGATAATTATTGTCGTCGAAAACCCGCGGCCAGTATCGCATACATGTACTAATGCTTAACGCTTACATGCACAACTGGTCGTGAGTTTCCTACATGGATAACTATGTGGAAATCGTAGTTGTGTAATCTCAATTTACACTTTACAAAAGCTACGTCTCTTGGCCATCGTCTTTGGGGGAAAACCCGTAGATTTATTTCAGTAGCCTTCGTAGTATAGAAGTTTGCATATATATATTTGTATTTATATCGTTTGACATTAAAATCCGTTTTTGGTATGTATTTTGTTTGCCGCAGAATGCCTCATTCGATATGTGGGTTGCCACCACATAGTGAATGAAAAAAAAAATTCAAAGCGATTTTATCACAATACGCCCAAATATTTGATTGTATAAAGAAGGGACATTTGTGGGTTTTTTTCTTTAGACCTTTGGGTTGACCCCGCAAAGGGGAACAACTTTTGAAAAGTGAGGATTGGACTATTGTGCTATAAAGGTATTGTAGATTTTTCAAAGTAACGAGAACAAATAAGGCTTTGGTATGATAAAATACTTGTCAGGTTTTTACTAACTATTTGGGCATACATGTAGTATGTTTATTTTCCGTCTCGACAGCATTTTTCCCTCAATTTCTTCACAGGGAAAAAGTTGCAGTCTCGTGGGCCAACACACTTACTTTAATTTGTCTTCATAGCCAGTTAATACATGTAGGTGTATAGAAAACGGAATGAGTTTACAAGAACATGTTTGATAAAACTGGAAAATGCTTTTGGAATGCACGCCATCATGAAACCGCAGAGTCAATCAATATTTTATCTTCGACATTATTTCCATTAGCTCACAACGAAAGTGAATGAAAATTTGAAAAGAAAAATCATACAATATTCAATCGCGGCAGTTTCATTAACCAACGTTTTAAAGTACATTTGTTCTATTGTATTTAGCTGTAGATTAATTCAAATCATTTGAATGAATTCGGGATAGTCACATGTATAATTATTTTATTGCTTCTCAGTACACTTTAAAACGCATAATTTACTTGCTACATTTAACTTTTCTAGTATAAATACAACAAATATTGATTAATTATTCACCAAAACATTTGCTTTACATAAGGTCATAATCAGTTCCTTTGTTTGGAAATCACATATTTGTTTAATCCTGCATTTAATATGCGAAATTTTGAAGAATCTTTTTTATATTTTCATTTTAAAAAACTCTGTGTAATGTCAGGAGTTTTGCACTAATATGTATAACTTTTACAAGGTCTTCAAATTTGCATCCGATTTGATTTTTTGCAGTAAAATAATACTATTAATGGGACATGTTGGGACATGTCCATAATATAATAAGAGCATACAAGCAAAGGACTCAAAAGATATGGACCCTGAATAAAACTGTTTATAATTATACATGTTTATTTCCAAAGCTGTGTGATGCTTGACCATTTCTCCATCCCATAAAATTAATGGCAATATTGGTAAACTATTCAGATTTAAGCAAAATGAGCAAAGAAATAAATAATGTTTTCAGGGATCTTTTCAATTTCTCCAGGTCACGAATAAAACAGTAGTGGTAAAATGAAATCTAATGTTTTAACAGGATAAATCAGTTTTTAAAACACAAAACAAACAAAATTCAAGTTGAACGCACGTTTTTCTGAGCCGTACATCTGTGTATATTTTCATTTTATTCGTTGCATGTACTAGACAATAAATCTAGGGTTCGCAAATCTCGGCAATATTTCCGAAAAGCTACAGTTTAGTAGCTCAGTAGAATACTACAGTCATCTATGAAGCACATTCTAGCATTGCGTTGAGTGATGACACTATCTAACCGGTGTGTATTTCAATTGCGATTCGCAACAAGATTCTGATTGACGCATTTCTATAGACCCACCCATTTAAAAAAGCATGTTGAGAACATGATGCTAACACACGGAAACAAATGCTGAAGAAAGCTCATAATAAAGTTGTACTCGCGAGTTAAAAATTACAGAGTTTATTTGAGAACAAACGGGGCGATGTTTACATACATGTAACAATTAAAAAAAAAAAGCAAGAACGGGCGCATATGGAGAAAAGTCACAGATCGTACCTTGCTCATCGTATTACGTTATTCAGGTTACTGTGAAAAAATTCGTCAGAAACTGTTTAGTGAACAAATGAATTTTTACATTACCTTTCACAATGTACCATACATGTACATGTATATGGAATATCGCATGAGTTGAACTGATTGTTTTTCCTCACAAAAAGCTAGCGCTTGCTGCAAAATGGAGATTCACGGGTTTACACGCCGTGAAATCCATAAGACGTTTTACAGCATATATCTTCGATTCCTTACAACAAATCTGTACTGAAAATTTTTGAAACATCGTCACCAGGGCCGTAAAATGACGGAGTGTGGTGTGTTTTATATACATATAAAACTGTGTGTGAAATGGCGACTCGATTTGCACGTGAGTTTTACAATCCGAGGTCGATAAGCGTGTTTGCGTGTTTGAGAGAAAGCCATTGTAGAGCGTCAACATCAGTAGTAATAATTGTCTGATGAATATTGAGGTGTATGTAACAAAATTAATGATTCTACAGACTGAGAGGGTTATAAAATAAGGTTGATCACAGATCAGTCCAAAATTGAACATGTTTGTATAGTAAATTTCTAGTTTTTTGCATGTTTGAAACACATGCACACTTGTAGAAGAAAGTGTGCCATCGATCGGTTGAAGTTCAATAAAATGTAATTTATGTAATATTCATTGTCAGTATATGTTGTGAATTCTTTGGAATAAGCTACAACAAAATAAATACTGCCTCAACTTAAATTGATGCGTTGAAAATGATTGATCATGAATTTATCGATGAAGCATAATTGCTGAAAAATGAAATGGCAAACCCGTTTAAATAGTGTGTTTCTGACAATTGTTTACACCATAAAAAAGACATGATTATTGTGAGAACTCTTGGTCAATTATCGCAGTGATATAATTTTTGGAGTCCTGATACTGATTTAAACTTCACATCTGGCAGTTGGTGCACAAGTTATCAATACCGCGTAAGCAGACAGGGAAACGGCTCATTAAAAATAAGACACAATTTCATAAATTATTTAAATGTATGTACAAAATAATTAGCAGCTATAGTGCTTAAAATATCTAATAAGATGTAAATTAGTTCTCAAACTGAAATCGACAATCGGTAAAACATAGCCAGTAACTCTGCATACCTAACAGAGTTATCGTTCCTAATCCGCTAGGGTCCCCGTGAGAAATACCCTTCCGGCCAGGACGATAGCAATAGACAGTGGCTATTTATAGCCACCGTCTAATAAAGGAAACACAATTGCATACTTTTATTGAAAAACAAATTTTCACAACTTGCAATTGTAAATTTGTTTAAACAGCCTTAATTTTGTTTTTCATAATTTCTTATCAAACACAAACCACAACAAGGCATGATGCTTTCTTAAAGTTCCATTATTTTTTCATGAATTATCCGATTTAATTTGAATTACCGGTAAATAGTCTGTAGAACACAAGGATTATGCATGTGGGTAGAGGTGACAGGTTAACCTTAAGAGCTGAAACCACAAGAATCAACAGGTAAAAGCCTTGTGGTCGCCATGTGGTAACAACAGTCCATTTTGAGCTGAAATTGAAAAAAAATCAATTAGCTGTGTTAACATACATGTACTAATACATGTAATAGCTGTGTTTACATTAACATATCTGGAAAAAATACACTGGCCATGCAGTGTAATAAGTATGACATATCCCAATACATAACATTAACATTTAGGCACTACAAAAACAAAACTTTGCATATCAAGTCATAATATAACATTATTATATTACAGGTATAGACACATATCAAATTAAGAGAGAGAGAGAGAGAGAGAGAGAGAGAGAGAGAGAGAGAGAGAGAGAGAGAGAGAGATATTAGAGTTTAAACTACTGTAATAAGGGAATATTACCCATCCAAACATCGTTAAAGTATAAGCTTTTGCTATACCATGTTTTATCAATTCTACTGATATAGTGAAAGTGAAATATAGTGAAAGTCTTTTTTCTTCTTTTCATGTTTTAAAAACAATTCTATGTAAAATGTGCATAAAATTTCATGAACAATTTTACAAAGCTTTGGATTTTTGTTGCACATTCAAAAAATAAGGGATTGATAACATGCTCATTTTAAAATTCAATGCACTGTTGATTTCTTTTACTAGACAGAGATATTTTTGTTACAAAATTTAGTTGCTCTCTGAAGCTTTGCCAAGATTAAAAGCATGAGAGAGAGAGAGAGAGAGAGAGAGAGAGAGAGAGAGAGAGAGAGAGAGAGAGAGAGAGAGAGAGAGAGAGATCTGAGGCACATGCAGTAAAAATTATTACATATATTTGTCTTACTTTAAAAATTGTTACATACAATGTAGATGCAATCTAATTAAAATCAGATGTTTGATCCGCTCGCTTACTCGCTACACAAACATCTAACAACATCCCATGCAGGGTCACGTCAGTGTGACCTTTCAGTTAGCCAATGAAATCACGACTCCAAATCTTTGGCTGAGGGCACAGAACTCCTCTGCTTTTTTTTATCGACATACGTAGATGACCGAGGTGTTCAAAGCGAAAGAAAAACAAAAATGGCACAGCCCATGACAACGAAGAAAACTTGTGTTTTAGGAGATGCCTGTATTATATGTGGATTTTCGTTTGTCCAATACGAAAAGACAGCTGATGGGACTGATATTATTCACAAGTTCTATCAAAATAAACTAAAACTGAACACAGAAAGGATAGATTGTATACGGAAAGTAACCGAAAGATCGGATCTCGATCTCGAAGGGTGTAACGCGGGCGTTTGAAGGAAATGCTTCAGAAATGTCGTCCAAAATGCACCCCAATATCTCTTCTTGTTCTCTTTTAAGCTTTTTAACGTTGAATAACTGAAGCACTTCTTCATACGCCAATATGAAACTTCAACCGAGTTGATTTTAGAAACACGAATCTGATTGGATAATTCAGAAATGTTTATTCATATTTGAAAGGTCAAACTGACGTGACCCTGCATGGGATGTTGTTAGATGTTTATGTAGCGAGTAAGCGAGCGGATCTAACATCTAATTTTAATTAGATTGAATGTAGATGTGATATGCATGTAAAGTTTATCTAATGTATAAAAGATAAACTAATCTCAAACAAATTACTATGCTTCTGTGAAATAATTAAATCTTGAGAAGAATATTTTATAGATATCAGGGAACATGAACCTAAAATCTGAGCTTGATATAATATGAAGTTCCTTTCATCTTGCACTCTGTTTTACATGCTCTTTCACGAGCGACAACCATATATAAAACTTAACAGAGAGCGAGACGTAAGGTCTAATTTTAATTAGATTGAACATTTACCATGTCAATTATATTTTTTTAATTAAGCACAAGCCTGTCTGAGTTTTTTAATTTATAAATTAAGTGAAAGGCGATATGATAAAGATCTGTTATATTCAAATATAAAGGTAAAGTTATCATCATGCAAACATGAACTCTAATTACAACATTCTACTCTTGTGTACCTTGGGACCACCACCCCTTTTAATTGCACTGTTTTACAGTGTATGTGTTGTTCACTACAGAATAAGACATACATATGCATAGCAAAACAATGAATAGAAATTCAAAAGAGTGATGTGCATAACATACACGTGAAAATACACTGGAAAGAAAATATTCCGAGATTCCTCTGACTCTAACACCCGCTTTTATATTGTGACGCACGTCAAAAGCGGAGGTTGGAGTCAGAGGAATCTCGGATTAGATTGAAAAGTACAAATACTTTAAAAAGAAAAAGTCAACAGGACATATCATGAATTGAAACATACCTTTATAATCTCTCATACGATAGTTGAGCTGAATTTCCCACTATCGACGTATTGCAAGCCATGCCTCTTTTAAAAATGTTCACACACCGCTATCAGCTGTTCTTCGCAGTCAAAACATGGCGAGTTGACATGGTGGATCGTACGATAATTATTTCGATTAAAACTTATAAGTTTGTGTTTAATATGCAAAGCACAGATTTACATACATTACATTAATGCATTTATTTTTGAAGTAAATAATTACAATAGATATATATTCATATTTGAAATCTTAATAAACTCATATTTACTGTAGTGATCCAATTTAATCTACATTGCACGTGTTGTTCTATTATTCAACAACTGAAAGATCTGCGACGATTAGGCCATACATAGGCTTAATATTGCGATTTAAATAACACTCTTACCAAATTTCAGAAAAGACTTTCGATTGCTTTTCGCTGTTAAATATAGAATCGGGATCTGTGTCTTCAATTTCAGCTGCTTTGTTTTGTTATGATTCCTGTTGACAAAATTTTGTCTTTTTCCAAAGGAATTTTACACATTTAACGCAATTATCAATCGAATTAACGAATCGTTTCAACAAACACTCAGATAAATAGTTAAAAATTTATGACATGTACGAATTGTTTTCAGCAGGAGTTACTTTCAGGGTGAATTTTGCACTATTTTCTAAATCTTGACTGCGTAATCAAAATTTCCGTAAAAATCAATATTTAAACCCCGTTATCTCTACATTTCATCATCCGATTTTATAACGAATTACAGTTTTGTGTTTAGCTTTGCGAACTCCACAATATGCATATAATTGTATGTTCTTTAAAAAGTTTTATGACCAGTACGAATGTTTTCAGTAGAAGTTACTTTCGGTGTGAATTTTGCACTATTTTCTAAATCTTGACTGCGGAATCAAAATTTCCGGAAAAATCAATTTTTGAACCCAAATATCTCTAATATGCGTGGTCCAATTTAAAAACGGATTTCAGTGTTAGATTCAACTGAATGTGGTCTACAAAACATATCTACGTTTTTAAATTGATCAAAAAATTTAATTTTTCGAAAAATTTGATTCACTTCCGGTTTCGACCGGAGGTTACGGATTTTCATTTCCAGCCTTATTACAGAGGTAAAATGACAAAATCATAACCACGGAAAATTTCAAGCCTCTATCTTAAAGCGTTTTTGAGAAAAGCCCCGGACATTTTGACTTTTTTTAATTTTTAAAAATGACGTTACGGAAGTGACGTTGTCATTGAAACTTTAATATCTTTGAGGGACGCTAACTTGCAACAAACCCTGAAAGTTGCATTGAAATCGGTTGAAAACTTTTTGAGTTATGAAGCCGAAAAGGAGTCAGAAAAAAAAGAAAAAGTATAATAATAATATGTCAAAAGAAACCGAAGAATAACAAGAGGGTCTTCCGTTGGAAACGGAAGACCCTAATAAAAAGAAACCGTAGAAAAACAAAAGGGTCTTCCTTGGAAACGGAAGACCCTAATAACTAGAGCAAAGCTCGTTGCAAAGCAACGAGTGGATTTTCCGTTAATGTCGAAAGTAAAGCTAGAAGAATCTCTAAGAAGCAGAGTTCTTAAACTAGTGACAAAAGTTACTTAAGTACAAAAAGATAAAAAAAATTGAATGACTCTTGGTACGACTAAACAAAATCCGAATTATTTTCAGTAGGAATTAACAAAAACTTTAACTATTTCAAGAACGACATAACAAAAAAATCCGGATGTTTTATGTACGACTAAACAATTTTCGAATTATTTTAGGTACAAGTTAACTTAACTTTGAACTAACATCTATTTTTTAAGCCTAGAATGCAAAATTAAAATTTCCGTAAAAAATTAATTTTTTAACGCTTATATCCCGTAATCAATCGTCAGATTTTTAAACGGATTTCAGTTTTAAATTTAACTTGATGAGCTCTTTTTGCGTTTATGATTAATGATTTATAACAAACTATTTCTCCAGAAATATTATGAAAAGATTTTTTAGCCCTCCTGACCCCTAATTTGAGGGGCCAGCCCCCTTTTTTGATATCAAATAAAAGGTCTTGTAAATATAAACATATTTTGTTTAACAAGTGTTCAAGAATTGTTGTCCGTTCAAGTTATACCTGAACAACTGTGTTTTAGGGGCCGACACTTAACCTCCTTAACGGGGCCACCAAAAAAATAAAAACTTTTAGGTAGCATTTTGTTTAAAACATTATTCTGAGCAATTTTTCCTCTACATCGCTTTTCAAAGGGTTGACCTTCGAATTCCGTACTGTGCGCTTGTTGCAACTAAATTGTCAGAAACTTACTGATGTATAGTTTACTTTTTTATACTTCTTTGAACATTTTCTATATAAATTTACTATGAACTAAACAACATTGAGAAAGTGACCATTTCAAAGGGCCTCGCTTAAATTATTTCAGAGGATTGCTTTGATCGTGACCTACAACATAGAAATTTTTCCAGCTGGCATAAAACTTCTAATTCAATCTAACATATAGACATTTTTGTTCAGTCTGAACAAGATTAAGCCATTGGGAAATAATCTACGGTCTCAAACTGATTTAAAAGAGATCTGCTATGACCTTCACATTGACTTTGTTCAAGGTCATTGCATGCCATTAACCAAAAAGCGCTGTTTAGGTAAAGTATTAGCCAAATAGGGGCTAAAAGGAGAGTATATATATGCTCTTGAAATAAGGATTTTTGTGTGATCTGATATGACTTTGACATTTGATCTACACCATTGCATATCCTTTGATCAAAGGCATCATGTAGGTGAAGTATAAGCAATATTGGAGCATTGGGAAAGAAGATATACTCCAGACAAGGATTTTTTTTTATAAAATTCTGTTCTGACCTTCACAGTTGACCTTGAAAATTGGTTCAAGGTCACTACACATTTTATTCAAAAGCTCTGTTTATGTGAACTCTGAGCCAAATTGGGCTAAGTGGAAAGTATAAATGTTCTGAAAAAAGAATTTTCGCGTGATCCGATATGACCCTGACCATTTACCTACAAAATTCATTCAAAGTCAGTGCACATCGTTTGACCATAGACACTCTGTGAGTGAAGTATTTGCCAGATTGGACGAAAGGGAGAGAAGATATGCCCCAGACAAGGATTGTATATGTAATTCTGCTATGGCCTTAGCCTTTTACCTAGAAACATGGTTCCAGGTCACTGCACACCCTTTACCCAAAGGCACTCTGTGGATAAGGTATGAACCAGATTGGGCCAAGGGGAGAGAAGCAATGTTCCGGACAAGCGATCTCAGATGGACGGGCAGACGGACGGACGGACAGACAAACAAACTGATCACAAAAGGGCGCCCGCATTAACATGCTTTTCTATCTAATCGTGAATGTTTTCTGTGCTATCTGCCCATGGTGAATAGTTATCAAAACCATTCATCGGCAGCATTCAATTTCCCTCCTTTTTAAAATCGGAACACCTCTGACATAATCCGATTGCTGCATTAAATTCAAAGTCCGATAACTCCAATTTGTTTATCATCAAAATATTCTGCATCGCCGACAAATGAAGGTTTCTTCGGAATAATAAAATACCTATTTAGTGACTATTCGGACAATAGCAAGTTTATTGTCCCCCCCCTTCCCTCGACAGCAACTACTTCACTCACTAGTTGCTGTCTTGAGGGACAATAAACTTGCTATCATCCTCATAGCCAGAAAATAGCTATATAATGTTCCATCCACCTACATTTCGAGTTATATAACCTCCCTTTGTAACCTGAAATTTTACTGTGTAAAGTCAACACAAATGTCATAGCTCAAAGTTTCACAATTTACTTCTGCTTCTCATGTACTTAACATAAGGAGCCTTCATATTGCATACCAATGCCAACATGAGACATCCCTCTAACTAATGATAATCATCAAAATTCATTTCATGAATCTTAACAACACTCATAAACCTTCAAGTACAGCAACTCTCAATTTTACAAATAGATTAACGAGTACTTTATCCGAAACTGTCCCTTGCTACCTTTAAATTAGTACACTAACACTTTATGAAAAGACGTTTTGTCTTAGACTTAGAAAGCTAATGCAATTCTGAGAAAAAGTATACCACATATTGCCAATTCCATTGAGGTTTAATAAAAATATGGCCATTTAAGTGAACCCACCATTTTTACTTTCCTCTATTCAACATAGATTCATAGGGTTCTCCATAGTAAAACATCTTTACCTGACCTTTAAGAGGTCAATTGTTGTTCAACCTTCCTTAATAAGAGACTTTTTTCAATACAACATACATCTACATGATGTTATCATGATAAAAGCATCACATTGCTTAGAAATGTCCTTACATGAATACCCACCCCCTATCTTTTGATTTTCATAAAAATTCATGGTTTGAAATCTTTTACCTAATTTTATGAAACTTGTGACAGTTTCTTTGAGTCATTTCTCACACATATTTGAAATCAATCATCAATGATACTAAAATTTGATCTTTTTTTGTTTATTAAATGATTTGTAGCATTTGAATTAACAAATAGACATGCTTTCCTGCATGTGATTTCTTGTTTTCATGAACAAAAGTATGCTTACAATCATATTTAGTGAATATCTAATATATTCTGGTTTCTAGTCTCCTTTTAACCATGCTAAAACAGTAAGTTTTACAAGTTAGACATCTGCCTCAAATTAAAATTAAATTAAACACACCTGGGTAGCCTGAGACGGAGGAGAATTCCATGAAAAATGTTCAAATTTTACGTTTTCCTACATTTTTATGCATATATACATTAACAAGAGGCCAAATGGCCTTAACGGTCACCTGAGTAGCATAACCCATACACAAACTTGTCAAGGAGTCTCATATATGCATATTTAGTTAAGTTTTATTCTGGAATAGAAAATTTTTTAATTTGTAATGACAAACACCTCCCTGCCTGAAATCTTTCAAAAAGGACTATTAAACCTATAATTTTAGCGAAAAACTTAAAAGATCATAAAAGAGTGCATGACCTGATATTGAAAAGGTGCAAGACTCTGATAGAAAATAATTTAATAATAATAACAAGGTGGCTATTATTCATGTTTTATCTAAAACAACCTCCCATCCCCCATCCCCCCGGGGCAGGCAGAAACTCTCCCTGTGGGCATTTAAACAAACGAAAAAAACCAGCTTTATCGATAAAAGCCATCATGAGTTACTCACTTCTCCTGTTCCAGTTTTTGAATATTCAACAATCATTGAGAATCACCATCTGGCATATATACCAAAATCATTTTACCTTTATATATCAGTGATTTTAGTTAGCCAATTATTACTTTACTATTAACATAAACAAGGAACAAGAATATATATGATTTAGGGGTGGGGATATTAACCGTTTTCAAGATATTCAGGCACTACCTGTTTGAGAGGGGTCAGGACCACCCCAAGGGCCCATGACCTACATACCATATGATGCCCTTTGACACAAGGAACAAGAATATATATAGTTTAGGGGTGGGGATATCAACCGTTTTCAAGTTATTTATGCACTTCCTGTTTGAGGGGGGTCAGGACCATCCCCGGGGCCCATGACCTACATACAATATGATGCCTCTTGACACAAGGAACAAGAATATATATGGTTTAGGGGTGGGGATATTAACCGTTTTCAAGATATTTGGGCACTACCTGTTTGAGGGGGGTCAGGACCATCCCTGGGGCCCATGACCTACATTCCATATGAAGCCCCTTGACACAAGGAACAAGAATATATATGGTTTAGGGGTGGGGATATCAACCGTTTTCAAGATATTTGGGCACTACCTGTTTGAGGGGGGTCAGGACCATCCCTGGGGCCCATGACCTACATACCATATGAAGCCCCTTGACACAAGGAACAAGAATATATATGGTTTAGGGGTGAGGATCTCAACCGTTTTCAAGATATTTGTGCACTTCCTGTTTGAGGGGGGTCAGGACCATCCCCGGGGCCCATGACCTACATACAATATGATGCCTCTTGACACAAGGAACAAGAATATATATGGTTTAGGGGTGGGGATATCAACCGTTTTCAAGATATTTGGGCACTACCTGTTTGAGGGGGGGTCAGGACTATCCCCAGGGCACATGACCTACATACCATATGATGCCCCTTGACACATGTAACAAGAATATATATGGTTTAGGGGCGGGGTTCTTAACCGTTTTCAAGATAATTGCGCTCTTCCTGTTTGAGGGGAGTCAGGAACCACCCCTGAGGCCCATGACCTACATACCATTTGATGGTCCTTAACACAAGGAACAAGAATATATATGGTTTAGGGGTGGGGATTTTAACCGTTTTCAAGATATTTGGGCCCTTCCTGTGCCATATTGGCCCCACCCTAGTGCCTAAACACCTGTCCCAGGGGTCATAAATTTCACAATTTAGGTAGAAGACTTCATGTACATCATATCCAGGCCTTTAGTTTTTCACAAATATATATGGGAGTATAGAAGAAGATTTTCTTAGATTTAATACATTTTTACTACATGGCCATTTTGGCCCCACCCTAGAGCCTGAACCCCTGACCCAGGGGCCATGAATTTCACAATTTTGGTAGAGGGCTTCATGGACATCATATCCATGCATTTAGTTTTTAACAAATATCTATGGGAGTAGAGAAGAAGATTTTCTAAGATTTAATACATTTTTACTACATGGCCATATTGGCCCCACCCTAGAGCCTGAACCCCTGACCCAGAGACCATAAATTTCACAATTTTGGTAAAGGGTTTCATGGACATCATAACCATGCATTTAGTTTATAACAAATATCTATGGGAGTAGAGAAGAAGATTTTCTAAGATTTAATACATTTTTACTATAAGACAATATTGGCCCCACCCTAGAGCCTGAACCCCTGACCCAGGGGCCATGAATTTCACAATTTTGGTAAAGGGTTTCATGGACATCATATCCATGCATTTAGTTTTTAACAAATATCTATGGGAGTAGAGAAGAAGATTTTCTAAGATTTAATACATTTTTACTACATGGCCATATTGGCCCCACCCTAGAGCCTGAACCCCTGACCCAGAGACCATAAATTTCACAATTTTGGTAAAGGGTTTCATGGACATCATAACCATGCATTTAGTTTTTAACAAATATCTATGGGAGTAGAGAAGAAGATTTTCTAAGATTTAATACATTTTTACTATAAGACAATATTGGCCCCACCCTAGAGCCTGAACCCCTGACCCAGGGGCCATGAATTTCACAATTTTGGTAGAGGGCTTCATGGACATCATATCCATGCATTTAGTTTTTAACAAATATCTATGGGAGTAGAGAAGAAGATTTTCTAAGATTTAATACATTTTTACTACATGGCCATATTGGCCCCACCCTAGAGCCTGAACCCCTGACCAAGAGACCATAAATTTCACAATTTTGGTAGAGGGCTTCATGGACATCATATCCATGCATTTAGTTTTTAACAAGTATCTATGGGAGTAGAGAAGAAGATTTTCTAAGATTTAATACATTTTTACTACATGGCCATATTGGCCCCACCCTAGAGCCTGAACCCCTGACCCAGAGACCATAAATTTCACAATTTTGGTAAAGGGTTTCATGGACATCATAACCATGCATTTAGTTTATAACAAATATCTATGGGAGTAGAGAAGAAGATTTTCTAAGATTTAATACATTTTTACTATAAGACAATATTGGCCCCACCCTAGAGCCTGAACCCCTGACCCAGGGGCCATGAATTTCACAATTTTGGTAGAGGGCTTCATGGACATCATATCCATGCATTTAGTTTTTAACAAATATCTATGGGAGTAGAGAAGAAGATTTTCTAAGATTTAATACATTTTTACTACATGGCCATATTGGCCCCACCCTAGAGCCTGAACCCCTGACCCAGAGACCATAAATTTCACAATTTTGGTAAAGGGTTTCATGGACATCATAACCATGCATTTAGTTTATAACAAATATCTATGGGAGTAGAGAAGAAGATTTTCTAAGATTTAATACATTTTTACTATAAGACAATATTGGCCCCACCCTAGAGCCTGAACCCCTGACCCAGGGGCCATGAATTTCACAATTTTGGTAGAGGGCTTCATGGACATCATATCCATGCATTTAGTTTTTAACAAATATCTATGGGAGTAGAGAAGAAGATTTTCTAAGATTTAATAAATTTTTACTATATGGCCATATTGGCCCCACCCTAGGGCCTGAACCCCTGACCCAGGGGCCATAAATTTCACAATTTTGGTAAAAGGCTTCATGGACATCATAACCATGCATTTAGTTTTTAACAAATATCTATGAGAGTAGAGAAGAAGATTTTCTAAGATTTAATACATTTTTACTATATGACCATATAGGCCCCACCCTAGAGCCTGAACCCCTGACCCAGGGGCCATGAATTTCACAATTTTGGTAGAGGGCTTCATGGACATCATAACCATGCAATCAGTTTTTTCCTCACATGTGTGGGAGTAGAGAAGAAGATTTTTGAAAATTTGGCTGTTTTTTGCATATTTGGCCCCACCTGTGGCACCCTGGGGGTGGTAGAGCCACCAATTTCACAATTTACATTCCTCTTACCATAGAGATGCTTCACACCAAAAATGGGAACAGTTGGCCTTGTAGTTTTTAAGAAGAAGTTAAAAATGTAAATTGTTAACGCACGACGCACGACGCACGACGCACGACGCACGACGCACGACGACGGACGAAAACAGATAGCAATAGGTCACCTGAGTTTACTCAGGTGACCTAAAATGGTAAAAATATGTTGTATCTTGTTAATTTCAAAAGTAATTATCACAGCAGATGTTATTTCAAGGTCAAATGTACATTCACATATCCTACATGTATAATCTTAATGGTAACACTTGATAAGAGGGGGGTGATTTTTCAATTATGTAAACACATCTTAATATTATATTATTATAAAATACAAAATAAAGGAACATACATTGTATTTGCATACTTTTATTGAAAAACAAATTTTCACAACTAACAATTGTAAATTTGTTTAAATAGCCTTAATTTTGTTTTTCATAATTTCTTATCAAACACAAACCACAACAAGGCATGATGCTTTCTTAAAGTTCCATTATTGTTCATGAATTATCCGATTTAATTTGAATTACCGGTAAATAGTATGTAGTAATAATCTTTTCAAATTTCACATGATAAGAAAAAATTGGTGCAAAAAATAAAAGTTAATGACTAAAAAATGAACTGTATGCAAAGTAATTTGTTATTTTGGGGTCATGGTATAAAACGAGGATTTTAAGCTTGAATTGGAGGAATAATTTAAAAATGAATTAACATCTTGACTTAGTATTGGAAATTGCAACTACCATTTTTTGTAACAGGTACATGCAATTGCAAACATTGCAAAGAAACTGGAATTCAACTAACTCAAATCAAATAATAAATAGTTTTTTAAGTTGAGAACTGAAACATCTTAATTTGATTTAAAAGTCTTACAAAGATAATTTTTACCTTGCATTCTTCCAGCTTTTTATCTACAAAAACTTAAAATATGTTGGGAAGAATATGTACAACTATATTTACAACATACAATCCATGTTCTAACTGTCAATGATAATTTCAGATCACCATTCTTATAATCCTCAAACAGATTATAGGCATACACTGCACTGTCATTTTCATACTGCACATTGTACCAGTGGGGAAATCCGGGTACAACTGATATAACGTTGCCTTTGTAAACAACACCATCAGAAAATTTGTGTTCAATTTTCTTGTTCACTAACAGAGGAATTCCCTCAGATGCAATTTCGTGTTGTGGTGTGGCTAAAGTGCAGTGAACTAGTGTTAATAAATTGTCTTTCAGTTTTGTTAGAGTGAACTTCTCATATTTTCCTGTTGGCAACTTTCTGGAAAAGTTAAATAACCCCTTAATTGCATGTTTCTGTTTCAAAACAGTTTTTCGAAATTTCAGTTGGGATTCCAGAGCTTTTCTTTTTTCTGCATCATTTGGCAGTCTCTCAAGTCCCTCATCTACCTGAGAGGCTGATTGCCATAGTCCATAAAAACAGATGGGATTTGTAA
Source organism: Magallana ariakensis (assembly GCA_020458035.1). Taxonomy (NCBI): domain Eukaryota; kingdom Metazoa; phylum Mollusca; class Bivalvia; order Ostreida; family Ostreidae; genus Magallana; species Magallana ariakensis. The sequence goes on from CM035812.1 coordinate 40,308,722, forward strand.
GGGATTCATCCCTCTGGAGTCTGACTTTTTCAAGTCGTTCCAATTCAGCACGTTTTAGGGCTAACTGCTCCTGACGTTTAAGTTTAATTTCTTTAATTCTGTTTTTGAACTGTTGGCGAATGTCACGTCCCTCTTTTCTAGATTCAGTTTAGAGTTGTTCTCGCTCATCCTTCCCCAGTTTCTCTAACCAGTCTCTTGTCCTGTTGTGTGAATAAATAATAAAAGATTCATTTGTCAATATAGTTGCATTGGGCCTATACCTCATTAGCTGATCCAGCTGTCCAAAAACAAATTCTGGTAGTTTATTGTGTTTCATAACAGATTTTGTCTTTTCTACCAGATCATCTGAAGGTTTGTCAAAGATGCCTCCAGGTAGATGTTCCGGGATAAGTCTACATAGTAAGCCATGAAAGGCATGAAACATACTCTGTAAAATCGGTATAATAATGTCACTGGTTGGATCATTGTCTTCAGTCAACTTGTTGACTACTTCGTCTTCTGGAATATTGGATATGTCAAAGGGAGAGTTTTCTTCATGTATGAACTCCAGGGTTACTGTTGAATCTTCTGTTGCCATTTTTAGGAAGGTCATCAAGGTTATAAAGTGTAAATTCATATCCAAGATGTGTCCAGGAGTTCAAGCAGTCTTCATAAAGGGCCAGTGAGGAATTTTGAGACTAAACCCAAAGCTCTTGCACCTCCAGCATACAAATCCTCTTTGATATCTACACTAACTGCTTTTATCAGGCTGTTTTTGGTGCCTTCAACTGTGTCTAGGAAATTTGAAATGTCATTGCGGTGGTAAAAAACAGCTTGTCCAAGAAGGAAAGTGAGATTAAATCTGTTGTGTTTAAACCTTTGAATAAGATTTTTCTCCTTTTTTTCATTTAGGTATGTTTTCCAGAAAAGACTGACACCATTCTTCTCATCTTCTCCAACAGCAAAAGCTTTGGAAGAGGTCCGCAACAACCGCAATGTACCACTCTCTTGTCTGTGGTACATTTTGAGCTCTGGAACTGCAGCAGATCCAATTAATTTTCCATCCAGAAAATTTCTTTCAAATTTTTTCAAAGACTCCTCGGCTATATCCGCCATCCCAACTAATAAATGAAGACCACAGAAAAAGTTGTTCATAGCTGAAATTGGCTTTTGTTGTTCTTCAGTTAAGACGTCCCAATTGTCAACAACCTATGTTAGAACTTCCTTGCGAAACTCTTCTAATAATCTGTTAAAGTTTTTTTCTGTTCCGGCTCTATCAGACATCGTGTTTTGGATGTTCTTCAAAATTTGAAACCCAACATTTCTGTCTGGCTCTGCTCTCTCACTAAGGGAACTGATGTCATGTAAAATTTCTCGAAATGTATCCAGGGTACACTTTCCGCTTTTGTTAAACATCTCTCTTAGCCCAATCACATATGAAGTCTGATTCTCATCGGTGACAATGTAACTCTGCATGGTCTTTCCGTATTTCCTTGTTTCATCAGTATATAAAGTGGTACAGTCTTTATTTGGCAATGTCTGCGAGATCTGTTTCTGTGCTACTGACAGCTTCCTGTCCACAATGGCATCAACTGTGGTTCTACTTGGTAGCTGATTTGGTATTTTACCACACAGTTCAGCAACTTCTTTTATAACTGGACCAACTTTCTGACTAGCTACTCTCAAATCTGTTAAGTTCATGATGCATTTAACAGCCTCATTGTTATATTCTCTTTCTCTTTCATCATACAGATATAGTGTATTGTCATGACCATCTTCAAGGATTTGTTCTAAGTAATGCACACTTGTCTCTAATTCATTACTCATTTTCTTAAGATCTTGATTTTCAGTTTCAAGTCTATTCATTTTCTCCAAAAAGCTTTCTTGGCCTTTATCTTCACTCAATGCTTTCAAATTTATTTCTAAACCTTTAATTGTTTCTTTCAGTTTTAAGCATTCTTTTTTTTTTATCAAGAAACATCCCTTTATAATGTTGGACTTGGCCTGAAGATCTTTGGTGTTTTTTTTCATTAATGACCTTGTTTGCTCTATCAAGACTTTTTTTGTCAACTTTATTTCTACTTTTGATGCTATCAAATCTTTTTTTAATTTCTTTATTTCTTCTTTATGAGGCTTAGATCTGTCTAATTTTCTTTTGAGTTTTTTATTTTCTTCTGATAAAACCCCAACTCTCTGTCTTCTACCCACCAACTGTTTTTCAGTGAGTTTTAACTTTTTCTCTACTGTTATTGATTTATTACTACATGTACTACTAGAGACAGTAAGGGTTGGGACTGGAGTGGGGCTTAAATGGGTACTAGAAATTGTGGAAGTTGGGAGGGAAAATTTGCTGGTTCTAAGATCTGCCCGTTGGTGTCCCCTCTTTTTTTTCATTACCGATTAAACGGTAGATTTTTGTAATCAGAGCATCTTCATTTACATCTTCTTGTTTTGTAGTCGTTTTAAGAATTGAAGTAATCCATTTAACATCTCTATTATTTTATTTCATAAGTGAGAAAAGTTCTATCACATGAATGTTTTTTAATTCTGTTGGTAAAACTGTTGGTAAATTTTCTAAATCTAAAAGTTCATTGAGGGAATGAAACCCAAGGTTTCTTAAGGAATCCATATAGTGCCCTAAATTTTTAGAAATTAAAGTTGAAAGAATCGCTTCTCACTTCTTGACTGTCTTCTTCCTTCAAGTTAAACAAAAGAAATATCCAAATAACCCCCAGTCAAACTGTATTGCTAATAGTATTACTAATACTATTACTATATTAGAATATTTAGATAATGTAAATTAACGTTCATGTTACTAAAATAACTTTAGATTGATATGATTATTAACTTAACTTGTCTTTAGTTTATTAAACTGAACTTGAAAGTTGAAACTACTTTAATAACTTGTGAAAGTTGTGATTTCCACGAGAATATAGTGAACAGCAGGTGAATGAGTGATTGAAACAAGAGTTTATTTTAACAAATTGTCCTAACTGAGTGAAATAAATTAAACAAAACTTCTTAAAGAACCTTATTTTTACAATTCTATTCTATTGTACACATTTATTGGAAAAGTAGATCATGAAATGTATCCGTTAACCAAGGGTTGTCAACACGTTGTTTACAGTTCGAATTTCCCTAAACAGGTCACTTCCGGTTTGAGGGTACCTGCATATTTTGCAGTATTTCCAGTATATTACGGCGGATAATGACTTTTTTGAAGCTGAATATTGTTTTCAAATATAATGGTTGTATATATCATATGTGTTGCATCAGTGTAATAAATTGTTTAATATGTAAAAATGCAAATCAAAGATTTTCAACGATGCTACTTACCATGCTGTTTTGAGATTTCCCCGGGGTTTTTGTCATTACATAAAGGTGAAGGTCACTACTCTAAAATTATCGACCAAAGAAATCGTCAGAATAAATTGGGAACATGTCAAAACCCGTAATTCAAGGGTTACATGCGTTGGGACACTTTCCCGCGATATTAAAATTTGAGGGTGTGTAGCGCCACCTACCGTTCCGGCAATGCTAATTTAAGGTAAAGTTATCATCATGCAAACATGAACTCTAATAACAACATTCTACTCTTGTGTACCTTGGGACCACCACCCCTTTTAATTGCACTGTTTTACAGTGTATGTGTTGTTCAATACACAATAAGACATACATATGCATAGCAAAACAATAAATAGAAATTCAAAAGAGTGATGTGCATAACATACACGTGAAAATACACTGGAAAGAAAATATTCCGAGATTCCTCTGACTCTAACACCCGCTTTTATATTGTGACGCACGTCAAAAGCGGAGGTTGGAGTCAGAGGAATCTCGGATTAGATTGAAAAGTACAAATACTTTAAAAAGAAAAAGTCAACACGACATATCATGAATTGAAACATACCTTTATAATCTCTCATACGATAGTTGAGCTGAATTTTCCACTATCGACGTATTGCAAGCCATGCCTCTTTTAAAAATGTTCACACACCGCTATCAGCTGTTCTTCGCAGTCAAAACATGGCGAGTTGACATGGTGGATCGTACGATAATTATTTCGATTAAAACTAATAAGTTTGTGTTTAATATGCAAAGCACAGATTAACATACATTACATTAATGCATTTATTTTTGAAGTAAATAATTACAATAGATATATATTCATATTCTTAACAAACTTATATTTACTGTAGTGATCCAATTTAATCTACATTGCACGTGTTGTTCTATTATTCAACAACTGAAAGATCTGCGACGATTAGGCCATACATAGGCTTAATATTGCGATTTAAATAACGCTCTTACCAAATTTCAGAAAAGACTTTCGATAGCTTTTCGCTGTTAAATATAGAATCGGGATCTGTGCATGTCTTCAATTTCAGCTGCTTTGTTTTGTTATGATTCCTGTTGACAAAATTTTCTCTTTTTCCAAAGGAATTTTACACATTCAACGCAATTATCAATCGAATTAACGAAATCGTTTCAACAAACACTCAGATAAACAGTTAAAAATTTATGACATGTACGAATTGATTTCAGCAGGAGTTACTTTCAGTGTGAATTTTGCACTTTTTTCTAAATCTTGACTGAGTAATCAAAATTTCCGAAAAAATCAATATTTAAACCCCGTTATCTCTAAAATTCATCATCCGATTTTATAACGAATTACAGTTTTGTGTTTAGCTTTGCGAACTCCACAATATGCATATAATTGTATGTTCATTAAAAAGTTTTATGACCAGTACGAATTGTTTTCAGTAGAAGTTACTTTCAGTGTGAATTTTGCACTATTTTCTAAATCTTGACTGCGGAATCAAAATTTCCGGAAAAATCAATTTTTGAACCCAAATATCTCTAATATGCGTGGTCCGATTTTAAAACGGATTTCAGTGCTAGATTCAACTGAATGTGGTCTACAAAACATATGTACGTTTTTGATTTGATCAAAAAATTTAATTTTTCGAAAAATTTGATTCACTTCCGGTTTCGACTGGAAGTGACGGATTTTCATTTCCAGCCTTATTACAGAGGTAAAAAAACAAAATCATAACCACGGAAAATTTCAAGCCTCTATCTTAAAGCGTTTTTGAGAAAAGCTCCGGACATTTCGAGTTTTTTTAATTTTTAAAAATGACGTTACGTCAAAACGGAAGTGACGTTGTCATTGAAACTTTGAGGGACGCTAACTTGCAACAAACCTTGAAAGTTTTATTGTAATCGGTTGAAAACTTTTTGAGTTATGAAGCCGAAAAGGAGTCAGAAAAAAAAGAAAGTTTAATAATAATATGTCAAAAGAAACCGAAGAATAACAAGAGGGTTGGGAACGGAAGACCCTAATAAAAAAAACAATAGAATAACAAGAGGGTCTTCCGTTGGAAACGGAAGACCCTAACTAGAGCAAAGCTCGTTGCAAAGCAACGAATGGGTCTTCCGTTAATGTCGAGAGCAAAGCTCAAAGTTCCAGTAAGAAGAAGGGATTTTAAACCAATTACAAGTGTACCTAAAACAAAAAGATAAAAAAATCGAATAATTCTTGGTACGACTTGACAAAATCCGAATGAATTTAAGTACGAATTAACAAAAACCTTTACGATTTCAAGAACGACTTAACAGAAAAAGATCTGAATGTGTTTACGCGGGGGTGTTAAGGAAGCATATGGGCAATTTAGCGTCTTATTTAGACTGTTATATAAAAAATCGTGAGATTAAATAACTGTGTTGAATCAGATCAAAAACTTAGTATTATCCTTTGAAATAGATGTCAATGCAATAAAATCGGGTAGTACATCACTGCCACATCGGGGCACTATCACGTGACAGCTATAAATAGCTTACGTATATTCCTAAAGATAAAATGAAATAGAACAACACTACCCTGCGGTTTCCACAAAACAATGAACATATCAAGTGAAGGAAAAACATCTCAGTTTTGTCAAAACCACTGCTAGAATCCTATATTCTCTTTAATTAAATAGTTATTCATCCGGTTCTCAAAAAAACTTCCCAACTTTTATTCCGTTTGCACGGAAAACGGTATGATGCATCAAAACAACACATAACACAGGATTCTAGCAGCACTTTTTAATTTAAGCATTGATCAAACTATCGATACATGCAAAATTTGAAGTTCAGTATATACGGGGTAGTGTTGTTCTAGTCAGATTTTTATATCATAAACAACGACAGAGGAAAGCCTGGCCGAGAAATAAAAGCAAATTTACATACCTTTTAGCGAATAATTGATAAAACTAACATCTCTCCTAGTATTCTTTCGTTCCATTCTCAATAAATCACACCAAAATACTTTATTAGAGGTCTTAGATAACTTATATTTTGAATATGTTTACAGTGCTTTCCGATCAAATTTACACGACATTCAACTTTCAGTCATGACGTCATCAATGTGTAAATCTACGTAATACGATCTGATTTGTGATAAAAATTGTCTCCAGTATTTTTCATTTGTTTTTGGTATATGTTTCGTTGCTTAAATACTTGAATATGTACATATTAACTAAGATTTGTGATTTCACGAAATTACATGTAACTCAAATTCCATATGCTTCCTTAACACCCCCGCGTAAGTACGATTTAACAATTATCGAATTATTGTTGGTACGAGTTAATTTCACTTTATACTTTACGCTATTTTTGAAACCGAGAACGCGGAATCAAAATTTCCGGAAAAATCAAATTTTTAAACCCCGATATCTATGTATTGCATCGTCCGATTTTAAAACGGATATCAGATTTAAATTCAGCTTGACATACTCTGTAACATTAATGCATTAATTATTTTGATTAAAATAAAGTGAAAATTTTAAAATATCGAAACTACTTCCGGTTTCGAGCAAAATTAATGAATACAAATTTAAACCCCCCAGTACACAATACTATTGATACATCTATTATCTGCAAAAATTTCAAAGCAATATTTATAACGCTTTTTGAGATTTCTTCCGGACAAAATCACTTTTTTTAAAATCAAAAATGGCCGTCAAATTTGAATGGAAGTGACGTTATCTCTAAAACTTTACCATCTTTGAGGCAATATCACTATACAAAAGCTCTGAAAATTTCATTAAAATCGGAAGAAAACTTTTTGAGATATAAAGCCGAGAATGTGTCAGAAAAAAAATAAAAAATAAAATAATACTAAAAGAAACCGTAGAAAAACAAGAGGGTCTTCCGTTGGAAACGGAAGACCCTAATAATAATAAAAAGAAACAATAGAATAACAAGAGGGTCTTCCGTTGGAAACGGAAGACCCTAATAATAAAAAGAAACAATAGAATAACAAGAGGGCATTCCGTTGGAAACGGAAGACCGTAATAACTAGATACGATCTCGTTACGAGTAACGAGTAGGTCTTCCGTTCAATATGTTAAACGATACGATTAATATCTTAATGAAATTTCAGAATTCCCAATCAACCCCTTTCCTTTCAGGTAATGTATACGATTGTCAATATTCTGTACAATGCTTAACAAAGTGTTTTGCTTTTTCACATACCGCACATTGAAGATTTAAGATTTTAGTGCCTTAAAATCCCTAATTATGTCATCAATGGGTGTGGCAATGAGTTTTACAAACTGATATTGTTACGATCAACAACTTTGCCTCTATAATGCATTACAAAATCTTGATCATTTTTAAGTTATCTGTAATAGAGTTTACGAGTGTCTTGGCCCCTAATTTAAGGAGCCAGCCCCTTTTTCTTGAATTCATTCAAAAGGTCTCACGAATACTCACATTTTTTGTTCTAACACCTATCTTAAATTGGTGTTCATTTTTAAGATACAAATGATTGAATATTTTAGGGGCCAGCCCTCTAGATCCTTCATGGGGACAAATATTAGTTTTTTATTAGTGGAATCGATTAGAATCATCAATGGAAGCATTTTCTCTTCTACAATGCCTAAGAAAATATGTTTCCTTCTCTAGATATTTTGCGTCAAAGTTTAAGTACTTTGGCCCCTAAAAATCCCTAATTACGTAATAAATGGGCGTGGCAATGATTTTTTTCTGTTGGATATTGTTACGATCAACAACTTTGCTTCTATAATGCATTTCAAAATCTTTATCGTTTTTAAGTTATTTGTAAAACACTTTACGAGTCTATTGGTCCCTAATTTAAGGGGCCAGCCCCTTTTTCTTGATTTTATATGAAAGGTCTTATGAATACTTACATTTTTTGTTCTTACACCTATCTAAAATTATTGTTCATTTTTGAGATACAAATGATTGAATATTTTAGGGGCCAGCCCTCTAGATTCTTAATGGGTACATACATTGGTGTTTTGATTAGTGGAATCGATTAGAATCATCAATGCAAGTATTTGCTCTTCTACAATGCCTAAGAAAATATGTTTCCTTCTCTAGATATATTGCGTCAAAGTTTAAGTACTTTGGCCCCTAAAAATCCCTAATTACGTAATAAATGGGCGTGGCAATGATTTTTTCTGTTAGATATTGTTACGATCAACAACTTTGCTTCTATAATGCATTACAAAATCTTTATCGTTTTTAAGTTATTTGTAAAACAGTTTACGAGTCTATTGACCCCTAATTTTAGAGGCCAGCCCCTTTTTCTTGATTTTATACGAAAAGTCTTATGAATACTTATATTTTTTGTTCTTACACCTATTTAAAATTGTTGTTCATTTTTGAGATACAAATGATTGAATATTTTAGGGGCCAGCCCTCTAGATCCTTAATGGGGACATACATTGGTGTTTTGATTAGTGGAATCGATTAGAATCATCAATGCAAGCATTTTCTCTTCTACAATGCCAAGCAAAATATGTTTCCTTCTCTAGATATATTGCGTCAAAGTTTAAGTACTTTGGCCCCTAAAAATCCCTAATTACGTAATAAATGGGCGTGACAATGATTTTTTCTGTTAGATATTGTTACGATCAACAACTTTGCTTCTATAATGCATTTTACATTTTTTTTTATCGTTTTTTAGTTATTTGTAATAGACTTTACGAGTCTCTTGGCCCCTAATTTAAGGGGTCAGCCCCTTTTTCTTGATTTTGTTGGAAAGAACTTTTGATTCTCTACTACTTTTGTTCTATATGTCTTAACAAAATATCAACTAATAAAAAGATACAGATCAAAACGTATGAAAATTTTGAATGAAAATTAGTACCCAATTTTCGTGCCTAGGCGAGCGCCAAGAAATGGCGCCACTGGCCTAAAACAAATACATGCTGCACAACTTCAAACTATAGTCTATCTATCCTAAAAATTTCATAGTGATATCTCTGATAGTTTCTGAGTTTATAGGTGCACAAAATGAGTCGTCAAAAATTACAAAATGGCCGATAAATCGGTACCGGAAGTGACGACAAAAAAAAAATGAAAAATATGTATGAAGTTTAGATTACGTCCAATCATCTGTGAAAAAATGACCGAGATCGGTCGAATAGTTTTCGAGAAATCGCGTGCACAAAATTTGAAAAAAATTAATAATAATAATAACTATAGCAAAGCTCGTTGCAAAGCAACGAGTGGGTCTTCCGTTAATGTCGAAAGTAAAGCTAGAAGTTCCTGTACGAGGCAGAATTCGTAAACCAATATACATAAGGAACTAAAACAAAAAGAAAAAAAATCGAATTATTCTTGGTACGAGTCCACAAATTCCGAATGATTCTAAGTACGAATTAACAAAAACCTTATCAATTTCAAGAACGACCTAGCAAAAACAAATCCGAATGTGTGAATACGGGTTAACAATTATCGAATGATTTTAGGTACGAGTTAATTTAACTTTGAACATAACACTATTTTCTTAACCAAGAATGTGGAATCAAAATTTCCGAAAAAATCAATTTTTAAACCCCGATATCTCTGTTATGCATCGTAAGATTTTAAAATGGATTTCAGCTTTAAATTAAGCTTAATAAGCTCTTATTTTTTGCTCTTATGATTAATAACAAATTATCGCAAAGTTATCATAAAAAGATTTTGAAGCCCTTCTGGCCCCGGATTTTAAGAGTTAGCCCCTTTTTCTTGATATCAAACAAAGGATCTCGCAAATATAAACATATTTTGTTCAGCAAGTGTTCACAAATTGTTGACCGTTTTAAAGATATCTGAACAAATGTGTTTTAGGGGCCGACCCTTAAACTCCTTACTGGGGCCACCAACGAAAAAATTTTAAGTATCAGATTGTTGAGAACATTATTTTGAGCAACTTTTATTCTACAATGCTTTTCAAAATATTTCTCCTTTTTTAGATATTAATGATCAGAGTTTTGGACTTCTGGCCCCTTGAAACCCCTAATTACGTAACATATGACTTAGGTATGGTACAGTAAAGATAAACAGCTGTACAATAAACATTTTTGCTTCTATAATTAATAACAAATTATTTTTCAGTAAAGAGTTATTATTAAAAGACTTTAGAGCCCTCTTAGCCCCTAATTTGAGGGGCCAGCCCTTTTTCCTGATATTAAATAAAAGGTCTCGTAAATATAAACACATTTTGTTCAACAAGTGTTTACAAATTGTTGACCGTTCTAAAGATATCTGAACAAATGTGTTTTAGGGGCCGACCCTTAAACTCCTCACTGGGGCCACCAACGAAAAAAATTTAGGTATCAGATTGTTGAGAACATTATTTTGAGCAACTTTTCTTCTCCAATGCTTTTCAAAATATTTCTCCTTTTCTAGATATTAATGATCAAAGTTTTGGACTTCTGGCCCCTTGAAATCTCTAATTACGTAACATATAACTAAGGTATGGTTTTGTATAGATAAACAGCTGTACAATTAACATTTTTGCTTCTATAATTGATAACAAATTATTGTTCAGTAAAGAGTTATTGCAAAAGGACTTTAGAGCCCTCTTGGCCCCTAATTTGAGGAACCAGCCCCTTTTTCTTGATATCAAATGAAAGCCCGCGAAAATTAACACAACTTTTGCATTACAAAATATTTATACATCAAAAGATATTTCAGAAAATGTTCGAAAATTTCGTAAGAAAATTTGGTGCTAATTTTCAGGTTCAGGCGAGCTTCAAGGCCTTGGACAATTTTAATAATTGGAAGCATGGGGGTACAACTTCAAAAATTTATCTACAATACTGTAAAAATTTGAAGCTTCTATCTTGATTGGTTTCGGAGGAAATGCGTGGACAAAATGACCCTTAAAAATTTACAAAATCGTCAATATCTGAAACCGGAAATGACGTCATCATTTGAAAATTTAATAATATGTAGCGCCGATGATGCTCTATCAGTCCTGAAAATTTCATGTAAATCGGTTGGATAGTTTTTGAGAAATAACGCTCCAAAAAAGGTCAGAAAAAGAAAAAATAGAATAATAAACTAGAGCAAAGTTCGTTGCAAAGCAACGAGTGGGTCTTCCGTTAATGTTGAAAGTAAAGTTCGAAGCTCCTGTAATAAACAGAGTTCTTAAGCTTATAACAAAAGTAACTTAAACAAAAGAGAAAAAAAATCGAAAATTCTTGGTACGACTTAACAAAATCCGAATGGTTTTAAGTACAAATTAACAAAAACCATAACGATTTCAAGAACGACTTAACAAAAAAAAATCCGAATGTGTCCACGTACGACTTAATAATTTTCGAATTATTTTAGGTACGAGTTAATTTAACTATGAACTTAAAACTATTTTTTAAACCAAAAACGCGGAATCAAAATTTCCGGAAAAATCAATTTTTAAACCCCGATATCTTTGTAATGCATCGTCCGATTTCAAAACGGCTTTCAGTGTTAAATTCAGCCTAATGAGTTCTACAAAACACGTATCCGTTTTAAATTTGATCAAAAAATTCAAAGTTTTGAAAAATTTGATTCACTTTTGGTTTCGACAGGAAGTGACGGATTTTCATTTCCAGCCTTATTGCAAAGGTAAAATGATAAGTGTATAATCACCTAAAATGTCAAGCATCTATCTAATAGCATTGTTGAGAAACGCCGTGGACAAAATTACTTTTTGAAAAATTTAAAAATGACGTAACTTTAAAACGGAAGTAACCTTGTCATTGAAACTTTAACATCTTTAAGGCATAGTAACGTCAAATTTTCTCTGAACGTTTCATAAAAATCTGTCGAATAGTTTTTGAGACATAACGCTTCAAAAAAGTCAGAAAAAGAAAAAAAGTATAACTAGAGCAAAGCTCGTTGCAAAGCAACGAGTGGGTCTTCCGTTAATGTCGAAAGTAAAGCTTGAAGTTCCTGTAAGAAGAAGAGTTCTTAAACCAATAACAAGAGACACTAAAACAAAAAAACAAAAAATAAAAAATCGAATAATTCTTGGTACGACTTAACAAAATCCGAATGTGTTTAAGTGCGAGTTAACAAATACCTTTACAATTTCAAGAACGACTAAACAAAAAAAAATCCGAATGTGTTTAAGTACGACTTAACAATTATCGAATTATTTTTGGTACGAGTTAATTTCACTTTGAACTTAACGCTATTTTTTAAACCAAGATCGCGGAATCAAAATTTCCGGAAAAATCAAGTTTTGAACACTTATATCTCTGTAATGCATCGTCCCATTTTAAAACGGTTTTCAGTGTTAGATTCAGCTTGAAAAGCTTTACAAAGCATGTATACGTTTTTGATTTGATCAAAAAATATAATTTTTCGAAAAATTTGATTCACTTCCGGTTTCGACCGGAAGTGACGGATTTTCACATCCAGCCTTATTACACAGGTAAATCGATAAATGTATTATCACGCAAAATTTCAAGCCTTTATGTCAAAGCGTTTTTTTAAAACGTCGCGGACAAAATGACTTTTTTAAAATTTAAAAAATGACGTAACGTTAAAACGAAAGTGACGTTTTCATGAAAACTTTTATATCTTTGAGGTATAATGATTGCACATAATCTCTGAAAGTTTCATTAAAATCGGTTGAAAATTTTTCGAGTTATTAAGCCGAAAAGGAGTCAGAAAAAAAAAAGAAAAAGTATAATAATAATAACTAGAGCAAAGCTCGTTGCAAAGCAACGAGTGGGTCTTCCGTTAATGCAGAGAGTAAAGCTAAATATTCCTGTAAGGAGCAACGTTCTTAAACCAATAACAAGAGTAACTAAAACAAAAAGATAAAAAAATCGAATAACTCTTGGTACGACTTAACAAAATCCGAATGATTTTTAGTACGAATTAACAAAAACCTTAATGATTTCAAGAACGACTTAACAAAAAAAGTGTCAAAGTGCGACTTAACAAAAATCGAATTATTTCTGGTACGAGTTAATTTCACTATGAACTTTACGCTATTTTTTAAACCAAGAACGCGGAATTAAAATTTCCGGAAAAATCGATTTTTGAACCTTAATATCTCTGCAATGCTTCGTCCGATTTAAAAACGGATTTCAGTTTCGTATTTAGCATTATAAATTCTACAAAGGTCGTTAATTTTTAAAATTCCAACAAAAAATTCAAAATTTTGAAAATTTTTAAAAACTTCCGGTTTCAACCGGAAGTGACGGAATGTTATTTCCAGCCTTATTTCCAAATAAAAATGATAAATGTACAAACACAGAAAATTTCAAGTCTCTATCTTAAACAGTTCTCGAAAAATCCCCTGGACAAAATAACTTTTTTAAAATTTTAAAATTGACGTAACGTAAAAACGTAAGTGACGCTGTTATGGAAACTTTAATAGCGTAAAGGGACGATAAAGGCACATAAGTTCTGAAAGTTTCGTTGAAATCGGTTGAAAACTTTTTGAGATATGAAGCTTCAAAAAAGTCAGAAAAATAAAGAAAAAGAATAATAATAATAATAATAATAATAAAAAGAAACAATAGAATAACAAGAGGGTCTTCCGTTGGAAACGGAAGACCCTAAAAAGAAACCGAAGAATAACAAGAGGGTCTTCCGTTCGAAACGGAAGACACTAATAATAAAGAAAAAGAAACCGTAGAATAACAATAGGGTCTTCCGTTGGAAACGGAAGACCCTAATAATATGTAAAAGAAACCGAAGAATAACTAATAATAAAGAAAAAGAAACCGTAGAATAACTAGAGTAAAGCTCGTTGCAAAGCAACGAGTGGGTCTTCCGTTAATGTCGAAAGTAAAGTTCGAAGTTCCTTTAAGAAGCAGAGTTCTTAAACTAATAACAAAAGTAACTTAAACAAAAAGATAAAAAAATCGAAAATTCTTGGTACGACTTAACAAAATCCGAATGATTTTAAGTACGAGTTAACAAATACCTTAGCAATTTCAAGAACGACTTAACAAAAAAAAATCCGAATGTGTTTAAGTGCGACTTAACAAAAATCGAATTATTTTTGGTACGAGTTAATTTCCTTTTGAACTTAACGCTATTTTTTAAACCGAAAAAATCAAGTTTTGAACACTTATATCTCTGTAATGCATCGTCCGATTTTAAAACGGTTTTCAGTGTTAGATTCAGCTTGAAAAGCTTTACAAAACAAGTATACGATTTTGATTTGATCAAAAAATTTAATTTTTTGAAATATTTGATTGACTTCCGGTTTCGACCGGAAGTGACGGATTTACATTTCCAGCCTTATTACAGAGGTAAATATACAAAATCATAACCATTGAAAATTTTAAGCCTCTATCTTAAAGCATTTTTGAGAAAAGCCCCGGACAAAATGACTTTTTTTTAAATTTAAAAAATGACGTTACGTCAAAACGGAAGTGATGTTGTCATTGAAACTATAACATCTTTTAGGGACACTAACGTGCAACAATCGTTGAAAATTTCATTGAAATCGGTTGAACACTTTTTGAGTTATGAAGCCAAATATGAGTCAGAAAAAAAAGAAAAAGTATAATAATAACTAGAGCAAAGCTCGTTGCAAAGCAACGAGTGGGTCTTCCGTTAATGTCGAAAGTAAAGCTAGAAGTACCTCTAAGAAGCAGAGTTCTTAAACTAGTGACAAAAGTAACTTAAGAACAAAAATATAAAAAAAAATCGAATGATTCTTGGTACGACTTAACAAAATCCGAATTATATTTATTGCGAATTATCAAAAACTTTAACTATTTCAAGAACGACAGAACAAAAAAATCCGGATGTTTTTATGTACGACTAAACAATTTTCGAATTATTTTAGGTACAAGTTAACTTAACTTTGAACTAACATCTCTTTTTTAAACCTAGAATGCAGAATTAAAATTTCCGTAAAAAATCAATTTTTAACGCTTATATCCCGTAATCAATCATCAGATTTTTAAACGGATTTCGGTTTTAAATTTAGCTTGACGAGCTCTTTTTGCGTTTATGATTAATGATTTATAACAAAATATTTCTCCGGAAATAGTAATTATGAAAAGATGTTTTTAGCCCTCCTGGCCCCTAATTTGAGGGGCCAGCCCCTTTTTTGATATCAAATAAAAGGTCTTGTAAATATAAACATATTTTGTTCAACAAGTGTTCAAGAATTGTTGTCCGTTCAAGTTATACCTGAACAACTGTGTTTTAGGGGCCGACACTTAACCTCCTTAAAGGGGCCATCAAAAAAAAACTTTAAGGTAGCATTTTGTTTAAAACATTATTCTGAGCAATTTTTCCTCTACACCGCTTTTAAAAGGGTTGACCTTCGATTCCATACTGTGTGATTGTTGCAACTCAATTGTCAGAAACTTACTGATGTATAGTTTACTTTTTTATACTTCTTTGAATATTTTCTATATAAATTTACTATGAACTAAACAACATTGAGATAGTGACCATTTCAAAGGTTCTCGCTTAAATTATTTCAGAGGATTGCTTTGACCATGACCTACAACATAGAAATTTTTCCAGCTGGCATAAAACTTCTAATTCAATCTAACATACAGACATTTTTGTTCAGTCTGAACAAGATTAAGCCATTTGGAAATAATCTACGGTCTAAAACTGATTTAAAAGAGACCTGCTATGACCTTCACATTGACTTTGTTCAAGGTCACTGCATGCCATTAACCAAAAAGCACTGTTTAAGTAAAGTATTAGCCAAATAGGGGCTAAAAGGAGAGTATATATATGCTCTTGAAATAAGGATTTTTGTGTGATCTGATATGAATTTGACACTTGATCTACACCATTGCATATCATTTTATCAAAGGCATCATGTAGGTGAAGTAAGAGCAAGATTGGAGAATTGGGAAAGAAGATATACTCTGGACAAGGATTTTTTTTATAAAATTCTGTTCTGACCTTCACAGTTGACCTTGAAAATTGGTTCAAGGTCACTACACACCCTTTATTCAAAAGCTCTGTTTATGTGAAGTCTGAGCCAAATTGGGCTAAGTGGAAAGTATAAATGTTCTGAAAAAAGAATTTTCGCATGATCTGATATGACCCTGACCCTTTACCTACAAAATTCAATCAAAGTCAGTGCACATCGTTTGACCATAGACACTCTGTGAGTGAAGTATTAGCCAGATTGGACCAAAGGGAGAGAAAATATGCCCCAGACAAGGATTGTATATGTAATTCTGCTATGACCTTAGCCTTTTACCTAGAAACATGGTTCCAGGTCACTGCACACCCTTTACCCAAAGGCACTCTGTGGATAAGGTATGAGCCAGATTGGGCCAAGGGGAGAGAAGCAATGCTCCGGACAAGCGATCTCAGATGGACGGACAGACGGACAGACGAACAAACTGATCACTAAAGGGCGCCCGCATAAACATGCTTTTCTATCTAATCGTGAATGGTTTCTGTGCTATCTGCCCATGGTGAATAGTCATCAAAACCATTCATCGGCAGCATTCGATTTCCCTCCTTTTTAAACTCAGAACACCCCTGACATAATCCGATTGCTGCATTAAATTCAAAGTCCGATAACTCCAATTTATTTATCATAAAAAAATTCTGCATCGCCGACAAATGAAGGTTTCTTCGGTATAATAAAATACCTATTTACTGACTATTCGGACAATAGCAAGTTTATTGTCCCCCCCCTTCCCTCGACAGCAACTATTTCACTCGGCTTCGCCTCGTGAAATAGTTGCTGTCTTGAGGGACAACAAACTTGCTATCATCCTCATAGACAGTAAATAGGTATATAATGTTCCATCCACCTACATTTCGAGTTATATAAACTCCCTTTGTAACCTGCAATTTCACTGTGTAAAGTCAACACAAATGGCATAGCCCCAAGTTTCACAATTTACTTCTGCTTCTCATGTACTTAACATTAGGAGCCTTCATATTGCATACCATTGCCAACAAGAAACATCCCTCTAACTACTGATAATCATCAAAATTCATTTCATGAATCATAACAACACTCATAAGCCTTCAAGTACAGCAACTCTCAATTTTACAAATAGATTAACGGGTACTTTATCTGAAACTGTCCCTTGCTACCTTTAACTTAGTACACTAACACTTTATGAAAAGACATTTTGTCTTAGACTTAGAAAGCTAATGCAATTCTAAGAAAAAGTATACCACATAATGCCAATTCCATTGAGGTTTAATAAAAATATGGCCATTTAAGTGAACCCACCATTTTTACTTTCCTCTATTCAACAGAGATTCATAGGGTTCTCCATCGTAAAACATCTTTACCTGACCTTTTAGAGGTCAATTGTTGTTCAACCTGCCTTAATAAGAAACTTTTTTCAATACAACATACATCTACATGATATTATCATGATAAAAGCATCACATTGCTTAGAAATGCCCTTACATGAATACCCACCCCCTATCTTTTGATTTTCATAAAAATTCATGGTTTGAAATCTTTTACCTAATTTTATGCAACTTGTGGCAGTTTCTTTGAGTCATTTCTCACACATATTTGATATCAATCATCAGTGATACTTAAATTTGATCGTTTTTGTTTATCAAATGATTTGTAGCATTTGAATTAACAAATAGACATCCTTTCCTGCATGTGATTTCTTGTTTTCATGAAAAAAAGTATGCTTACAATCATATTTAGTGAATATCTAATATATTCTGGTTTCTAGTCTCCTTTTAACCATGCTAAAACAGTAAGTCCTACAAGTTAGACATCTGTCTCAAATTAAAATTAAATTCAAACACACCTGGGTAGCTGTAGACGGAGGAGAATTCCATGAAAAATGTTCAAATTTTACATGTTTTCCTACATTTTTATGCATATATACATTAAAAAGGTAAAAATATGTTGTATCTTGTTAATTTCAAAAGTAATTATCATAGCAGATGTTATTTCAAGGTCAAATGTACATTTACATATCCTACATGTAATCTTAATGGTAACACTTGAAAAGAGGGGGGTGGTTTTTCAATTATGTAAACACATCTAAATAGTATATTATTATAAAATACAAAATAAAGGAAACATAATTGCATACTTTTATTGAAAAACAAATTTTCACAACTAACAATTGTAAATTTGTTTAAACAGCCTTAATTTTGTTTTTCATATCTTCTTATCAAACACAAACCACAACAAGGCATGATGCTTTCTTAAAGTTCCATTATTTTTTCATGAAATATCCGATTTAATTTGAATTACTGGTAAATAGTCTGTAGAACACAAGGATTATGCATGTGGGTAGAGGTGACAGGTTTACCTTAAGAGCTGAAACCACAAGAATCAACAGGTAAAAGGCTTGTGGTCGCCATGTGGTAACAACAGTCCATTTTGAGCTGAAATTGAAAAAAAATCAATTAGCTGTGTTAACCTACATGTACTAATACATGTATTAGCTGTGTTTACATTAACATATCTGGAAAAAATACACTGGCCATGCAGTGTAATAAGTATGAGAGAGAGAGAGAGAGAGAGAGAGAGAGAGAGAGAGAGAGAGAATATTAGAGTTTTACTTGTTGTGCGACAGTCAATATTTCAATTCGTAAACTACTGTAATAAGGGAATACATGTATTACCCATCCAAACAGCGTTAAAGTATAAGCTTTTGCTATACCATGTTTTATCAAATCTACTGAGGGTTTTTTTTGCGAATAAATATAGTGAAAGTCTTTTTCTTCTTTTCATGTTTTAAAAACAATAATATGTAAAATGTGCATAAAATTTCATGAACAATTTACAAAGCTTTTGATTTTGGTTGCACATTCAAAAAATAAGGGATTGACAGATGGGACTGATATTATTCACAAGTTCTATCAAAATAAACTAAAACTGAACACAGAAAGGATAGATTGTATATGGAAAGTAACAGAAAGATCGGATCTAGATCTCGAAGGGTGTAACGCGGGCGTTTGAAGGAAATGCTTCAGAAATGTCGTCCAAAATGCACCCCAATATCTCTTCTTGTTCTCTTTTAAGCTTTTTAACGTTGAATAACTGAAGCACTTCTTCATACGCCAATATGAAACTTCAACCGAGTTGATTTTAGAAACACGAATCTGATTGGATAATTCAGAAATGTTTATTCATATTTGAAAGGTCACACTGATGTGACCCTGCATGGGATGTTGTTAGATGTTTGTGTAGCGAGTAAGCGAGCGGATCTAACATCTAATTTTAATTAGATTGAATGTAGATGTGATATGCATGTAAAGTTTATCTAAAACGAATGAATATGTATAAAAGATAAACTAATCTCAAACAAATTACTATGCTTCTGTGAAATAATTAAATCTTGAGAAGAATATTTTGAAATCCTAGCCAAATAATATTGATTTAACTTTTATATTTCTTACATACCAGTATTGCATAGGCGGTGCTGCCAACCTTCACAAGCATCACAGCTCACAGCATGTTGTTTCGGTCTTACTTCTCTGCCACAGGAGATGCACGGGGGGTTGACATCTGCCATGGTTGACAGTAGTTTGATACAGTTTCATGTTCCATCTCCGTATATATCTCATTTAGAGATCAAAGGATTGTGTTATGTAAATTCTTCAAAGCTAGAATAGGTGATAATCGTCTGCTAAGCTTCTGAATGAGCCAATTAAAGTCTCAACTTCTTTAATTGTTTAAAAAAACACCAAGCGAATCATTTTTAAAACAACAAGACGGTTATCGGCAATTTATGGCAATAAAATCTTACAATTATAGCAATTAAGTTCTTTTTTGATGAAGAAAAAACATAGAATATACGAATAATTAATAAAAGTTAACAAGATTTAAGTTAAAAGTAAATGAAAGAACTTCTGATATGGTTTATTAACAAATAAGGCGCGAACGAGGTGTAGGGCGAACGACTATTAGGGCGAACGGACCTAGAGCGAACGGACTCATGCGAACAGGTAGATAGGGCGAACGCACCTGATACCCCTCTTTTAAAAATGTTCACACACCGCTATCAGCTGTTCTTCGCAGTCAAAACATGGCGAGTTGACATGGTGGATCGTACGATAATTATTTCGATTAAAATTTATAAGTTTGTGTTTAATATGCAAAGCACAGATTAACATACATTACATTAATGCATTTATTTTTGAAGTAAATAATTACAATAGATATATATTCATATTTGAAATCTTAATAAACTCATATTTACTGTAGTGATCCAATTTAATCTACATTGCACGTGCTGTTCTATTATTCAACAACTGAAAGATCTGCGACGATTAGGCCATACATAGGCTTAATATTGCGATTTAAATAACACTCTTACCAAATTTCAGAAAAGACTTTCGATTGCTTTTCGCTGTTAAATATTGAATCGGGATCTGTGTCTTCAATTTCAGCTGCTTTGTTTTGTTATGATTCCTGTTGACAAAATTTTCTCTTTTTCCAAAGGAATTTTACACATTCAACGCAATTATCAATCGAATTAACGAAATCGTTTCAACAAACACTCAGATAAATAGTTAAAAATTTATGACATGTACGAATTGTTTTCAGCAGGAGTTACTTTCAGGGTGAATTTTGCACTATTTTCTAAATCTTGACTGCGTAATCAAAATTTCCGGAAAAATCAATATTTAAACCCCGTTATCTCTACAATTCATCATCCGATTTTATTACGAACTAGAGCAAAGCTCGTTGCAAAGCAACGAGTGGGTCTTCCGTTAATGTCGGGAGTAAAGTTAGGAGTTCCTGTAAGAAGCAGCGTTCTTAAACCAATAACTGGAATAACTAATCAAAAAGATAAAAAAAAAATTTGAATACTTATCGGTACGACTTAACAAAATCTGAGTGATTCTGAATACGAATTTACAAAAATCTTAACGATTTCTAGAGCGACCTAGCCCCCAAAAATCCGAATGTGTTCAAATATGACTTAGCAATTACCGAACCATTTGAGGTACAAGTTACTTTATCTTTGAACTTAACACTATTTTTTGAACCAAGAACGCGGAATCAAAAATTTTCTGAAAAATCAATTTTTTAACCCTAATATCTATGTAATGCATCGTCCGATTTTAAAACATATAATTTCAGTGTTAGGTTCAGCTAAATAAGCTCATTTTTGCTTCTATGATTAATAAAAAAATTATCGCTCAGTAAAGAGATATTATAAAAAAGACTTTGAAGCCTTCCTGGCCCCTAATTTGAGATTGCAGCCCCTTTTTCATATCAAATAGAAGGACTCGTAAATATAAACATATTTTGTTAAACAATTGTTCAAGATTTGTTTAGCGTTCTAGAGATATCTGAACAACTGTGTATTAGGAGCCGACCCTTAAAACCCCTAAACGGGGCCATCAACTAAAAATTCTTTGGTAGGATATCGTTTAGAACATTTTTCTGAGCAACTTTTGTTCTACACTGGTTTTCAAAATATTTCTTCTTTTCTAGATTTTACTGATCAAAGTTTCGGATTTATGGCCCCTTGAAACTGCTAATTATGTAACATATGATTTAAGTATGGCACTGTATAGATAAACAGCTGTACAATGAACATTTTTAATATTTGCTTCTATAATGAATAACAAATTATTGTTCAATAAAAAGTCCCTTTTTCTTGATATCAAATGAAAGGTCTTGTAAATATAAACATATTACCATATTCAACAAGTGCTTAAGAATTGTTGATTGTTCTTGAGATATCTGAACAGCCAACCCTTAAACTCCTTACTGGGGCCAAAAACCAATAATTTAAAGGTAGCGTGTTGTTGACAACAATAGGTCACCTGAGTGACTCAGGTGACCTAAAACCTTTTATTTAGCATTTTGTTTAAAACATTATTCTGAGCAACTTTTCCTCTACACTGCTTTTCAAAGGGTTTACCTTCCTACTGTGTGCTTGTTGCACCATCACATGTCAGAAACTTACTGATGTATAAATTACTTTATTACACCTCTGTGAATATTTTCTATGTAAAATTACAATGAATAAACATGCTATTCTATCTAACCGTGAAATTGTTTCCGTGCGATCTGCCCATGGTGAATAGTCATCAAAACTATTCACTGGCGACATTTGATTTCCCTCCTTTTTAAACTTGGAACACCTCTGACGTAATCCAATCGCTGCATTAAATTCAAAGTTCAATAACTCTTATTTGTTTATCATCAAGAAATTCTGCATCGCCGACAAATAAAGTTTTCTTTGGTATAATAAAATACCTATTTACTCAAAGCCAGTAAATAGGTATATAATGTCCCATCCACCTACATTTCGAGTTATATAATGTCCCGTTTGTAACCTGTAATTTCAAAATGTACAGTCAACACAACAGTCATAGTCGCAAGTTTCACAATGTACTTCTGCTTCTCATGTACTTAACATTAGGGGCCATCATATCGCATACCAATTCCAACAAGAGACATC
The DNA here is from genome assembly GCA_020458035.1 of Magallana ariakensis. NCBI lineage: Eukaryota > Metazoa > Mollusca > Bivalvia > Ostreida > Ostreidae > Magallana > Magallana ariakensis. The sequence goes on from CM035812.1 coordinate 40,331,341, forward strand.
CCTCTAACTAATGATAATCATCAAAATTCATTTCATGAATCTTAGCAACACTCATAATCCTTCAAATACAGCAACTCTCAATTTTACAAAAATATTAACGGGTACTTTATCCGAAACTGTTCCTTGCTACTTTTTCCTTAGTACACTAACATTTTATGAAAAGATGTTTTGTCTTAGAATTAGAAAGCTAATACAATTCTTAGAAAAAGTATACCACATATTGCCAATTCCATTGAGGTTTAATAAAAATATGGCCATTTAAGTGAACCCACCATTTCCACTTTCCTCTATTTAAAACAGATTCATAGGGTTCTCCATAGTAAAACATATTTACCCGACCTTTTAGAGGTCAATTGTTGGTCAACCTCCTTTAATAAGAAACCTTATTTAATATAACACACATCTACATGATAATATCATGATAAAAGCATCATATCACTTAGAAATGCCCTTACATGTATACCCCCCCCCACTATCTTTTGATTTTCATAAACAGTCATGGTTTGAAATCTTTTACCTAATTTTATGAAACTTGTGGCTATTTCTTTGAGTCATTTCTCACACATATTTGGAAGCAATCATCAATCACTGTATCAATGCTAATAAAATTTTATCTTTTTTTTTTGTTTATTGAATGATTTGTAGCATTTTAATTAATAAATAGACATGCCGTCCTGCATTTGATTCTTGTTTCCATGAAAACGAGTATAAAGCTAACAATCATATTTAGTGAATATCTAATCTATTCAGGTTTCTAGACTCATTTTAACCATGCTAAAACAGTAAGACCTACAAGTTAGACATCTGCCTTAAATTAAAATTAAATTTAAACACACCCAGGTAGCTGGAGACGGAGGAGAATTCCATGAAAAATGTTCAAATTTGACATGTTTTCCTACATTTTTTTTTATGCATATATACATTAAAAAGGTAAAAATATATATGTTGTTTCTTGTTCATTTCAAAAGTAATTATCATAGGCATTAGCAGATATTATTTTAAGGTCAAATGTACAATTACATATCCTACATGTAATCTTAATGGTAACAATTGAAAAGAAGGGTGGTGATTTTTCAATTATGTAAACACATCTAAATATTATCATAAAATACAAAATAAATGAAACATAATTGCATACTTTATTGAAAATTTTTTTTTCACAACTAAAAATTGTAGATTTCTTTGAACAGCCTTAATTTTGTTTGTCATAATTTCTTATCAAACACAAACCACAACAAGGCATGATGCTTTCTTAAAGTTCCATTATTGTTCATGCATTATCCGATTTAATTTGAATTACCAGTAAATAGTCTGTAGAACACAGGGAATATGCATGTGGGTAGAGGTGACAGGTTAACCTTAAGAGCTGAAACCACAAGAATCAACAGGTGCCTTGTGACTGCCATGTTGTAACAAGAGTCCGTTTTGAGCTGAAATAACAAAAAATCAATTAGCTGTGTTAACATACATGTACTAATAATAGCTGTGTTTACATTAACAAATGCATAGTATTTCTGGAAAAAATACACTGACCATGCAGTTTAATAAGTATGAGATATCCCAATACATGTACATGACATTAACATTTAGGCAGTACAAAAACAAAAATTTGCATATTGTCATAATATAACATTAAAATTTCTAATCCTTTGTTTCAGGTATAGACACATATCAAATCAACAGAGAGAGAGAGAGAGAGAGAGAGAGAGAGAGAGAGAGAGAGAGAGAGAGAGAGTTAGAGTTTTACTCGTGCGACAGTCAATATTTCAATTTGTAAACTACAAAGGAATATTATACCCATCCGAACAGCGTCAAAGTATAATCTTCTGCTATACCATGTTTTATCAATTCTACTGGGTTTTGTTTTTTGCGAATAAATTTAGTGAGTTTTTTTTCTTATTAATTTCATGTTTTAAACACAATACTATGCATAATGCGAATAAAAATCCATGAACAATTTTACAAAGCTTTGCATTTTGGTTGCACATTCAAAAAATAAGGGATTGATAACATGCTCATTTTAAAATGCAATGCACTGTTGATTTCTTTTACTAGACAGAGATATTTTTGTTACAAAATTTAGTTGCTCTATGATGCTTTGCCAAGACGAAAAGCAAGAGAGAGAGAGAGAGACAGAGAGAGAGAGAGAGAGAGAGAGAGAGATCGAGAGAGAGATCTGAGGCACATGCAGTAAAAATTATTACATTTGTCTTACTTTAAAAATTGTTTACATACAATGTAGATGTGATATGCATTGTATGTAAACAATTTTTAAAGTGAAATAATTAAATCTTGAGAAGAATATTTTATAGATATCAGGGAACATTATCATTACATTAACCTAAAATCTGAGCTTGATATAATGTGATTGCACTCTCTTTTACATGCTCTTTCCCCAGCTATAACAATATATAACAGAGCCAGACGAAAGGTCTAATTTTAGTTAGATTGAATGTTTACCATGTCAAATATCTTTATTTAATTAAGCACAAGCCTGTCCATCTTCGCTAGCCAAGGGTTTTTGGTCCACATCGCTCCCCGTTTATGGGGAACGGAGTGGACCGAAAACCCTTGGCTAGCAAAGATGAAGCCTGTCTGAGTTTTTTAATTTATAAATTAAGTGAAAGGCGATATGGTAAAGATCTGCTATATTCAAATATTTAAGGTAAAGTTATCATGCAAACATGCACTCTAATTACAGCATTCTACTCTTGTGTACCATGGGACCCCCACCCATTTTAATTGCACTGTTTTACAGTGTATATGGTGCGTAGGTCAATAAACAATAAGACATACACATACATAGGAAAATAATAAATAGAAAATTGAAAGAGTGATGTGCAAAACATACACGTGAAAATATACTGGACAGAAACTATTCCGAGATTCCTCTGACTCTAACATCCGCTTTAATATTGGGACGCACGTCAAAAGCGAAGTTTAGGGTCAGAGGAATCTCGGATTAGATTGAAAATACAAATACTGAAAAGAAAAAGTCAACACGACATATCCTGTATTGAAACATACCTTTATAATCTCTCATACGATAGTTGAGCTGAATTTCCCACTATCGACATCTTGCAGGCCATGCTTCTTTTAAAAATGTTGACACACCGCTATCAGCTGTTGTTCGCAGTCAAAACACGGCGAGTTGACATGGTGAATCGTACGATTATTATTTCGATTAAAGCTTATAAGTTTGTGTTTAATTTTCAGAACACAAATTAGCATGCATTACATTAATGCATTTATTTTTCAAGTAAATAATTACAATAAATATATATTCATATTTGAAATTTTTACAAACTCAGTATTCTGTGATCCAATCTACATTAATTGTACGTGTTGCGACGATTAAGCTAGGCTTAATATTGCGATTTAAATAACACTTTTACCAAATTTTAGAAAAAACTTTCGATCGCTTTTCGATGTTAGAATCGGGATCTGTGTCTTAAATTCACTTTCCAGCTGCTTTGTTTTTGTTATGATTCGTGTTGACAAAATTTTCTCTTTTTCTAAACGAAGTTTACACATTCAACGTAATTATCAAACGAAATTGTTTCAATAAACACTCAGATATTAACTATTTAAAAAACTAGTTTAAAAAGTTCGGTTTTATGACCTGTACGAATTGTTTTCAGCAGGAGTTACTTTCAGTGTGAATTTTGCACTATTTTCTAAATCTTGACTGCGAAATCAAAATTTCCGGAAAAATCAATATTTAAACCACGATATCTCTGCAATGCATCATCCGATTTTAAAACCAATTTCAGTTTTGAATTTATCTTTGCAAACTCTACAATACGCATATAAATTTATGTTTTCATATATAATTTTATGACCAGTACGAATTGTTTTCAGTAGGAGTTACTTTCAATGTGAATCTTGCACTATTTTCTAAATCTTGACTGAGGAATCAAAATTTCCGGAAAAATCAATTTTTGAACCCAAATATCTCTGATATGCGTGGTCCGATTTTAAAACGGGTTTCACTGTTAGATTCAACTGATTGTGCTCTACAAAAAATATATACTTTTTGGATTTGATCAAAAAATTCATTTTTTTGAAAAATTTGATTCACTTCCGGTTTCGACCGGAAGTAACGGATTTTCATTTCCAGCCTTATTGCACATGTAAATTGACAAATTCATAAGCATGGAAAATTTCAAGCCTCTCTCTTTGAGCGTTTTTGAGAAATGCCCCGGACAAAATGACTTTTTTTTAATTTTAAAAATGACGTAACGTCAAAACGGAAGTGACGTTGTCAATTAAACTTTAACATCTTTGAGGGACGCTAACTTGCAACAATCACTGAAAGTTTCATTGAAATTGGTTAAAGACTTTTTGAGTTATGAAGCCGAAAAGGAGTCAGAAAAAAAAGAAAAAGTATAATAACTAGACACGATCTCGTTGCGAGCAACGAGGAGGTCTTCCGTCTGATTTTAGAATTTGAGATACATGTACTACCTTGATTTTGCTATTTAACAGCTAAACATGATTTAAAATAGAAGAAAATGGTCTACATTCTACGAGCCAGATACTATTTTGTTTCAGGTGTTTAGTTGAAAACATTTATACCCCTCTTGGTCTCTTATTTGAGGGGTCAGCCCCTTTTTATTAATATCCAATGAAAGGTCATTTACTTTTAAAGACATTTTGCTCAACAAGTGTTAATTCGATACCGTTCTTGAGATATCCGAGAAAGAACATTTTAGGGGCCGGTCCCTTATCTCCTTATTGGGGCCGCTGTACAAAATTTTGAAGGTTGCATATTGTAAAAAAATATTTTTCCTTTTTGAGTTATAGGTGTTCAAAACTTTGGACTTTTGACCCCTAAAAACCCCTAATTACGTAACACAGTAGAAAATCATAATACTGTTAGGCTACATAACTGTAAGATAAACATATTTGCTTCTATAATTTATTACAAAATATCCCTCAGTAAATGGTTATAGATAAAAGACTTTAGAGCCCTTTAGGTCCCTAATTTGAGGGGCCAGCCCCTTTTTTTTGGTACCAAATGAAAGGTCGTTTAATATTTAAGACATTTTGTTCAACAAGTGTTTAGAAATTCGATTCCGTTCTTGAGATATCTGAGAAAGAACGTTTTAGGGGCCGGTCCCTTATCTCCTTATTGGGGCCGCTGAACAAAATTTTGAAGGTTACATATTGTTAAGTACATCATTTTGAGCATCTCTTCTTCTATACTGCAATTCAAAATATTTTTCCTTTTTGAGTTATTGATGATCAAAGTTTTGGACTTTTGACCCCTAAAAACCTCTAATTACGTAACACATGAGAAAATCATAATACTGCTAGGCTACATAACTGTAAGATAAACATATTTTATTGCTAGGCTACATAACTGTAAGATAAACATATTTGCTTCTAAAATTTATTACAAAATATCCCTCAGTAAATGGTTATAGATAAAAGACTTTAGAGCCCTCTAGGTCCCTAGTTTGAGGGGCCAGTCCCTTTTTCTTGGTATCAAATGAAAGGTCATTTAATATTTAAGACATTTTGTTCAACAAGTGTTTATAAATTCGTTATCGTTCTTGAGGTATCTGAGAAAGAACGTTTTAGGGGCCGGTCCCTTATCTCCTTATTGGGGCCGCTAAACAAAATTTTGAAGGTTGCATATTGTTAAGTACATCATTTTGAGCATCTCTTCTTCTATACTGCATTTCAAAATATTTTCCCTTTTTGAGTTATAGGTGATCAAAGTTTTGAACTTTTGACCCCTAAAAACCCCTAATTACGTAACACATGAGAAAATCATAATACTGTTAGGCTACATAACTGTAAGATAAACATATTTGCTTCTATAATTTATTACAAAATATCCCTCAGTAAATGGTTATAGATAAAAGACTTTAGAGCCCCCTAGGTCCCTAATTTGAGGGGCCAGCCCCTTTTTCTTGGTATCAAATGAAAGCTCTTGTAATTCTTAATATTTTTGGCATTAAATGTTTTAACAAAATATTTTCAAGAAAAGAGATAAACAAAGAAAACCACGAAAAATGATGACGTTTTTTTAATCTCAATTTTCGGGTCCAGGCGAGCTTCAGCGCCTTTTGAGTCGGACAAAAATGAATGCCTAAAGACACATCTTCAATCTTTCATCTACAATCCCTGAAAGTTTGAACTCAATATCTTGAATCGTTAAGGAGAAGATCCCAGGACAAGCCGACCCTCTGAAAATCGCTAAAACGTCAATATCTCAAAAACGGAAATGACGTCATCAAAATAAAAAATTGCGTATAAAGTTCAGATTAGTATCTATCATATCTGAAAATTTGATGAAAATCGGTTGAGTCGTTTTTGAGAAATCGCCTGCACAAAATTTGTTGGAAAAAAAAGAAAAATAACTAGAGCAAAGCTCGTTGCAAAGCAACGAGTGGGTCTTCCGTTAATGTCGAAAGTAAAGCTAAAAGTTTCTCTAAGAAGCAGAGTTCTTACACCAATAAACATAAGTAAATAAAACAAAAAGAAAAAAATCTAAATAGTCTTGGTACGAGTTAACAAAATCCGAATGATTCTAAGTACGAATTAACAAACACATTATCAATTTCAAGAACGACTTAGCAAATACAAATCCGAATGTATTTAAGAATGATTTAACAATTATCGAATTATTTTAGATGCGAGGTAATTTAACTTTTGAACATAACATTATTTTCTTTACCAAGAATGTGGAATCAAAATTTCCGAAAAAGTCAATTTTTAAATCCCTATATCTCTGTAATGCATCGGCCGATTTTAAAACGGATTTCAGTTTTAAATTAAGCTTAATAAGCTCTCATTTTTGCTTTTATAATTTATAACAAATTATTGCTCTGAAAAAAAGGTTACTATAAAAAGACTTTGTAGCCCTCCCGGCCCCTAATTTGAGGGGTCATCCCCTTTTGCTTGATATCAAGTGAAAGGTCTCGCAAATATAAAAATATTTTGTTCAACAAGTGTTCACGAATTGATAACCGTTATAGAGATATAGGAACAACTGTGTTTTAGGGGCCGGCCCTTCAACTCCTTACTGGGGCCACCAACGAAAACTTTTTAGGTACCACATTGTTAAGAACATTATTTTGAGCAACTTTTCTTCTACAATGCTTTTCAAAATATTTCTCCTTTTCTAGCTATTACTGATCAGAGTTTTGGACTTCTGGCCCCTTGAAACCCCTAATTACGTAACATATGACTTTGGTATGGTACTGCATAGATAAATAACTGTACAAAGAATATTTTTGCTTCTATAATATATAACAAATTATTTTTCAGTAAAAAGTTATTATTGATAGACTTAAGAGTCCTCTTGGCCCCTAATTTAAGGGGCCAGCCCTTTTTTCTTGTTATCAAATGAAAGATCTCGCAAATATAAACATATTTTGTTCAACAAGTGTTCAGGAATTGTTGACCGTTCTAGAGATATCTGAACTAATGTGTTTTAGGGGCCGACCCTTAAACTCCTTACTGGGGCCACCAACAATTTTTTTTTAGGTAGCATATTGTTGAGAACATTATTGAAAGCATTTTTTCTTCTACAATGCTTTTCAAAATATTTCTCCTTTTCAAGATATTAACGATCAAAGTTTTGGACTTCTGGCCCCTTGAAACCCCTAATTACGTAACATATGACTAAGGTATGGTACTGTGTAGTTAAACAGCTGTACAATGAATATTTTCGCTTCTATAATTAATAACAAATTATTGTCCAGTAAAGAGTTATTGCAAAAAGACTTTAGAGCCCTCTTGGCCCCTAATTTTAGGGGCTAGCCCGTTTTTCTTGTTATCAAATGAAAGCCCTTGAAAATTGACACAACTTTTGCTTTATATGTTTTAACAAATTATTTACAGGTTAAAAGATGTTTTACAAAACGTGTTAAAATTTTGCTTAAAATTTCGGTGCTAATTTTCGACCTCGGGCGAGCTTCGGCGCCTTGCGCATTTTCCACAATGTCAAATACAGAGGATCATCTACAGACATCCATCTACATATTCCTGAAAGTTTCACGTTTTTATTACCATTAGTTTCGGAGGAGTTACGTGGACAAAATGGGCCTTAAAAATTCACAAAATCTTCAAAATCTCAAACCGGAAGTGACATCATCAGTTCAAAATTTTATAATTGCAAGCATATTTAAAGTTCTATCGGTCCTGTAAATTTGGTGAAAATCGACCCAGTAGTTCTTGAGTTATAGCGCTCGTAAAATGTCAGAGGAAAAATATAAAATAATAATAAAAAGAAACCGTAGAATAACAAGAGGGTCTTCCGTTGGAAACGGAAGACCCTAATGAAGAAAAAGAAACCGAAGAATAACAATAAGGTCTTCCGTTGGAAACGGGAGACCCTAATAATAAAAAGAAACCGAAGAATAACAAAAGGGTCTTCCGTTGGAAACGGAAGACCCTAATTACAGTTTTGTGTTTAGCTTTGCGAACTCCACAATATGCATATAATTGTATGTTCTTTAAAAAATGTTATGACCAGTACGAATTGTTTTCAGTAGAAGTTACTTTCAGTGTGAATTTTGCACTATTTTCTAAATCTTGACTGCGGAATCAAAATTTCCGGAAAATCAATTTTTTGAACCCAAATATCTCTAATATGCGTGGTCCGATTTTAAAACGGATTTCAGTGCTAGATTCAACTAAATGTGCTCTACAAAACATATCTACGTTTTTGATTTGATCAAAAAATTTAATTTTTCGAAAAATTTGATTCACTTCCGGTTTCGACCGGAAGTGACGGATTTTCATTTCCAGCCTTATTACAGAGGTAAAATGACAAAATCATAACCACGGAAAATTTCAAGCCTCTATCTTAAAGCGTTTTTGAGAAAAGCCCCGGACATTTTCACTTTTTTTAATTTTTAAAAATGGCGTTACGTCAAAGCGGAAGTGACGTTGTCATTGAAACTTTAATATCTTTGAGAGACGCTAACTTGCAACAATCCCTGAAAGTTTCATTGAAATCGTTTGAAAACTTTTTGAGTTATGAAGCCGAAAAGGAGTCAGAAAAAAAAGAAAAAGTATAATAATAATATGTCAAAAGAAACCGAAGAATAACAAGAGGGTCTTCCGTTGGAAACGGAAGACCCTAATAATATGTAAAAAGAAACCAAAGAATAACAAGAGGGTCTTCCGTTGGAAACGGAAGACCCTAAGAAAAAGAAACCGTAGAATAACAATAGGGTCTTCCGTTTCCAACGGAAGACCTTATTGTTTTCGTACTGTTTCTTATTAAGGTCTTCCGTTTCCAACGGAAGACCTTATTGTTTTCGTACTGTTTCTTATTAGGGTCTTCCGTTCCGTTCTGGAAGACCCTAATAAGAAACAGTACGAAAACAATAAGGTCTTCCGTTGGAAACGGAAGACCTTAATAAGAAACAGTACGAAAACAATAAGGTCTTCCGTTGGAAACGGAAGACCTTAACTAGATCTCGTTAAGAGTAACGAGTAGGTCTTCCGTCCGATTTGTTTTATATGATACGATGAAATAACGATACTCTCTGCCAAATCGGAGATCTCGTTGAAACTATGTTTTTGTCTCGGGACCGCACGAACGGAATTGATTAATGAAAATAAACGCTGGTATTTCTTGTACATTTGCCTAGTGTACATCACTGTTTATCAGGGTAGATGAAACACCCATGAAAGTCTGTTAAACTTGTTAAAACATGAATTGTTTGAATCCTTCCAGTGAGAATTAGAAGTGACGGTTGACAAAATAAAACCCGTTAAACACATCTTCAATCAAATGTCTATCATTCATAAAAGTTTCGTGTCTGAGTCACTTACAGTTAATAAAATCTCGTGTTTATGAAATTTGTAAAAAGGAAAGCTACCTAAGATGTTTGATATATCTCGCCTAAAGTAAAATATGTTTGCTTATCAAACATTGTATAGATAACTTATATAAGATTTTATACTGATATATTTATTCCATGTAAAATAAAAAAATAAGAAATTTTTTTTTATAGTGCTTCCGGTGACGACTGGAAGTTATGACAGATACATGTACATACATAGGGTTACATCCCACAAAGTTGGTTGTTCAAGTCGTCACCGATTTTGTGATCTCGTGGAGTCAATGTTTGTTTGTCTCTTGACAGGAAAAGGACAAACAGAAGTGCTCAGTGAAAATAAAAGTTAGCATTTCTTGAACATAAGACAGCTGTACTTTATTGTTTATCAATTTAACTAAAATTGTCAAAGAAAAACAGTAAAACTTTCAATCAACTTGATTTGTTTGAATACTTTCGGTGAGGACCGGAACGGACGGTTGACAAAATAAAAGCGGTTAAACGGATTTTCTATCAAATGTCTATCAACCATGTAAGTTTCGTGTCTTGATCACTTACAGTTTCTGAGATCTCGCGGGTACAAAATTTGTTTTAAGAAAGCTACCTGAGATAATTGAGATATCTCACCGGAAGCATAACCTTTTTGTTTATTCAACATCGCATAGATGACATATGTAAGGATTTATACTAATATATTCATTCTATGTAAAATAACTTAAAGACGTTAAAAAATTATTTTTTTAATTACTTACGGTGACGACCGGAAGTTACGACGAACAAAACAAAATAGTTGAAACACATCTACAGGCATTGGTCTATCATCCTACAAAGTTTGGATGTTAATGTTTTGGTCGTTTTTGAGATCTCCAAGGAACAAGGTTTTTTAGTCGCGGGACAAGAAACGGATAACCGGAAATGAATTTTAAAAAATGAAAACAATCGCATGGAGATATTATTACAATCTATTATCCCTAAAAAATTCAGGAAATTCTATTCAGTCATCTCCGAGACATTCTGCCGACAAAAAAGGGGGGAAAAGAATAACAAAATTCGTACCCAATTTTCGCGCCTAGGCGAGCTCCAAGAAATTGCGCCACTGGCGTAAAACAACATAATAGTGCACAACTTCAAACTATATTCTACATATCCTAAAAATTTTGTATTCATATCTCTGATAGTTTCTGAGATCAGCTCTGCACAAAATTAGTCGTAAAAAATTACAAAATCGGCTGTAAATCGGGACCAGAAGTGACGATTTCAAAATTTAAAAAAACGCTAAGAATTGAGACCATAGGCAATCATCTGTAATAAAATTAACAAAATCGGCTGAATAGTTTTCGAGAAATCGCGTGCACAAAATTTGTGGAAAAAAAAATAATAAGAAGAAACAGTACGAAAACAATAAGGTCTTCCGTTGGAAACCTTAAAAACTGTTCTTTGTTTCTAATTTATATCAAAATGTCAATGTCAGTCTACATGTGCCGTCTACAGCTATATTCAGAATTCAGTGACGTCACCTTCAGAACTCCCGCACCCGCGAAGTTCAATCGATAATATTTCCGCAATATGTTCCCTAAAATGAAAGCATATTGATATCGACATGGCTATAAAGCATTTATTCTTTTGTTTTTTTTAATTTTCTATCTCAATATAATTAGTTCACATTCATAAATCAACATTTCAAACTTCATATTTTTTAAAGTCGATAACGCAGAAAGCAATAAAACTGGTAAAATTCAATAAGGTGATTTGAATAATATAGAAATCACAAGATACAATTCAGTTCACCATACCGGTCTCGACGTCAGTGGCGAATCTTAACATGAGGCGAAATAAAGCGATACCCTTATGTCGTTTGTTTTGTTAACAAATTTTGTACATTATTTTTTTAATTGAAATTTGGCTTAATTGACCTGGAAAACTACTGCAATGTCCATTATTATACATAACATAGCATAACCGTCGTAGAAAAGCATACACAAAATGATATAAAATCGGACCAAGCAGCTTTAACATATCTGTAAAGCTTCAATTTTGCAATACATTTCCAATATATCGTTTTGATTTTCATCATTCAATATATCCTACTATTTAAAAGATAAAAAACATAAGTCAGTAACTAAGCTTAATTTAATAGTAATGCGTAGAATCAAAACGTTGATCAAAAGGTTTTATTTACTCACGCCCTCAATAATTGAGTTTGATTTAATAAATGATAAAAATAAATTATACAACAGTTTTTTAAAGGCCTTTACAAAAATTCTGGGATTATTCTAAAGCGATGTACAGTAAAATATGGATATGGCATGATAAAAAGACTCAACAACATAAAATAATAAAATACAGTTTACAAATAAACGTAAAATATTATAACATTTGAAAATTATTGATATGACACTTATATCACAAGATTAAAAAATAATTTAAAGTTTGCCTGGAACTATAAGAATGACATTGCATAAATTATGAAAATGTTTTCAATGTAAATAGATAGATGTTGTAAATTAGGAATTTTCTTCGTAAATTGCTGCTAGTACTAGTTTGACCAGTATTTCTGAAAAAAGTGTCATTACCTGCCTTTTAAAATGTCAAAGGACTGTGCATCTTTTATGTGACCAAAAATTTTCCATTACAATTTGTTGTATTTTAATAAAAAGTGCATTTTTAGCCCATATTTTAAAAAGTGCATTTTTAGCCCATATTTTGAAAACCAGAGATGACCACATCACAATAACCTGGAGGCTGAAATTTTCAGGGTCATCTACTAGTAGTATACCACTACCACCGTGAAATTATGGTTATCTCTAGTTTTTTTATATTCGGGCCCTTACTTATAGTGTACTATTCATTATAATGGGGTTCTAAACATCAATTTTCTAATTGATATCAGTCAGAAAATACACTGCAAAACATTTCATGATGAAATACACAAAAAGAAAAACGCTATAGACTACTAGTTTTGAATTAATTTCAAGCTGCATTATTAAATTTTGACTCACAACTTTGTTGTTCAAGGCATCTCTATTTCTATTATACTATCAACTGAATATAAAAAATACAAACGTTTTACCAACACATTCCAACATAACTTCCGAATGTATTTCAATGTGAGGATAATTTTTAAAACTACATTTGACCACCGGGAGAAATTTCATGTCTTATTGCAAAATGAGATACCACGAACAATCATTAAAAGAATGATTTGTTTATACATGTATGTATACTGCTTAAATAAGATCTATGTTTATATTTGTTAAATAGATTGGCTTACAAAACAAAGAAAAAGATCACCACTCCCTGGAAACTCATAAATGATATCCATCATCATTTATCTGGTGTGTGTATCGACTTTCAGTCTGTTGTGACTTTGACAACTGAAGATCTTTCACTTTTCTGTTCAGTAGTCAATGCAGTTAAACCTCAAACACACAATGAATAATTTACTTGTTAGAAACGCGAAAAATCATAAACCTTTTAAAGTATTTCCAAATGAGTTCTGTGTTGGGGTTTAATGTCCTTCTACAGTCCCACCTAGCCTCTCTGGAAATGGAGATTATTGCATAAATATTTTTAAAACTACTATTTGATGCAACAAAAATTATGTCTTGCAAAAACAAACACATCACGCATGGGGCGCATACTAGTGCATACTTTAAGAAAAGAATACGAGAACTAGGACTTTTTAATACACCCCAGTGAGCAACGCGCTAACCGATAATAAATAATTAGGCACGCTTTCGTGCATCACATGCGCGGATGCGAAATAATAATGACGAGCGCAGTTCGCCGGCGCACAGCGCCGGCGAGCGAAGCGAGCTCGAAGAACCAGTGCGCGCGGGAAAAAGAACGAGCTTAACCTACAGATTCATCAAGAAAATATTTGTGTCTACGTCCCATAGTGCTCTCTAATGTTTTTTCCCGTGGTGCTATACCAAAAATGGCTAACATTTAACTCGAAATTAACGATGCCTTGAGGTTTGAAGACGCGTTTTGAGTAAAGCACAAGCTTTCAGTTTGGTGAGACCCAAGAGATTTTTTACATGCTTTCATTCCTTCGAGTCGAGATACGTAAACAAATGAATGTAGATTTGAACGTGTGACGTCACAGTGATCTCGCTCTAGTTTCACCGCGATAAATTTAGAGTAGGATCAAACATCTGTAATGGGTGTACTATAGCTATATCAGTATAAACTTCGATACATGCCTTAGATGATTTGTGTTTTCTTTTAATTTTGATAGAGAAATTATATGATAATATATACAAGCAAGAGTTAAGCTAATTTTGCTTGCATTAACAGTAAGTATAAGAAGCGAGGAAATTAAAAAATTTAAAAAAGTCAGTTTGAAATAAATAATAAAGAATACAGAGAAAAACAAACAGTTAAAAACAGCTACGCAGATATTGCATATTGACTAACCATTAAATTGGAAAATGGGAAATTACACACCTACAAACAGGGTCAGGGGCACGCGGATACAACATATGCCAAAATAAACAAATTTCAGTAACAACATTTATGAATCAGGGGAAAAAAAATAAAAGTCAGATAACAACAGGGTATAAAAGAAAAATATACAGTAGTTACACTTTACACTTTTGACCAAATTAAACACAAATTACAGTTTACAGACTGATCAATTTTCTCCAAAATTAAAGAACGGTTTTAATGGAAGCAAGTCTATGTATTTTGTAGGACTTTTTTTAAACTTAGAAATATTATATAATTCTCTCTCTCTATCTCTCTCAAAAAATTTTTTGATGTTAAATGATAACTGTCAAAATATCACTAAGTTGAGAATATTGCAATATTGCAAGGTATGTGTAATTCTTGTTGCACTCGCCACAACGGTAGCACCGTAAAACATATTATACATGTACTTTTGACCACTTTTTAAGACGTATCTGTAGCCACATACACCCGCTTGAAATGACAGATACTTGAGAGCAAAATTAGTCAACTATACGTTAACAGTGGCTTCAGAACCAGTTCTGATATATTTTATGCGAAAAAAGATTATGCTCGTTTAAGGCTGCATATTAATAAACGAGAGGTTTATAAGGTTTTCTTTTTGTTTTACCTGTTCAAATGCTTTATAAATAAGAAGCTTAAGCATATAAGAATATCTAATTTAGAAAAGTTGTATGATTAAGCAAACTTCACATAAAATTAACAAGTATTGGTTGATCCATACATCACTAACCCCAAAATTGAACATCAATGAAAATAAAGGTATGCGGAACAAAAATTTAGAAACTTAGGGTAACTTGGGTTGCTTAACTTTATTATCTTAGTCAGTTAGCAAACACCCAGGTGGACATAGGTCGTAAACTGAATAGCTATATGATTTTTTGAAAAATTACAAATTATCAATATTATTAGAAATTATTATTATTACGAATAAAAATCACAATCATATACCACATACGTTAGTACACCAGGCTGATTTGGAAAGTAGAGGTAAATTGGATAAGGATTCAATTAAAAAGTTTCGAAATAGCAAGATTAAGCGGTGGAAAAAATTGCATATTATTAAAATTGATGAGATGATCCTGATACGATGCTGACTAATACATTAGGGCTAAATTAATTTATATTATTTAAGGCGGAATGGACACCTGTTGATATTAGTACATCATAATCGAAATACTTTCACCTTGTTAGAATTTTCATGTTTTACAATATTTGACAAAACAATTTTTTTTTCGACTGGTAAAAATTGTAAAAGTCCCGGCTGGATTCGAACATGAACGCTATAACCCAATGCAAAAAGGATGTTAGGTAACGAGTTTTTAGAAAAAAATGATTCAAATGTTTTTTCATCGACTGTTTTGATGCAAATACGCATGCTCAGAAATATGAATATAATTTGTTTGCAATGCGCGCTCGTACCGTAGCCAATTCGGCTGTGTATTATCTTGCATAATAATGTCGTTTTCAGATTTATTCCCAAAATAATATTTTTGAAATAGACGTGCATGTTTTTCAGTAGACTTGGATGCAGCTCTGACTTTAGACAAAATGTGTCTAGTAATTGACGCACGTAAGACTTTCCGGTGGATCCACTGTTTTACGTTTGTCGGAATGGTCTGAAATGTTGAATTTTATTTTATAGACTTCAAAATAACCAGAACGTCTATTTCATTGTGTTTCGTTAAATACAAAAGATCCGGATCATCGAACATAAAACATTGGTATGCATTTTTTGTAGACCGCTGCTATTATCAAAATCGATTTGGTGAGCTTTTTCAAGTCGTGTCACGTTAAATTTTGACAGCTACTCTCAGGATAAACAGTACCCGCCCCTAAGCACAAACTTTCTTATTGGTAGATTCAGTTTAGCGTGTTTGGCTGCTGGTGCATACTAAATGATGCAAAGCAGAACGTACCGGTGAATATAACAAATCACAGGTTTACTCCAGACTATTGGTATTGGGGTATTTTCAAAGGTGCATACTTGTGACAAAACATATATACGCTACACAGCCGCAGCTTTCCGAAGATTTGGGTTAGACTGTATAGTTGTAGTGCATACGATCCTTACAAAAAATTTGCTATTTTGACGGCTACGAAAAATACGCTAGTTTTAACTTATTTCATTCAACATTCTATAAAATAATCCATATAAAAAATCTTCAGTCAGTTTACTACTGTTGTCGCTTTACTTACCCCAGAATTTCTTCTTATAAACAACCTACATGTATACATGTAGGCTATCGACTTCGGAAAGGGGATCAAGATTCGTCATTTTTATATGTAAACAAACCACGCCAATTTATGGGGTTAATGATGGCGTTTAAAAGCATTTTCAGAGCCGAATTAAGTATGACATCTGCGGTAAAATGTATGGGGATATTTTGGTATATATTATTCACACAGAATGTGGTAGGGTTAAAGATAATAAACGAATCGGACACTCGCCTAGTGAAGATGACCCAGTTCATATGTACATGTACGTATACGTACATACATGTAACCCCTTGCACTTTCCGTCTCAGTTTTTTTATATCACCGTTCAATTCCGTTATTGACTGTCGATTGGCGATCGATATGTGTAGAAATCGCAAATTTCATCCTTATCACTTATTTACAATAAGTACGATAATCATAAGTAAGTAGGATATATATATATATATATATATATATATATATATATATATATATATATATATATATATATATATATATATATATATATAATTATGTCGCGTTTCTGATAGACATACATGTAAGCTGGCAAACATGCAGTTTGATATATGATAGACAGATATATTTCAATTAAAAGAGACAATATTAAAACAGTAAACGGAAAAAATATCCATCTTTAAATCTGTCCGGCCGTTCATCCCTCCCTCTGCACTCTGTCCGTCTGTCTATAGGTCTGTTTTTATTAAGTTTCTTTTAAGGTGGCTCGACACACCTATGCAATATTGTATGGATCGATACAGAATCATTTTTGAAAAATGATTTTACAAAGATAAGACCAATATTGGCTTTCAGTTACTTAATATGATTAAAAAAATACATGTTTTTTAATAGAAAACGGAAACATAGTTTGGGCTGCGAACGTGATATCTTTGAGCAAAAAAATTGGTATCATTTGAGAACAAAACAATTATCTATATGTACATCATACGAAAAATAATTGTGTTTGCCGGGGGGGGGGGGGTCCGAGGCATAATTGCGATAATTTTACTATGTAAATTTTATAAATTTTCATTTTCCGGAGGGGGGGGGGGGTCGGGATCTCTCCGGCCCCCCCCCCCCCCTCTAGATCCGCGCATGATTATCTGAATACAAATTTTCACTTCAGTAAGTGCAACGTCTGCGAAGATAATGAACAGAAACTGCAAAAAAAAAAAATTAAATTGTAATTTGCTTACGTCCAAGAGGCATAACATCGAACTAAGCCTAGGTATTATTATGATTAATTTGTATATTAAATTTCATTTCAATTTGGGCAACATCTGGGAAGGAAATGAACATAAACTGCAAACAATTGGAATTTTTCTACGCCTAAGGGGCATAACTCTGTCGAAAACTGCTCGATCTTACGTACCTAAAATCGAACTTGACCTAGACTTGACCTAGATATCATATAATGATTAATATGTATACCAAATTTCATTTAAATATGATCAACATCTGCATAGAAAATGAACGGAAACTTTTGGTGGACCTACCGACAGACCGACCAATCGACCGACCGACAAAGAGACAGACGGAGAGCAGAAAAGCAATATGCCCTCCCTTCTTCGGCTAGGGGGCATAATTATAATCATTGCAATATATCACAATTTTACATAACGTCCAGGTTGTTAAGATGTAAAATGGCTTGTTTATTCACTAATCTTATAATGCATATCAATTTCTCATCATAACCTGCAGTATTTTTGTAACATCTCAATTTTAAATTACTGTGATCGGGATCTTTTTTTTCTGTCCAAATTTGATGTCAATTTTTCTAGAAAATTTCATTTTGGTTTCAATCTTAAAATATCTTTGTTTGATAAGTACATTATGTGACTATTTCTTATTCTTTAGATTTCATCCATAGATTTAAAAGATATACAAGAAATACAAATTTGACAGAAATATTAATATTTTTTACTTAAAATTGACCAGACCATCTTTGGCATGTATTTATTTATAATTTTATTACATAACGACTGAGATCAAATTTTAATCTCAAAAATGCCCCGTTTGCAGTCAATACAATTTCACTGAAAAAATACAAAACAATTCATATAAAATAATTTAAAGCCGATGTCTTTTTTAAATCATGTTTCAAAAAAAAAAAAAAAAAAAAAAAAATTATCGATCCATCAAATAAAATGTTGGTGTGTAGAGGAATCTTAAAGGAGAACTTGTACAAAAACAGTATAGGTTCATGTAATAGTAAAAGAAAAATTACGAATGTTGAGCACATTTAAGGAAATGTTTTATTTCATAAAATACTTGCATTTAATAATACAATTTTGTATCATTAAAGGTTACGACTGCAACGCTTAATAAAAATGGTTATATTATTAGCGATTGAGGTTGTAAATATTTGCATGTTTAATTTAGCGTTAGGGCTGATGTGCTTTGTGACGCCTCATATTTATATTATGAGCTGAAATTTTCATGTTAAATTTTTTTTTTAACGAAAATGTTATTTTCTTCTAAATGGACAAAAAATATCATGGTTTTTAAATTACTGTTAGCCATATTTTTGTGGAAAAAGGTCGTTAAGAAGCTTAATTGGAGCAAAATTGAATTATTGTCGTCCTGTACAAAAATTGATCTGCTATATATTCCTTAGAAGAAAAATTTTTCCTATGACAAAAATTAATGATTTTTCAAATCTTATTTATCATAAAAGTTTAAGTTACATGCAGACTTATCATACTAGTAGGTTTTTGCAGGAAAATAAAAATTCTAAAAAATACAGCTCATATTGCTTTAAGCGCGATTTATCATTAGCGGTTGGAACACTGTGCCGGATAATTATGCCAGTGCCAATGTGGCATTTTTGAACCCGCTTAAGATAAATTGTCGTAAAAATACATACATACCAAATGATAAACCATAGCCTAAAGAGTTTATAACCCCTTTTGTTGTTGATGTAAAATATTTCCTACAGAAAAATATTTTTCCCATAGGAAAAAAAATGTCCTATAGGATAATTGGAATTTCCAACCGGGTTAAAAGAACCTCCTAAAGAAATTTTTAAATTCCGATACAATTTGAACAAAACTTCCATAGAAAAACAATTCCGACAGTAAATCTTAATTTCCTATAAAAAATATACCTGTCTAAATCAAATTCCTGTAGGAAATACTTTTTCTCCTATAGGAAATATAATTTTTGTATTTTGATTTATAAAAAATCCTCTAGGATTTTTAATATTTCCTGTAGTAAAATTATTTCTCCAATGGTTATTATTATTTGAATATGGGATATCTCACCGGCCAGGTGAGACACACTAAAAACAAAAGTGTTTGTATACTCTCTAGGCAATGGACTATCATTTGTCAATCTTTATCTTTAGCAGGTGGAAAAAGGCCACCTTGGCACTGGCATAATTATCCGGCACAGTGTTTTGGAGATGTCAACTGTTACAACTCTCTCCCATCAAGAGAGAGCCAGGCGGACTCTGGACCGTGGGTTGAAACGATTGTTTAACGCCCGCTTACAGTATATGACTGACTCTGTGTATGTGTGTGTGTGTGTGTGTGAGAGAGAGAGAGAGAGAGAGAGAGAGAGAGAGAGAGAGAGAGAGAGAGAGAGAGAGAGAGAGAGTTGCATGCATATAATTCAAACACAAGGGGAGAGTCGATGTTTGGGAAAAACGAACTATTGCTCTAGGATTGCGTTAGCGTGTATAGATAACTCTGCATAAGAAAACAAGTTCAACAATCATATAGCTTTTATGATGAGATGTAAAATCTTTTTTTTTGCAGTATGATTTTTATAAAAAATATCACACAAGTAAAAGGATAATAATTTACCATTCCTCTATATCTGATTTTTTAGCGATCATTGCTTAAGCATATTATTATATAAACAACTTGAAAACTGAAAACATAATAGTATAAATCATCACAAACCAAAGAACTGTTTTTGTTTTCGAACCGCTCCATCTGAAGAAACCCCTCTATCATTTGTATCATCAGGGTCATGCTTAAATTCTAAAAATATATTAAAATCATAATATAAATTTCTTAAAATGTCTAAATGTTCCATTTATTTATATTGTCAATTCTTTGAAAAGTTGCATAAACATGTATTGAAGTTTAAAATGTTTTACATGTATTTGAAATCAGACAGCGAAAAAAAGGTAAAAACGTTCTTCCAATAGTGAACAGAATCTAGACACACTGTCACTACACGCTCTTTGAGATAAGGCGAAATACAGTAATAAGTAACTTTACGAGGGTTGTAGCTATGTACATTTCAATGAAAAATACACATTTAAGAGCACACACAATACAGTAACTCTCAAATTAACACATACCTACCCTAACTGTAAAGAAAAGAAAACCATACAAAGCATGAAGAAATTTAGCAAGTTAGAGCTTTATTTCCGCCCTGATTGGATTTTCGACGTCTCTTGACCTAGAAGTTGTGTAGAAGTTCGGACTACGCGCTAACTAACTGGCCATTTGAGTGGCAAGGGATGGTTTTGCACGGAAGACCCAGTCGACATTTTGAATTGAGGGGAATACATGAGGCTTTATGAAGGTTTTTCATTACTAGAATATATATTGTCTTCGTTTTGTGGATAGTTGAGCAGATACATATTTTATGGTTATAAGGCAGTTTAGTACTAGAAGTACCAGTACTTTTCACATAAAAATGCAAAACTGAGACCACGATTTCTCAACAAATACTTTTGGATTAGCGGGTGGGTTCGGATCACGAAATGTCACTCAAAGTAAAGGTTGTTTTTCCACCCATTAACTATTTGCATGGGTAGACCATAGGTATTTGATGTTTTTTGGAGAGGGCTTCAATTACATAGGATCTCCGTAATTGTGCAATGTTATTAGTCTAAAAAAGATCGTTTTTATGTTAATCTTTCTTGGATAAATGATTCTCTATAGTCTGTTCCAAGTAGCTGTTTCCGTCACTTTTTGATGAATTTTACCGAGAATGTACATACATGTACCTTCAAAATTTAAAATCGATCAAGGTCAGTAATGATGACGGGCAAATTCGACGCTGTTGTTGAAATACAGAAATTAAATTACTGAAGTACTGAACGCCGTTTGATGTGCCATTATGCATATTGTTTAGTAAAGACTGAAAATCTCTTTCTCTGTCTCTCTCTGTCTTTGTCTCTTTCTCTCTCTCTCTTTCTCTCTCTCTCTCTCTCTCATGCCTTTAATCTCGGCAAAGCGTCAGAGGGCGACTAAAGTTTGAAGACGGCTATTAACAAATATATGAATGTCTAGTAGAAAAAAAATCAACAGTGCAATGAATTTTAAAAGAGGCGTTATACAATCAATTCCTCATTTCTCCGATATGCAGCCGAATACCAATGCTTTGTATAGTAATTCAAGGAATTTAATGCGCATTTGTTCTTTCAAATACAATGTTGAATTACTTCTAGAAAACAAAATCCGAAAAAGTGATGAAAACTTTCTTTTTGGTTTTATGTACGGAACATATTTTTCTACTCGATTGATACGACCTACGAAAAAAATAATCGTTTGATTGTATAGCAATTTTTTCTAAACTACTATACTAATTCCCTTTTAAATAACTGCATGTCAAAAATATCAATGTAAATAAATACATGTTTATTTAATATTAGAATTTCTAAATCATATTTTCTCTAGCCAATGAAACATATTAATGTTTTGAAAAACCGCCGAATACTGAAAAATCGATTAGAGTTTGTAATCATGGGGATTTTAATTTTAATATTGATAACTAGGTAAGGGACCTTTTAGGCCAATTTATCATCATTATTTACATCAGATAAAAAATATTGGACGATTATTTTGAGCAAAAGATATATATGGGCGTACGTTTAGCAGTATTTTTTTCAATTATGTGAATAATTTTTGTTGGGCTGTGGGTATCAGTTAAAATAGATTTATATTTATTTACTATCAGTATTTATTTTATGTCATGCTATTCTTATTAAAAAGTCAGAGGAAAAATCCGAGAGGACCCGAATGAAACGGAAATCGATAAGAATAAAAGCGTGTCCAAATCGTATGAAAAGCGAGCAAATCGTTTCGAGAATCGTTTTGTGTAAACCGTTCAGCGTATCGTGTAAATAATTTAGCGTTTCCTGTAAACCGCTCAACGTTTAGTGTGAACCGTTTAGCAAGCGTGTAGCGACCGTGTGGTGTAGTTGTACGTTTCAGGGTCTGTAAGTTAAATTAAAATAAGATATCAACACGGGCACGAACAATGAAAAAAAAACCAAAACATCCAAATGTGGTTCTCAATAAGCATGTGATTTCTGCATGTTTGTGTTTGTGATATTTAAACAAAAATATATTACCATAACAAAATGACACAAGTGTTTAAAATACCAATCATGGATTTATTTGAAAGCAATTTGAAACTTTGTGTAATCAAAAACCTGTAGATTTTGCTTTCGTTGTATTTTTCACACTTTCTTTCAGAGTTGAATCTGGGGATTGAGTGTTCACTGCAAAAAAAAAAATTATAAAAAAATATTATTCATCACTCATAGTTAACATAAAGGTATCTGGACATTCACAGAACTATTGCAGATATGGAGTTTATGGTATTGCATACATAACGGGGTATTGCGTTCTTAAAGGTTTAACCCTGAACTAAATTTCCATTTCAAATTTTAAATAGGAAATCTGGTCAGAAAAACAACTTGTAGCGACATGCACTTTTGAGCTATTTTTAAATTTTATAACATCATATTCTAATGATTTCAAGAGAAAACGTTACTTTAGCCAAAATAGTTATAAAGTTATGGGCCCCATCATAAACTAAACATATATAGTATCATAAAGATGAATTGAAAACGGATACAAAATAAGTTAATCAGTATCAAGTGAATATCATAATTCCTATAAACTAACCGTCTTCATTTTCTTCATTGGTGGGGTTTTCATGTGATGAAAATTCAACATAATTCTTAATTGTATGATCAACCTTCTGGTCGTCCTCTGTAATAATATCATCTTTTAAATGCATATAAAATCGATGACTTCATTTTAGAGGAAAAAAGTTATCTTTATATTGGTCGAGATCGGCCTGCGGCTCGGGATCAACGTTCTTTTTCAACAAGTTGCTGGATAAGAGTAGGTTAAACAATTTTGGGGGACATTTTTTAAATTATTTGTCACAAGGTTTTTTGCATTCGTATTTAATATATTTAAAATCCTATTAACTGATTGACAAGTTATCTGCTTTTTACGTTATTTTTAATCTAACTTCTGTTCTTTTCTCTTGATGTGGCTGGATTAAAAGCGAGAGTGTTTTCAGTAATACGCCATCCATATGGGTCCTTTTGACCAATTGCTTATTTCCAACCTTCACATTTCGCCAGTTGGCATTGTCCCAAAATCTGATGTTGGGTGGCTAATAATTACTCATATATCCAATTGATAAAATTGGGGGAATTATGTGCCCAGTAGCAAGTTTGATTATCTTGCAATACGACCAAAAATTAAAGGGACATTATTCATTCATTTTGGGAGAAATCCTTTTACTAGGTGTCAGTTCTCAGCTATTTTGGAAAAAAGGTTTTCATGTTCTTGGGGCCAAGGGACATTAAAGGTACTAACCAAACGACACAAGTGTTTATAAATACCAATCATGTCTTCGTTTGAAAGCAATTTGAAACTTTGAATAATCAAAAACCTGTAGATTTTGCTTTCGTTGAATCTAGGGATTGAGTGTTCACTGCAAAAAAAAAAAAAAATATTATTCATCACTCATAGTTAACATAAAGGTATCTGGACATTCACAGAACTATTGCAGATATGGAGTTTATGGTATTGCATACATAACGGGGTATTGCGTTCTTAAAGGTTTAACCCTGAACTAAATTTCCATTTCAAATTTTTAAATAGGAAATCTGGTCAGAAAAACAACTTGTAGCGACATGCACTTTTGAGCTATTTTTTAATTTTATAACATCATATTCAAATGATTTCACGAGAAAACGTTACTTTAACCAAAGTAGTTATAAAGTTATGGACCCCATCATAAACTAAACATATATAGTATCATGAAAATGAATTGTAAACGTACACAAAATAAGTTAATCAGTATCAAGTTAATATCACAATACCTCAAACTATAAACTTACAGTCTTCATTTTCTTCATTGGTGGGGTTTTCATGTGGTGAAAATTCAACATCATTCTTAGTTGTATGATTAACATTCAGGTCGTCCTCTGTAATAATTCAAAAAAATAATTTTATTGTAAATAAAAAAACATTTTTGGGAACAAATTTTGTTATTATACATAAGATGTATGTGTCACTTTTATATCACTTTGTAAATCAAGTTGGCATTATACATATATAAAAAGCAGATGTGTGCATCCAGGGGATATAACTATTAACATCTCATTGTCAAGATACTGAGTACCCAGGTTGTTTGATAGTCTGTATTTGCGCACAACAGGGTCACCAAGTGTTAGGTGCCAAGATTGTTTACCATCACAGATCAATCAACAGATGCGGCATCCAATCTCATGGGGTAATTATTGTCATAATATAACCTGTCGGATGTGAATATTCTTTTATTCTTATTTTTCTCTGATCTGGCTACTGGACGCAAATTTATCCGTGAACTTTGTTTAACACACCCACCCATTTCCCTTTAAGCATACAACTACATGTACATTGTATTAGAATTCATTCAGGTTTGTCTTACTTTTTCTTGTCTTTTCCCCTTATTTCCATGTGAGCATTCTTTGTTTGTGAATTGGGTGTTTTTAAAACCGCCTTTGCAAAATAAATTATTATGGTGGTTTTTTTTTTATTATTTACTGTATTGTTTTCATTTTAAAACAATGCAAATGTGTTTCATTGTATAAACGACCTTTAATGCAATCCTTTGTTTAATTTTCTTTGCAAATAAACTTGGATTATGAGTATCTATCATTTATTTGGTAAAATTCAATTGAGCAACATACCAAAGCCGGGCATATGATTTGACTCGTATATGGTGGATTTTCTTAATTGGAAAAATATGGTTGACAAAAAAGATGTACATGTATTTGAAATTTTGACTTTTTGACCCGATAAAAATTAATCTGATTATCATCTCTACTTACCATTCTCAGCAGCATTTTCCATATCTGCAGCAAGATCTAAACAAATAGAATAACAATTATAGAAAAAAGATTATTAATAGAAAAAAGGACATTTATGTCCAAAGAGTATAAAAGAACATATAATTATATAAGAAAACAGACTAGACTTTTTACTCATCAAAATAAAAAAAGAGTAATACTGGTATATAGTTTGGGAAAAAGCATTCTGAGAGTATTTCATTAGGAATACAGGTACCCTACCGGTTTATTTTATTTTATGAAAGCTTCGAACCATACAAATATTTAAGAACTAAAAGAGATTGTATACATTTATAAGATATAAAAGAACAGAGGAAATTTCAAACTATATATTCTTCTTTAGATTAAAAACAAACTTAATTGTACTCAAATTGCAAGTAGCATATGTTCTTTGTGATTTTCCACTTTTTAGTTTAATGATAATATTTGGCATTTTATACTTTAATAAGAGATAAAAGAACAGAGGAAATTCAAACTATACAGTTGATATCGAAATTAAATTCAAAGTGGATAAAATAACACTCTTTATTTTATCTCCTGTAATTTCGTCCATTGCGTATTCGCTTGTAGAAATTGTGAAAACAATGCACTGTTATGCACAATATCATTTCTTACCGTCTTCTGTACCCCGAATTAAGGTGTCATAGCAGTATTTCAACGAAAGTTTACGTAAAAACATGGCTTAGGCAAAATAATTCCCGAAAATCTCCTTTGAATTTGGGGCGTCAGGAGCCGATTTTTTATGTGATGAAAAATAATGTGTGAGATGTCTGAGTATTCAGGTTTTGTAACAATGCGAGGTCATTTGAATTTTTGATGCGTGTTGTTTCCTGAAGGGGGTTAAAAGGCCCGGGCTTGATTTTCAAGCTAATGTAACTTCGACGTAAACAAAGTCTCATGCCTTGCTGGGTGCACGTTTTTTGTTAAGATTTTGGTAAGAATATAGTAAAATTTAAAACTGTAGTGACACCTGTAAACCAAACAGTTGAACAGCCCAAACCCGATAACGAACCCGATTGAAATAATGTAAAAAAAAAATTGCCGATAAAATTTACAACACATTACTTGACACTATTTTACAGAACTTATTTGTTAGTTAGAAATGATGAAAGAAATAAAACAAGTAATGCACGATATAATTACTGACTGCATATTGGCCTCGTTTATTCAGTACACATCGAACCCGATAACAAACCCGAACATTAAAAATTGGAATATAAAAAATTAATTTTCTCAACAAGAGGCCCATGGGCCACATCGCTCACCTGAGCAACAATAGGCATGATAAAATCAGCTTCATGGAGTCATAATACAAAATATCTGGACAATGTAGTATAATACATGTAGATCCTGTATAAAAAAATCCGTTTCCCCCGGATATTCTTATATTTATAATCAATTCCCTTTTCTAACAGGATGATTTTATAGTCATATCACATTTAGCATTGCAGTTCTCAAAAAGACCCTAAACAATTGTTTATATACAGGATATAAACCTAAATCAAACTCTGAACCCCTTGTGAGGCCAAATAATCGTCCAGGGGTCAAAGTTTAAACAATTTTGAAGAATCAGCAATATGTAAAAATGCTTGTAGTAAAAGCAAACATAAATTTGGCCCAGTAGTTCTAGAGAAGAAGTAAAAAAAGTGAAAAGTTTATAGACAGACGGACGGACAGACGATGGACGACGGGCAACAGGTGATCAGAAAAGCTCCCCCTGTCTCTCTTGATCGTTTCATTCATCTCTGTATGTCCCTGCATGATACTTCAAATTAGACATTGAAACCAATGACGCATCTAAATATCATCTGACATAATTTTTCAAATAGTTATTCTTTGTGCTGAACGCAATGTAGCAAACCTTTTGCTTTAGTACTTTGTGTCTTTACCCCCTTCTCACTAGGAGTTGATACTGATAAGTTTTCTCTCTCTGTAAATAAATATAAAAGAAACGTAATAGAAAGACCAATACGAAATATATAATCATTTATTTGTTGCCAAGTCTTGCAAGAAAAATAATGAAACATTCCCGAAAGTTTAATAAATAAAATAACATGTGTAATGTTTATCAAAAAGGCTATCAGGATCCTCCACCCCCGTGTACTGTTATTAAAAGTAAAAGTCACGGTAATTGGTAAATGGTAAGTAAAACCGTTTTATAACTGCTTACACTTTCTATCTTCAAAACAAAATCAACAATTCTGAGAAAGTACAATAAACAAATTGTTTTGTTTTGTTTTGTTAGCAATTCAAAACACACACACAAAATTAGTAAATTAGTATTGATCGATTATGAAATATTAAACTATACTTACCCTCTACATTTTCTTCTTCATTGATGAAGTTTCGATGTGGCCTAATAGTTTGATCCGCCTTCTGTTTAACGTCTATATCATGAGAATACAAAAAGTGAAAATCTCTATGTTGTTCTAAATATATTTATTGAGTTTTTTGTTGACATCAAATTCAGAATTCAGTTTTTTATTGAAATAATAAGATTTAAATTTTTTCATTCTTTCTAATTTGATCAAATGTATCATTAAGCGATTCGGGCTTTATTGAATTTAAACACGGCTCGGTCAAAATGATAACCTCATAATACCCAAGTAATTATTTGTTATTCCTAAATTAAATGTGTGTTAATAGGTATGTGTTATTTATTGAGTATTATATTAATACACATGAACTACAGCTTTCAGTCGTCTAACGAACATTGTTAACTTTAAACACTTTGTACAGAAGTGTATGAACATAAGATTATAGTGTAATTTATTGCGTTATTTTCATCCGTTCGTAATAAAACAATATACAGACAAGTAATAAAGTCAAATCGAACAAAAATGTACCTTTAACCATCATTAAAGTAGTCCGAGTTATCTCACTACGTCATAATACGGATTTTACAATATTGGTTCGACTTTTACATAGAGTTTTAGATATTGCTCTACATCACTGTTGTAAACAATGGCAATAATAAGCAATTAGAACAGTTATGTATGTATTCTATGAAGATAGAAATGAAAATGTTGATTTTGTTAAAGTAAAATGAATAACGAATTTTCTGATTAAAAAGGATCTCAGGTATGTTATATCTTCTTTGTTTTGACCCCCCCCCCCCCACGAATTTTCTCTTTCAATTACCAACACCGGTTTAAATTTAGAGACAGAAGCTATTTCGAATGTAATCAATTGTCAATTAATAAATGTTTAAATGATATCTAACATTGTTGACAGATCTAAGCAGAAGCTGTAGCTAAATGTAATATTTACGGAATTTTTCTTCGTGGTCTACTTGGTTTAGAGCTTATAACATGAGAAGTAATCCGTCAACATGTCATTTGTTTTCCTAAATATTTTTTTTAAGATGTCATTCTATAGAATAAACATTAAGAATTTTGGTTTGAGTCCATAAAATAATTTAAAAAAATGACCAAATACGATACATGCATGACATTTTTTGTGTTCTATTTTGATACATCAGGTCCATAAAGCGTACGTATACTTCCCTTCAACAATTTGCGCAAACATATTGATTAGATATGGTTTAAATAAATGTTTGAAATCTATTTTGTATGTCCTGCTCTAATTTGCCAAAATTGGTACTTATTTTTAGGAAGAATGGACTAGCATGTAAACATATATTTTTTCTTATTTAAATGTGTTGCTATAACGTATATCTATCATTTAAAGCGACGCTTTTAAGGGGGATGTGCGGCCATCTTTTACATTTGAGCATAAGAATGTTAACATTTCTTGAACTGACTTGTTTCTGCCCGAAACTGACCAAAACAGTTGCCAAAAGATATAAAAGCAATAAATATGAGATTCTACATGTTGTTTTGTATGCAAATTATGCATACAAGAACAGGACGATGCCTTTTTAATCATTTAAAACTGCTGTCGAACTGCGCAGCTACAGACTTATTTTGAAGATTTAGAAATCTTTAAAAAATATGAAGGGGGTTTATTGGTGTCCTCTCCACAACCATTTGTTGAGAAAAAGGTTGAATTTTGCACTTTAATGTAGAAACTTTGCCTGAAAATGATACCCTTTTTTTATCAGTCGGCATGGTATCTAATTTCAGAACAAGAAAATTCCAAGCTAGAACTCCTGTGTCTATGGAGGCACATTGACGTTATATTTTCATCGATAAAAATAAATGTCAATTCAAAACAATCTGGATTGAATGTGACAGACAACTCTATACCAGTTTCAATTGTTTTGGTTTAGTTCTATGAGTATAAATTAAATTAACTTCTTTTTAGAAGTAGGATAGGGGTCCAAAATATTAATTGCCTTAAAGAAAAAATTTACATATATTTTTCAATGAAAATATAACTCTAATGTACCTCCATAGACACAGACAAAAATATCTCATGCAAATTGATGGTTTTTTAAGACTCATTTTATGAATGGGGTACCCTCTTTTGAGACAAAGTTACAGCTTAAATAAGCAAGCTTTGACCTTTTTCTCAACAAATGGTTGTAGAGTAGACACTGCCTTCTCTTAGGAATTTTAAGTTTACTTAAAATGCTTTACATATATTGATTTTACAATTTTTCGCATTACGAGTTATCGCACTTTTTAATGTGTATTATCAAGAAGTAGAGAGTGCTCTATTTGGTCACGTAATGTTGGTGTCATCATTTGACCAATGAAATTAAACGCGGGAATTCTAGCGACTCTCTTTGTTTAGAAAGACGCGCTAATTCACTTTCTTTCAGGACGCCGCACGGGTAACACCTTTGAATACTGATTCTGTTCCTTCGGACCATTTCTTTAACACTTTCTTTCAGGACGCCGCACGGGTAACACCTTTGAATACTGATTCTGTTCCTTCGGACCATTTCTTTAAAAATTTAAACGGTAAGCGTTGTATATGCTATAAGTCTTATATTTGTATGTTTGTCACTGTTCTATTACAAACAATTTTATTTTAGTTATTATCTCATACGCTAACAATGAATTCAA
Source organism: Magallana ariakensis (assembly GCA_020458035.1). Taxonomy (NCBI): domain Eukaryota; kingdom Metazoa; phylum Mollusca; class Bivalvia; order Ostreida; family Ostreidae; genus Magallana; species Magallana ariakensis. The sequence goes on from CM035812.1 coordinate 40,361,910, forward strand.
TCAAAGTTTTGATTCTCGGACACTCTATTGTCCGTCGTTTCCATCATTTTCTTATTGACGATGAAGATTTAAGGTATGTTGATGATCTGGGTATTAACTCACATGCAATAAGGTACAAACGAACAGGGGGTCGTACTATTGATGGGATTTTACGTCACGATGTACCTTTCATTAAAAGATTCCAGCCGGATCATATCATTCTTATGGTTGGGGGCAATGACGTAAGACAATTATATTTACCAGAGGAACTCTTAGCAGTTGTATCAGTTTTGCATTAAAGGTGTAGTGTTTCACAGATTCATGTCTGTAAATTACTTCCAAGATTTAGGCAGTCATTTGATTATAATCAATTTGTCGATGCAGCAATCGCTCTTATCAAGAAGAATATAACCAATTTGGATTATGCGTCCTTCTGGGAGAATAATGGATTGTTTCCTTCACCAGCATCAGACAAATATTGCGATCATAAATTCTTAGCAGACGGCGTCCATTTAAACAAGCAAGGCAATGTTCATTTGTATCGCAGCTTGCGTGGTCTCATTCTTTCAAGGGCACGCTAAGTCAAAGTGGCCGCATTATGTCATCAACGACACTTCAGAATTTTTCTACAAACTCAAGTCAACTTCCACATTTGGAAAGCAATATGTGGGATAACAAAAATATAAATAATAAAAATAATAAATTAAAAAAAAGAAAAAAAGGGAAAAAATAAAAAAAAAGAGAGAAAAAAAAAATAAACAACTCATCCATTTACTTACTGCTTATAAGATCTATGTTTTTCTCTACATGAGTAATCATTTAAGTGTAGCTTCCGATCCTGTAAATGATCAAATAATATTGTTTTTGTTGTTGTTTTTTTCGTTTGTTTTTTTTTAATTTTGTTGTTCTTAACGAAACTTATCTCTTAACGAGAACATATTTTGGTCCTCTAAACAAGGCCATTTGGGTTCTCTTAACAAGACCGCATTGGTCCTCTTAACGAGGGCGTATTGGTTCTCTTAACGAGGCCGTTTGGGTTATCTAAACGAGACCGCATTGGTCCTCTTAACGAGGGCGTTTTGGTTCTCTTAACGAGGCCGTTTGGGTTCTCTAAACGAGACCGCTTTGGTCCTCTTAACGAGGCCGTTCTTGGTTCTCTTAACGAGACCGCATTTGGTTCTCTTGACGAGACCGCATTCGGGTCCTCTAAACGAGGCCCCTTTTTTGTTTTTCTTAACGAGACCGTATTTGGTCCTCTTACCGAGGCCTTTTTTCTCTTATCGAGACTGCATTTGTTTTGTGTTCATTCATACAACAACATTCAATCTTATCTTGTAATAATTACGTTGCACTTATGCTGTACCATTAAAGACATATTTGTGCAAATAAAAATTATTTGCACAAATAAATAATTATTATCCATTTGCTAATACCAGCACAGCAATTATTTTCAATAGTGTACATCATGGCACCAAAGCGGAAATCTACAGATTTGACGAAACGAACATCGGCCAAAAGAGGAAAACAATCTCCGGATGGCTCAGTACAACAATCCAGTTCTCCTCCTACAATCTCTCCGGAGATTTTGGAAACCATTACAAAAGAGGTCACGGAAAAAGTCACCGCGAACCTGAAGGAGGAAATTTCTAACATGTTCAATGCTCTCCAGCCAACTGCCATCACCAGTCAGGGGAGTATTGCATGTGCATCTAATATTAACTCTAATATCAATAGGGATAACGCAATTCAGGAAACTGTCGAGGCAGCAATCGTTAATCAATCTGATAAGATAACATCAGGTAGGTCCGGTAGTGGTTTTGTAAGTACATTGGTCTCCATTGAAGCTCGTGTACCTGACAAATTGAAATCTAAGATATGGTCAAAGCAGTACGTGGATTTCGGTAGTCTGCTACTCAGGAACAAACAAGGTAAGGAAAAACTTTCCCTTCAGGTAGAGAATTCGATGAAGCCAGGTATGCTTACAATTCACCAGGTGGAGAGAGATGATACTGATGGAGAATTGTCTTCTATGAACGACTGGCTTACAGCTTGGAATAGGTATATGGCTATTTATTGTATAAAGTATCCACACGAGCAAGCTAAACTCGCAAAACATCTAGAAGCGGTCAGGAACATTGCGGATGCAAAAGGTAACTGGTATAGTTACGATAAGGACTTCCGATCCTTAATTGAACAAGGCCAGGTGCAGTGGGGAGATGTTCATATGGAACTGTACGTAAACGCACGTCTTACTTCTTCTCAATCTATCAAAACAACCAACTCACACAAAGAATTGAGTAAAACAATCCCCAGAGGAGCTTGTTTCCAGTTTCACTCAGGTAAGCAGTGCAATGCAGGCCTTGCCTGTCGTTTTCAGCACAGGTGTTACAACTGTTGTGGCTCCCACCCTTTCATCCAGTGCACAAAACAGGTTCAGCGGCTCTTTCGTGTCCTACAAAGATTTAGGTATCAGTCACCACAACCAACCAAATTTGCCAATTCGTCTAAATCACCCCATCTTACCAAGCAAGGGCCCAACACCAATCAAACCAAATAGACTTGCAGATTGGCTGTCTGGTTACGACGAAACTGAGACAAACTATTTAATAAATGGTTTTTCAAATGGTTTTTCATTAGGGTTTGTTGGTGAATGTCCTGGTGTAGAATCTCAAAATCTTAGATCAGCTTTTATTTGTCCGGATATAATTGATGAAAAGATTCTTAAAGAAGTTTCAACGGGAAGAGTGTTAGGTCCATTCGATTTTAAACCATTTGCTGACATACAATGTTCCCCATTAGGTTTGGTAGAGAAAAAGGTACCAGGTGAATATAGAATGATTCATCATTTATCTTATCCTAGAAACAAATCAGTTAACGATGGCATTCCACGCGAGGAATCATTTGTTCAATATTCTTCGGTTGGAGATGCCATCAGTCATATCAAGAACTGCGGAGTTGGTGCTTATTGTTGCAAAACGGATATAAAATCTGCTTTTAGGATAATCAACTTAAACTATTCTCAATTCAAATACGTTTGTTTTAGATGGAAGAACAAGTATTATGAGGACACATATCTTCAATTTGGTCTTAGTTCTTCATGTAGGACCTTCGAGCGTTTTTCGACGGCGCTCGAGTGGATAGCGCAAAATAAACTGGGTATTTCGTGTATTTCTCATGTGTTAGACGATTTTATTATTATCCACAAGTGTCCCTTAATATGTGTTAGAAAGTTGAAGGCATTTTTATCAATGTGTGTTGACATAGGCGTTCCAATATCCCTGGAGAAAACGTGTGGTCCTCTTCAGACTATAACTTACTTAGGCTATGAGCTTGATTCGTGCAAGATGGAGTGTAGGTTGCCTCATGACAAAATAGTAAAGTGCATAGATAAAATAAAGTTTGCAAAGACACAAAAGAGCTTGACACTTAAACAATTACAGTCGCTCATAGGTTTACTCAACTTTGCATGTAATGTTGTTTTGCCAGGCAGAGCATTCCTTAGGAGATTGATAGACCTTACCATTGGTATCGGTAAGCCGTTTTTCAAAATAAGCATGACAAATGAGGTAAAAGAGGATTTGAAAGTTTGGGAATGTTTTCTCGATAAATTCAATGGATCCTCGATTTTCCTCCCAGATAAGTGGTCAAGTTCGTATGAGCTTAAATTCTACACAGATGCTTCGGGTTCTATCGGTTATGCAGCGGTATTCGGTAGTCAGTGGTTTTATGGAAACTGGGATAGTAATTGGCAGTATAAAAATATTGCAGTCTTAGAGCTTTACCCAATAGTTGTGGCAATAAAAGTGTTGGGAAAAATGTTGACTAACAAATGTATTTTATTTAACACTGATAATCAGGCATTGGTGCATGTTATAAACAAACAAACATGTAAGGATAAAGATATCATGTTTCTTGTTCGCCAGCTCGTTGTCTCGAATTTAATATTTATTTTAAAGCAAAACATTTAACATCAAAAGAAAATATACTATGTGATTTGCTTTCTCGTTCCAAGGTACATCAATTTCTACAATTAGCACCCTGGGCCGACAAACAACCAGTCGAGATTCCCAGTCTTCCGCCTTATCCGAGTTGACCCTGGTTGTGAACAAACTCCTGGATTCCAGTTTGACTGCGTCAACTTCATCATCATACACTCACGCATGGTCAACGTTTAGGAACTTTGCGGAAAAGTACAGTTTACGAACGGATATCCCCACCCAACAACACATATTGGTTCTCTATGTTGCTTTCCTTTTCTCACAAGACTACGCACCGTCGACGATAACATCTTATCTTTCGGCCATCAGTCACGTCCATAAACTCAACGGCCTCCAAGATCCATGCTCATCATTTGTTGTACAAAAAGTATTAACTGGAGCTCGTAAGCTCAAACCGACAACTGATGTTAGAATACCAATTACTAGGGCTATCTTGCACAAACTCCTTGATTCTTTACAACATACTATATCCAATCTATATGAAAAAATTCTATTTCGAGCAATGTTTTCGTTAGCTTTTTATGGTTTTTTGAGAATCGGCGAAATTACGTCCAGCCTAACCGTTCCAAATAAAAATCTGCTACATTTTAACCAAATTTCTATCGTAAATGACACAATATTGATTAAATTTGTTTCATATAAGCATAGCCTGGGAAAACCTTTCTTTCTAACAATACATGGGGCTAAGGACTCAGATTTTTGCCAAGTGCAGTGCCTTAAGAATTATATTAATCAAAGAGGAGTGCAAGAGGGTCCTTTATTTTGCTACGTACCATGCACACCTGTGACTAGGATCAAATTTTCTGTGATACTGAAGAATTGTTTATCTTTCGCTAATATCCAGATGGGGAAAATTACTGGTCATTCATTTCGAATTGGCATGGCTTCTCACTGCGCAGACTGCGGAATGAGCGACGGTAAAATTAAACTCCTGGGACATTGGAAATCCGATGCCTTTAAATCGTACATCAGACCGGTTAATTCGTGTAATTAGATGCAATTACCCAGTCTAGTCAACACTGTGTTTACTTTTCTATGACGCTGTATCCAGAGCATATGTTAATCTCTGTCGACATTATTGTTGTACTACTGAAGGGCATATGTTTATCCCGCCAGTTATATTTTTGTACGTTATTAATTTTGTTGTATTGAATATATGTTTATCTCATTGTATGTTTAGCTAGGTTAATGGTAATTAATTTGTAGTTCTAATATTGAAATAGCCCAGGGTATATGTTCATCCCGTTAGCTATGAGTTTGCTCTTTCCCACCAGTAATTTTTTTTTTCCTTGGGGTCTGAACTTGATTAATACGTTTAATCAAGTCCATGGCGTTTTCAGAGCTCAAGGAATTTGTTTGACGAGATTACGTAACCAATTTTCGATTTCAGTTTCTCAATACAGCCAATTAATAAAATTCATATTTGTATATGATTATTAATTACTATTCGGAAATTAATTATAATTACATCATATTAAGATCAAATGCAGAATTGTGACATTATTCAATTAAATTTCAATTGTAGTATTACGTAATATTATTTTATATTATTTTACGCAATGTGTTACAATGTTATGTAACAATTAAAGTCACGCTAGTGGCAAAGAGCAACATATACCATGTCTTGTTTTGTTTATATATTATGTATCGAAAGATGGAGGTCATGGTCATACGTCACGTAAAAAGCATAGGTAATAACCCCTTCATACGGAAATCAATTATGGATAAAATATTTTTTCATATTTTTAAATCTTGAACTTAAGTCTGTAGCTGCGCAGTTCAAAGTGATTTAAAAATACATTGTTCTGCCGTTGTATGCGTAATTTGCATACAAAACAGCATGCTAAACGTCATATGTTTTGCTTTTGTGTCTTTTGACAACAGCTTAAGTGAGATTTAGACAGAAACAAGCCAGTTCAAGAAATGTTTACATTTTTCTTCTCAAATGTAAAAGATGGCCGCACATCCCACTTAATGATGAGCTCATTTAGTGCCTAGTATATGACTACCTTAATAGTCATAAAAAAATCTAATATTGTTCATAACAGATTAACAATATTGCAGTTGTCGACGCAACTTAAATGAATTTACATATAATGATCTGCATGCAAGGAACTTTAAAAGACACCGTCAATCATGATTGAGATTGATGTTGTTTGATCAATTTGTATGTTTTGTTTTTACAGGCTCATATTTGAAACAACATTGCCACTACTAGTATATATTATAAAGTCAATACATATAACCGTACAAATAACTTTTCGATACCATTAATCAAATAATTTGAAGGTTCTTGAAAGTCTTAACAAAATAAAAATGCTTCAGCATTGGAAAGAACAATAAGGATAAAAATCTAACACTGCCATGGATCATTATTTTAAGGTTATTTATACTCTGATACAAGAGATAAAATAATTTCCTTAAGAACTAGATGATGTCCCGTGCAAGCGTGGGAATTATTGCAACTTTACACACTAATATGATATAATTATCAGATTGTTAATTTTGAATTTACCGGTTGGCAGTAAATTCAAAATTTATAACATGAAAACGTTGTCATGTTGTAAATTTTGAATCTACTGCCACCCGGTAAATTCAAAATTTACATCATGACACAATTCTTCATGTACATGTACATGACCTTTATTGTCTTTGTTTAGTTGACTGGAAACAAGTTGAAAAAATCTTTTTTATTTCAATTTAGGGAGTGAGTGTATAGCGCGTCGTTTCTATTTTCTAAATTTTGTTCTTTAGGTTAAAGCTCAATATAACGTGTATCACTGTCCCAAATAAGAATTTCAGTAAAAAGACTGTCATCCTCCCCTCCCCCACCAATTCAACTTCCCCGTTCTATGCACACATCATCTATTCATACAAACGTAGATATGTTGACACAATCTGTTCCTGGTTCACAAATAAAAATATATAAGGTTAACTGTAGTGGTATAAAATTGTATGTATGTATCTTAAAAACGCTAGGGTATACATTAATTATTATTTTTGCATATCTAAAACCAAAGTTGTCAGATCAAGGTATCTGTCCGGTGATTAATTCGCCCTACACTTTCTGTCATGACGTTAATTAGTCAACCCGCGTTCTTGGTTATCCCGTTCTGGAAAGTTCTATCCATCAAAACTAAAATCGTGCATTCACGAAACCAATTTGCTCATTTTATTTATTCAACATTTGTCATATCTTAATTTCTTTGTATACCCTAAATAAGTTCCCAGTAGATATATTCCATCTTTTCGTAATCATTCAATATTATTTAATTGCAAGCATATACTTAAATGCAAATTCCCACTGACTTGGATTCGCCAAAACGTGTCCTCCACCTTACTCTCATCTCAGGCAAGTTTATCGAAAAATAAATGTAGGTTTTTCATTTATTTTTCAATAATTACTTATCAGGTAAAATTCAGTTATAGCTTACGGACATCTACTTACACGTGATGAAATACCAAAGGTGTAAAGCTGTTACTGTGGTGCAGGCATTTCGTATTTTATTGACAAACTGTCTTAATTTTTAAGTATAGATACTTTTGTTCATTTTGTGCATGAATTATACAAATCTATACAAAACTATACAAAATACATATAAATATATCTATATAAAACACAAATCTATTTTGAAACAAACATTCACAATTGAAAGTTCTTTTGATACTATTAGTCTAAGATGTGACTGGGAATTTAGTTTTGATACTTTGATAACCCTTGTTTCGAACAATGTCATGTTCGATCATCAGACTCATAGTCTTCTCACTAAGAAAATAAATGTGCATGCAAGAGTGTCTAATAAAATATTATTAAAGCTGCTGGGTCTCTGTTTTCTTTTTCACTACCTCTTAGATAGCAATATTGTTTTTGTTTTTGTGACGAAAGAAACACGCATATCTACAGATTTATATTATTGTTTTATATTCTCTTCATACCATACACTATATATATATATATATATATATATATATATATATATATATATATATATATATATATATATATATATATACTTAAATAAATAAAACAGAATGCGACAGTCCAAATTAAATAAATTGTTTACTGTTAGCGCTTTCAGCCATGTCGGCTCTATCATAGCAGGACCCGCATTTAGCACACAACGGTTAAGCAATATGCTGGATATTATTTTGAAACCGCTATGCACCAAAGTGACAAGCTACGTTCGTGATGATATGGATTTTCTTAACTATATCCCACAAACAGTACCCAGAGACACGATCCTTGTTACTTTTGATGTAAGCAGTCTATATACTAATATTCCTCATAATTTAGGATTAGAGGCAATTCAATATTGGTTGGACAAGCATCCAGATCAAATAGATAGTAGATTTTCAAAAGTTCATCTTAGACGGACTAAAACTTGTACTAGAAAATAACACTTTCCTCCTTGGTGATGAAAATTACCTACAGATAAAAGGTACTGCCATGGGCACAAAAGTTGCCCCTACTTATGCCTCACTTGTAATGGGGTACCTAGAAGAAAAACTTTATAGTATATTGCCGGATATCTTTGATGCCGATTTTACGCTATACATTAAAGAGAACTTGAAAAGATACCTTGATGACTGTTTCATCTTTTGGACCAAAACGGAAGAGGATCTTTTAAAATTTCATTCTACTATAAATGAACTGCAGGCCTCGATAAAATTCACTATAGAGGTCCATCGTGAGAAACTCCCATTCTTAGATATTCTTATTATCAAGGACGGCGAGAATATCATTACCGATTTATTTAGCAAAGAGACAGATTCCCATCAATACATGTCATCCGTCTCACACAAAAAGGAATATTCCGTACAACATGGCACGGCTTGTATGTACTATTGTGACTCACCCTGCTCTTCGCCTACAAAGGCTTTAAGAGTTAAAACAACACCTTAGACGACAGAATTACCCCGTGAAACTTATTTATGACGGAATTAACCGGGCTATGGATATTCCTTTAGCACAACTTAGAACGACCCGCCTTAAGGAGGAGAAACAAGATGAGAAAATTCCGTTTGTAACTACACATAATCCGTGTAACCATAATATTTTTAAATCAGCAAAACGTTTTTTTTCAATATTAGAACAATCAGAAAATATGAAAAAACTTTTAAACCAATCATCAATCATAAACAGCAGAAGACAAGCGCCGAATCTGAGGAAAATTCTCTGCAAATCAAAGTTCTCGTCCAGCAATACTATTTCCATCAAAAAAGTGCGGCGACCCCCGATGTGGAACATGTGACCTTATACAGGATGGAGAAGGAATAATATTAAAAAGTGGCCAAATTTTAAAACCAATGAACTGCAAATTGTCTAATTTAATTTACTGTGCAACTTGTCCAACCTGTGGGGAAAATTATATTGGCCAGACTAACCAGCTCAACGCCCGAGTAAGAGTCAACAAACAACAAATAAAGGACGAAACAGTGAGAAACACTCCATGTTCGGAACATTTTGCTAAATGTGGAAAGGGAACATTTAAAATATTTCCATTTTACAAAATGTGGACTTCAAATGGAATCGCCCGAACTACCAAAGAGGACTATTTTATTAAAATATTTAACCCGAATCTTAATCGAAAATAGATTTATCATATATATGTATTTTATTATATGTCTATGCATTGCTTACATTTTATGCCTAACTGCATTGATAAAGTTCACGCCATCGCTACCTTGATGTACATTGTGACGTCATAATGAACTTTAAAACACGGCATCATTGACAACGTTACAAACAACGTTTTTAATTTTGTATAACTGTCTGAAGAGCCGACATGGCTGAAAGCGCTAACAGTAAACAATTTATTTAATTTGGGTCGCATTCTGTTTTATTTATTTAAGTATTTTTTGCTGTACCAAGGCTTTTTATATATATATATATATATATATATATATATATATATATATATATATATATATATATATATATATATATATATATATATATATATTGAAAACATGTATATCATTTTAGGAACAGTAAGTGATCTTTTCCACCTCACATGATTATGATTACCATTAATTGTATAGCCTATTAAAACCATACGAGGCACATATTTGAATTATCCACATATCACATTTTATACAGGTTTTTGTTTTTGTTTTGTTTTGTGTTTTTTTTTTACATATTTCAAACGAGAGGGTTTATGAACCTTATTTATTCCTTACCCTTTCTTATCAAACTGGCCTACCTTTTTGTACAGCATTTCCTTCTTCTGCAGCAGGATCTATAATAATGGATATTTGTAGAATACAGATAATTACTAGAAACAAGGAATTGTAAAAAAAAGTTAACAATTTAAAAATGCTTCTTTACATTCTCAATATTTGAAACAAGAGGCCCATGGGCCAAATTTCTCACCTGAGCAACAACTACTTTGACTTAACACACTTTAAGGTCAGACACGACCTATCTTCCATTATTTTCTATTTTTTTTCCTATATCCACAATGTGAAGATTTCCACCAAGTAATTCCATAATTATATTTTCCTGTTATATGATACTTTTTTATTTAGATATAAAGTGTTTAATTGAAAATATATACTATGACTTTATTTATAAGCATTCAAATGCATTTTGCATGCTATTTTAAGGAAAATTCTAAATATTATAGCTCTAAAAATAGCCTGGTAATAAACCTTGAGTTTTTGGGAATTAACAGGTTTAAATGTTAATAAATAAGGAATAATATATCAAGGAAAATTATATAAAATTGAAGAACGTCTCGTGTGTCCTTAAATAATTAAGAACAGTAACATTTAATATTTAGCAAAGTTAAGTACCATAATTTTCTGATGTAAGACTCAATATTCTATAAAGGGGTAGGGATGAAAATATATTGCGATATATAAATTATATATAACACCGGTATATTATTTCCTACAGTTTTTGCACATATGTGAACAGTATTGGCTCATTTAAGATAAAACATTTCATACATTTACTACATGTAAGACGTATATCAGTTAAAAAATCAGCACCCATTGTGGGCCTTCCTTATTGTGTGTAATCATAATTTGAACATGCTGAATCTACACAGTTAAAGGATGCCAACATTTTATTTCATTAATATTTTGTCTTAGAGGTCAGGCAATACATATCTATTTTATATGATAAATACTGGAAAAGGTATTTACCATTTACCTGCAATATTTCTTGTTTGGTATATTGGTATTTATGAAAAAAAATAACGAAATTAAATTAGTGTAATTTTCATTTTCCACATCTAAGTGAATATTTTTTGTGTTTTTATTTAAGATGCCAAGCTCTATGAATATACCATGCCGATGAGATACATTTCATTTCCACAGCTATTATCTCATATGTGAAAGTTAACAAAGATTGACGGACAGAGAATCGCCAGCTAGTCTGGAAGCCAGTACGCAGTGTTTGAACTCTGTGACAAAAGTTGCTAAGGCTACAGTAAAAAACTGAATTGGTCTTCTCTTAAATAATTGTTTACCTGATGTAAACTTGTGTGACGTTTTATAACCTTACTCACTTGATCGATGAAAACATTCGATTGGAAAATGTTGTCACATGATGTGTTAAAAAGCTATATAATTTAATGTATTGTCAGGCATACAGGTATCAGTTTTGTACTAAGGCACATCAATTATTTCATCTTCCCTCAAAAACAACAAACGGCTACAAACCAAGATGATTTTCTGCTGCAATATTTTCTTTAAAATGATAATGCAGATATCCTCATAATTATAATGTGTCAGAACTGTTTAAAAGAAGTTTTTATTTACTCGTTTGAAAACTACCAAAATTGTTGCAGATCTCAAAAAATTTATCAAATGAGAAGGGACCACAGAAAGTAGTTATAGCACATCATCCTTTTAATTTTCCTGTACACAAGTATATAATGTTTAGTAAGACAATTCTAATGATCAACAAACATTTCAGCGTCAGTCGTAGAATGAAAGGCAACTTTTAAAAATTGATCCAATTTGTTTAATTTCATTTTTTTAATGTATTCATACATTATATAGATAAAATGTTTTGTAATTGAATTAGCCAGGTGACACAAAATCAGTTTATGCACTTGTGTATTTTGGAGGAATTCACAGGATGAATGACCATCTTTAAGTTCTCCTTAAAGATAACTTAAAGGTGCTTAAAGATAGCTTAAAGACGATCTTTAAGCCACCTTTAAGTTATATGTGTTGCTTAAAGGTGGCTTAAAGAAAGCGTAAAGATGGCTTAAAGGCAGCTTAAAGACTATCTTTAAGCCACCTTTAAGCTACCTTTAAGGACAACTTATAGCACAGGATGAATGACCATCTTTAAGTTCTCCTTAAAGATAACTTAAAGGTGCTTAAAGGTAGCTTAAAGACGATCTTTAAGCCACCTTTAAGCTATATGTGTTGCTTAAAGGTGGCTTAAAGAAAGCGTAAAGATGGCTTAAAGGCAGCTTAAAGACTATCTTTAAGCCACCTTTAAGCTACCTTTAAGGACAACTTATAGGTCCTTAATGTCCAAACTTCTTTAAGCCACCTTTAAGCTACCTTTACGCCACCTTAAAGCCACCTTTAAGTCATTAACAAATCTTTTAATTCAATATTGTTCTTCATTTACCAACAAAATGTATTGACTTTATGATAGAACAGGTATTAAAAACGGTTTTTGTTCTAAAAAATGAAATGAAAAAAAAAAATTCAAAACGCCCAAGAGGAGGATTGAACCCGGGACCCTTCGTTTACCAGCAGCGCCTCACTCCCTCTGCGTCACGGCGACATATATATTTTGGGAGGTTTTTATATCCTATAAATTAGTGGCTATTGAATCATTTTTTTTTACTTGAAAAGATTTTGACTTCTATTCAGTTTGCAACAATCAATTTTATCTAATTTATAAATTAAATGCATGCATGTATTTAGAATGAAAACAAAACTTGGTCTTCAGTGAAAAAAATATATTATACCTAAATGGAAACCGTTAGACTTACTTGTACTTAGATAATAAAATTAAACCAAGTAGATATAGGCTATGTTCATCTAATTCATAGCTAAATGAAATTAAATGCAAGGAAGAAGATGAAACTATTTCTTTTATTAAATGCATTGAAACTATTAGCTAGGGTATTAGTTCTACGCAATTTCCCGGTTTTTCATGATCACGGCGCCGTTCCAGTATGTATAATTTTAATAATATTGATTATTATACATTTACAACAGATCTAGAATAACATGTTTAAATGTTTAATTGTATACATGATTTTTAAACTATCAATTCTATAACAAACAATATTACCAATTACCGGTGACGTATTTACTGCATGTGGTAATTGAAAATGATGTATGCATATACTTGTACATACAATTGTATGATGTACCAGGCCGGGTATGTGACATATTTACCCTTATACATATGTTTAAATAATTAACCCCCATTTATGATCACCGGTACAGTAATTAATTAGCCTCTAGATTTTACTCTTACATACATGTATCTTTAATTTGTATACGTAACATTTTTAAAACCCACAGCTAGGAAATAATACTTTGAAAATGAATTACAAATGTAAATAAACTTTTATTCACTAGACTTATCGTATACACGTACATACTAAGATTTCAACGCCTTTAGAAACCCTGACACGCACCTGGGCACACGACACACATGTTGTGTATATCTTGTATATTCTGTGTTAGTTCCAGGGGTTTTCTTAACTTGGACAAACAATAGACTCTAATTAGATATACACAAACGAACAAAACTATGTCTAGACAAACAAAGCGGTAATATCCCGCCCGATATAACCAAGGCAGTTGAGAGTCTTTACATCTTTAACATGTATCTAGCATATCTAGAATTACACCTAGAAATAATTAAAATTGAAAAAAAATACCTATCTTAAACCGATTAAATTAAATCATGCATTATTGGTTCATTTTTTATTTTTTTAATAACCGGATGAACTAAGAGAGAGAAAGAGAGAGAGAGAGAGAGAGAGAGAGAGAGAGAGAGAGAGAGAGAGAGAGAGAGAGAGAGAGAGATTTCACCGATTAATTTATAATAGGAATCAAACATACTTTAATATAATTTCATGCGCAGATTTAGATACAGAGACTGCGCTCACCCCTACAATAATTTTGAAACAAAACAAAAAAAATTATAAAGAATTTTATAACGGCAATCTGTGTCCATTGGAGCGGTGTTGATGATAGCGATCTGTGTTTAATGGAGCGACAATTAAAACCGCTTGGAACCCCCACCCCCTTCCTTGGAAATTATATCATCACTCGGATCACCCCCTCCCATCCCTATAAAAGAGCTTTTGCATTTAATATATGTTTTCAAGATGAATCTGTTCAGCTTGATCAAACCTGGCTTAATGGGAACTTAAAGATGGTGTAAAGACAACTTAAAGGGAGCGTAAATGCCACTTAAAGATGCTTAAAGGTGGCTTAAAGATGGCTTAAAGGTGACTTAAAGACGTTTGGACATTAAGGACCTATAAGCTCAGCTTAAAGGTGACTTAAAGGTGGCTTAAAGATTGTATATCCTTTAAGCCACCTTTACGCCACCTTTAAGTCACCTTTAAGGACTTGCTTAAAGATTGTTTTTCGCCCTGTGTAGGTCCTTAATGTCCAAACTTCTTTAAGCCACCTTTAAGCTACCTTTAAGCCACCTTTAAGCCACCTTTAAGCCATTTAAAAATCTTTTATTTAATATTGTGCTTAATTTACCAACAAAATATATTAACTTTATGATAGAAAAGGTATTAAAAACGGTTATTGATTTAGAAAATAAAATGAAAAAAAAAATTTAAAAACGCCCAAGACGAGGATTGAACCCGGGACCCTTCGCTTACCAGCATCACCTCACTCCCTCTGCGCCACGTCAACTTATACATTTTAGGAGGTTTTTATATCCTATAAATTAGTGGCTATTGAATCAATGTATTGAGTTTGTATTTTTTACTTGAAAAGTTTTGACTTCCATTCAGTTTGTAACAATCAATTATATCTAATTTATAAATTACATGCATGCTTGTATTTAGAATGAAATACGAAACTTGGTCTTCAGTGAAAAAAATATATTATACCTAAATGGAAACCGTGGTATCAGGAGAAAACGTACCCAGGAAAAAACGTACACAGGAGAAAACGTACCCAATTTCTAGGGTACGTTTTCTCCTGGAGAAAACGTACCCGGGTACGTTTTCTCCAGGAGAAAACGTACCCTATGAAAATCATAAATATACTACTTAATAGTTTTTAATACTTTTCAATAGTATTTTACACCATAAATATTCCGGAAAGTATGAATTTTATAGATATATGAATTTAATACCTTATATATTTAAAGGGTTTGGACATATTAAATAGTTTTTAAATGCTACTTTATAGAAATATATTCATTATATAAATAATATCTTTATAATAATTGTAGCAACTTTTATTTTAGTACGAATGACCTGTCATAAATTAAAGTGTTATCAGTCTACTTTTTCTAAGTTTTCCATTTACTGTTAGCATTACATATTTGAGTATCTCTATGCGAGATCCCCCGATTGCCTTTTAATTATAGTGATAATCAATTAAATACCTGAGCAGTTATAATTATGCAATATTATGTATTGCCTCCCCGCGCTAAGGAGGTAGAAATATTCACTCCCCACACATTATACATGTCAGTGGCATCGGAAGCAAATTGAAAGTGGAGGGGGGGGGGGTAGAGGCTAGACTTATTAGGATTATTTATTTTATGATCAGTATTTTATATATTTACTAAGACAGACTGTTCAATGTGTTGTAATTCATCTCGTTGTAATGTTCATATAATCAAACAAATATTTAGAAGACTTGGACTTGATTTGAGCTAAACATAATCAACTTAGTTTTATAAATAATTTTCAATAGTTTATAGAATGTCCATGTTCGTCATAAGTAATCTGCTAGACCTTTGAGACTTTCAGAGTATGGTTAATTCTAGAGACTTTTCAGCAATGAAAACAAAAACACCTAATATAGGTGACATATATAATTTATTTCGTTTATTTACAATCTATATACATAGAACATGTAAACGGTAAAACGCGCTATCGACTTCTTGGGATACTCATCATTTATGGTTCTTCAAATTAAATTGCAATAAAAACTAATTAAATAACGGTTTCGTTTATGGTGGATTAATTGCCGACTAATTAAACTGCTCAGGCGATGTTCGTGTATGTGTATGTAACAAATTATTGTCTAATTAAAGAAAATTATTGTCTTAATAATTTATGTACGTGACTATGTATTAAAAACAACAGCAACAAATGATACAAATGTTTATTGTATATATCTTCTTGTTTTATCTAAGAATATTTATGAAAACTATAATTTATGATTTTCATTGGGTACGTTTTCTCCAGGAGAAAACGTACCCGGGTACGTTTTCTCCTGGAGAAAACGTACCCTAGAAATTGGGTACGTTTTTTCCTGGGTACGTTTTCTCCAGCATTCGAAACCGTTAGGCTTACTAGTGCTTAGTTAATAAATTTAAAACAAGTAGATATAGGCTATGTTCATCTAATTCATAGCTAAATGAAATGCAAGGAAGAAGATGAAAGTATTTCTTTTATTAAATGCATTGAAACTATTAGCTAGGGTATTAGTTCTACGCAATTTCCCGGTATTCATGTACGGCGCCGTTCCAGTATGTATAATTTTAATAATATTGATTATTATACATTTACAACAGATCTAGAATAACAAATGAAATGATATATGTTTAAATGTTTAATTGTATACATGATTTTTAAACTATCAATTCTATAACAAACAATATTACCAATTACCGGCGACGTATTTACTGCATGTGGCAATTGCAAATGATGTATGCATAAACTTGTACATACAATTGCATGAAGTACCAGGCCGGGTATGTGACATATTCACCCTTATAAATATATTTAAATAATTAACCCCCATTTATGATCACCGGTACAGTAATTAATTAGCCTCTAGATTTTACTCTTACATACATGTATCTTTAATTTGTAGACGTAAAATTTTTAAAACCCACAGTTAGGAGATAATACTTTGAAAATGAATTACAAATGTAAATAAACTTTCATTCACTAGACTTATCGTATACACGTACATACTAAGATTTCAACCCCCTTAGTAACCCTGACGTGCACCTGGGCACACGACACACCTGATATAACCAAGGCAGTTGAGAGTCTTTTCATCTTTAACATGTATCTAGCATATCTAGAATTAGACCTAGAAATAATTAAAATTGAAAAAAAAATACATATCTAAAACCGATTAAACTAAATCATGTATTATTGGTACATTTTTTTATTTTGTTTAATAACCGGATGAACTAAGAGAGAGAGAGAGAGAGAGAGAGAGAGAGAGAGAGAGAGAGAGAGAGAGAGAGAGAGAGAGAGATTTCACCGATTAATTTTTAATAGGAAACAAACATACTTTAATATAATTTCATGCGCATATTTAGATTCAGAGACTGCGCTCACCCCTAATTTTGAAACAAAAAAAAATTTATAAAGAATTTTATAACGGCAATCTGTGTCCATTGGAGCGGTATTGATGATAGCGATCTGTGTTTAATGGAACGACAATTAAAACCGCCTGGAACACCCCCCCCCCCCCGCTTCCTTGGAAATTATATCATCACTCGGATCACCCCCTCCCATCCCTATAAAAGAGCTTTTGCATTTTATTTATGTATTTAAGTTGAATCTGTTCAGCTTGATCAAACCTGACTTAAAGGGAACTTAAAGATGGTGTAAAGACAACTTAAAGGGAGCGTAAATGCCACTTAAAGATGCTTAAAGGTGGCTTAAAGATGGCTTAAAGGTGACTTAAAGAAGTTTGGACATTAAGGACCTATAAGCTCAGCTTAAAGGTGACTTAAAGGTGGCTTAAAGATTGTATATCCTTTAAGCCACCTTTAAGCCACCTTTAAGTCACCTTTAAGGACTTGCTTAAAGATTGTTTTTCGCCCTGTGAACGCCTTAATGTTAGTGAAATAAAGCAAACACGCAAGATAGCCAAACTCAGAATTCATGTAGAGAGGGTTATACAGAGACTTAAGTTATATAGGCTTATAGGAAATGTAATTCCATGGTCATTTAAACCATTTATTAATCAAATGATTAAAGTTTCAGCATTTCTTAGCAACTTAATGCCAACTCTAGTGAGAAAGTAGAAGTCCTTATGTTGTTTTTTTAACAATCAGTTTATTTAGAGTTACCGATATTCAATATGACTTGATAATTGATAAAGAATGCACCAATATTTGTGCACTTTGATTCTAATTTTTTCCTGGAATGTTTAACATTCATATATTTATTGTCATGCAGTAAATATTTTTCAACTAGATAAATTAATCAGAACATAGAAT
This sequence comes from Magallana ariakensis, assembly GCA_020458035.1. NCBI lineage: Eukaryota > Metazoa > Mollusca > Bivalvia > Ostreida > Ostreidae > Magallana > Magallana ariakensis. The sequence goes on from CM035812.1 coordinate 40,380,270, forward strand.
GAGTATTTTGAGGTACTTTATCAAAGTACTTTATCCATCATGATACAGGTATTGTGTTTTGCTAGTTAAAAATTGTTCGTAAAATATTTGCAACATGAATCTAATTTCTCTCTGAGAGACTTTTCATATTAATCCTTACATAACAATACACAATTACATTCCTTGCAATTTTGGTTGTACAAAATTCTCAAAAAATATCTTTGATTTTTTTAACAATGAATTCCAAAGTAATGGATCAAAAAATATTCTCTCACTGTAAATTTTGTGTTTTCCAATTTTGACATCACCTTCCAAATACAATTCAAAATCACACCACTGTACATTTGCCACAGCCATCTGTGTTTGTATTTGTGTGTACCAATTAGAGTTCTCTTGCAATTTCATACACCCATTCTCATCACTTTGAATATGATAATTTTCATTAAAAATCTGATCTAAAGTGTAATATCTAAATTTGTACGGACATTTTATCTCAAGTACTCCTGTTCCACAACACTTACACTGCAAAATTCCATCAGGTGAAGCACCTAGGAATGGTACATTAGGATCAACAATAAGACCTGTGGTTTTTAGTTTACCACTTTTGTGTTCTGAAACATGCTTTTTTTCATATAAATTTCTCGCCAAAACTTCTCTTTCCTTACCATAAAAAGTGGCAGGTGTTGAAAATGATGTACAGTCATTACTCAATATTTGCTTTACAATATAGTTGTTTGGGTCATTTCCTTTATAGTTACAAACATTGTGCATGACAGAAGATGTAATTCTGCCACATCTGTACTTATACCAATGAACTGACTCAGACTCAGATTGTTGGTCAGTAAGCTTGTTGACTTCAGTACAATTTGATTCATCAAAGCATGTTGATAGGTAGTCAAAAATTGATATATTTCCATTTGGATCAAAATTTGCAATACATTGTAGAAGAGTTTTAGGTACATTTTGATCATTATTATGATTATCAATGTTCATGTCAAGAACTTCAATAATTTGAGTGTCAAACCCTTTTACTAAGTCTAAAAGCATTTCATCAATATCAGGATCATTTTGATTAATGATGGTAGGGTCAAAACAGTGTTCAAATGGAAGAATACGGGTTTGCTCAGTTGACTGTTCAATTTCATCCAGCAGTTTGGGTTTTGATTCTTTACGAGGTACATCCCAAATGCATTTCCTGTCAGTACATGTTTCAGTGTTCCTATCAATATGCCTTTCTGACCACAGTGATAAACTGAACAATAGGGCCACAACATGTTTACATCCACCATCATCTCTTAATAAAAAGATTAGAATTAAATTATTATAAAATTAATATACATCTATCTCAATGATGCAAATATTTTTAATTGTCATTTGAATTCATGTTTTAAAAATGTTTCAGTAAATACATGTATATCTACTAACTGTTCAAAACTGGTGCCATATATCTTATTTGAAATTTTAATATTACCTCTTAAGTATGTAGCCTTCACTGATATTTTAAATTATTTTGCATTTAGATAATTACTAGTCTTGCTAACATGTACGTGTATGTAATGCATGTATATTAAGCAGCCATTAAATTGTGGCAATAATAAATTGTTATCATAATCCTGAACACAAAGTTTACTTTCTTCCGTAGTATCAGTGGTTATTATGATTGTGTGGATATAATTATTCATAATTATAAAATTGGACACAAGTTACCCAGTGCAATCACAGCCAGCAGATGTACAACTGCCATCAACACGATTTAGCAGGCACCAGGTCCTGTATGGATCAGCTGATTGCGAGGTTTCCCTAATACAGAGCGATTTTACATAGATATAGTTGTGGGATAACTCATGACACTTCACAGAGTGAATGTGATTAGACTGATACAATCTATAAGCGCGTTCGTACTTGTAATTTTGTAGACGAGCAGGAGACCACCCGGCGTTTGCTTTTGATAATAAATAAACAAATAAATCGGCCTGACAAAAAACGGGAATGCGTCTCAAATCATCGGTCTATTTATTGAGTTCTGGGGATGTTATAAACGGAAATTCAACCACTTCTCCATCAATAATTATCCGACTTCTCTGGCGCAGAAATTCTTTGGTGTCATCGGAAGCTTTTAACACCGGAAATTTCAAATCTATCGCTTTCTTAGCCAATTCCCGAAGTTGATGGACACTATAGTCACTGACAGTCATTCCTCGTTCAATTAACAATAATTTAAGTTGCGGTTTTAACATTAAATCTACGTTAAAAGACATAGCTATTTTCGGAGCGTTGCTATTGTTTACGTTGACGATGTGTCCCACCTCCGCTTCAACTCGCGTGTTATTCGCGCCTTCTAAACAGGAGAGTTCCTATCTCGAAACCTGCGTATTGGTAAATGGTAAGTAAGATCGTTTTATAACTGCTTACACTTTCTATCTTCAAAACAAACTCAACAATTCTGAGAAAGTACAATGAACAAATCGTTTTGTTTTGTTAGCAATACAAAACACACACACAAAATTAGTAAATTAGTATTGATCGATTATGAAATATCAAACTATACTTACCCTCTACATTTTCTTCTTCATTGATGAAGTTTCGATGTGACCTAATAGTTTGATCCGCCTTCTGTTTAACGTCTATGATATATCATGAAAATACAATAAGTGAAAATGTCTATGTTGTTCTAAATATATTTATTGAGTTTTTTGTTGGAATCAAATTCAGAATTCAGTTTTATATTGAAATAATAAGATTTAAATTGTTTCATTCTTTCTAATTTGATCAAATATATCCTTAAGCGATTCGGGCTTTATTGAATTTAAACACGGCTCGGTCAAAATTATAACCCCATAATACCCAAGAAATTATTTTTTATTCCTAAATTAAATGTGTGTTAATAGGTATGTGTTATTTATTGAGTATTATATTAATACACATGAACTACAGCTTTCAGTCGTCTAACGAACATTGTTAACTTTAAACACTTTGTACAGAAGTGTATGAACATAAGATTATAGTGTAATTTATTGAGTTATTTTCATCCGTTCGTAATAAAACAATATACAGGCAAGTAATAAAGTCAAATCGAACAAAAATGTACCTTTAACCATCATTAAAGTAGTCCGAGTTATCTCACTACGTCATAATACGGATTTTACAATATTGGTTCGACTTTTACATAGAGTTTTAGATATTGCTCTACATCACTGTTGTAAACAATGGCAATAATAAGCAATTAGAACAGTTATGTATGTATTCTATGAAGATAGAAATGAAAATGTTGATTTTGTTAAAGTAAAATGAATAACGAATTTTCTGATTAAAAAGGATCTCAGGTATGTTATATCTTCTTTGTTTTGACCCCCCCCCCCACGAATTTTCTCTTTCAATTACCAACACCGGTTTAAATTTAGAGACAGAAGCTATTTCGAATGTAATCAATTGTCAATTAATAAATGTTTAAATGATATCTAACATTGTTGACAGATCTAAGCAGAAGCTGTAGCTAAATGTAATATTTACGGAATTTTTCTTCGTGGTCTACTTGGTTTAGAGCTTATAACATGAGAAGTAATCCGTCAACATGTCATTTGTTTTCCTAAATATTTTTTTTAAGATGTCATTCTATAGAATAAACATTAAGAATTTTGGTTTGAGTCCATAAAATAATTTAAAAAAATGACCAAATACGATACATGCATGACATTTTTTGTGTTCTATTTTGATACATCAGGTCCATAAAGCGTACGTATACTTCCCTTCAACAATTTGCGCAAACATATTGATTAGATATGGTTTAAATAAATGTTTGAAATCTATTTTGTATGTCCTGCTCTAATTTGCCAAAATTGGTACTTATTTTTAGGAAGAATGGACTAGCATGTAAACATATATTTTTTCTTATTTAAATGTGTTGCTATAACGTATATCTATCATTTAAAGCGACGCTTTTAAGGGGGATGTGCGGCCATCTTTTACATTTGAGCATAAGAATGTTAACATTTCTTGAACTGACTTGTTTCTGCCCGAAACTGACCAAAACAGTTGCCAAAAGATATAAAAGCAATAAATATGAGATTCTACATGTTGTTTTGTATGCAAATTATGCATACAAGAACAGGACGATGCCTTTTTAATCATTTAAAACTGCTGTCGAACTGCGCAGCTACAGACTTATTTTGAAGATTTAGAAATCTTTAAAAAATATGAAGGGGGTTTATTGGTGTCCTCTCCACAACCATTTGTTGAGAAAAAGGTTGAATTTTGCACTTTAATGTAGAAACTTTGCCTGAAAATGATGCCCTTTTTTTATCAGTCGGCATGGTATCTAATTTCAGAACAAGAAAATTCCAAGCTAGAACTCCCGTGTCTATGGAGGCACATTGACGTTATATTTTCATCGATAAAAATAAATGTCAATTCAAAACAATCTGGATTGAATGTGACAGACAACTCTATACCAGTTTCAATTGTTTTGGTTTAGTTCTATGAGTATAAATTAAATTAACTTCTTTTTAGAAGTAGGATAGGGGTCCAAAATATTAATTGCCTTAAAGAAAAAATTTACATATATTTTTCAATGAAAATATAACTCTAATGTACCTCCATAGACACAGACAAAAATATCTCATGCAAATTGATGGTTTTTTAAGACTCATTTTATGAATGGGGTACCCTCTTTTGAGACAAAGTTACAGCTTAAATAAGCAAGCTTTGACCTTTTTCTCAACAAATGGTTGTAGAGTAGACACTGCCTTCTCTTAGGAATTTTAAGTTTACTTAAAATGCTTTACATATATTGATTTTACAATTTTTCGCATTACGAGTTATCGCACTTTTTAATGTGTATTATCAAGAAGTAGAGAGTGCTCTATTTGGTCACGTAATGTTGGTGTCATCATTTGACCAATGAAATTAAACGCGGGAATTCTAGCGACTCTCTTTGTTTAGAAAGACGCGCTAATTCACTTTCTTTCAGGACGCCGCACGGGTAACACCTTTGAATACTGATTCTGTTCCTTCGGACCATTTCTTTAACACTTTCTTTCAGGACGCCGCACGGGTAACACCTTTGAATACTGATTCTGTTCCTTCGGACCATTTCTTTAAAAATTTAAACGGTAAGCGTTGTATATGCTATAAGTCTTATATTTGTATGTTTGTCACTGTTCTATTACAAACAATTTTATTTTAGTTATTATCTCATACGCTAACAATGAATTCAATCAAAGTTTTGATTCTCGGACACTCTATTGTCCGTCGTTTCCATCATTTTCTTATTGACGATGAAGATTTAAGGTATGTTGATGATCTGGGTATTAACTCACATGCAATAAGGTACAAACGAACAGGGGGTCGTACTATTGATGGGATTTTACGTCACGATGTACCTTTCATTAAAAGATTCCAGCCGGATCATATCATTCTTATGGTTGGGGGCAATGACGTAAGACAATTATATTTACCAGAGGAACTCTTAGCAGTTGTATCAGTTTTGCATTAAAGGTGTAGTGTTTCACAGATTCATGTCTGTAAATTACTTCCAAGATTTAGGCAGTCATTTGATTATAATCAATTTGTCGATGCAGCAATCGCTCTTATCAAGAAGGATATAACCAATTTGGATTATGCGTCCTTCTGGGAGAATAATGGATTGTTTCCTTCACCAGCATCAGACAAATATTGCGATCATAAATTCTTAGCAGACGGCGTCCATTTAAACAAGCAAGGCAATGTTCATTTGTATCGCAGCTTGCGTGGTCTCATTCTTTCAAGGGCACGCTAAGTCAAAGTGGCCGCATTATGTCATCAACGACACTTCAGAATTTTTCTACAAACTCAAGTCAACTTCCACATTTGGAAAGCAATATGTGGGATAACAAAAATATAAATAATAAAAATAATAAATTAAAAATAAGAAAAAAAGGGAAAAAATAAAAAAAAAGAGAGAAAAAAAAATAAACAACTCATCCATTTACTTACTGCTTATAAGATCTATGTTTTTCTCTACATGAGTAATCATTTAAGTGTAGCTTCCGATCCTGTAAATGATCAAATAATATTGTTTTTGTTGTTGTTTTTTTCGTTTGTTTTTTTTAATTTTGTTGTTCTTAACGAAACTTATCTCTTAACGAGAACATATTTTGGTCCTCTAAACAAGGCCATTTGGGTTCTCTTAACAAGACCGCATTGGTCCTCTTAACGAGGGCGTATTGGTTCTCTTAACGAGGCCGTTTGGGTTATCTAAACGAGACCGCATTGGTCCTCTTAACGAGGGCGTTTTGGTTCTCTTAACGAGGCCGTTTGGGTTCTCTAAACGAGACCGCTTTGGTCCTCTTAACGAGGCCGTTCTTGGTTCTCTTAACGAGACCGCATTTGGTTCTCTTGACGAGACCGCATTCGGGTCCTCTAAACGAGGCCCCTTTTTTGTTTTTCTTAACGAGACCGTATTTGGTCCTCTTACCGAGGCCTTTTTTCTCTTATCGAGACTGCATTTGTTTTGTGTTCATTCATACAACAACATTCAATCTTATCTTGTAATAATTACGTTGCACTTATGCTGTACCATTAAAGACATATTTGTGCAAATAAAAAAAAAATTGCATTATTATCCATTTGCTAATACCAGCACAGCAATTATTTTCAATAGTGTACATCATGGCACCAAAGCGGAAATCTACAGATTTGACGAAACGAACATCGGCCAAAAGAGGAAAACAATCTCCGGATGGCTCAGTACAACAATCCAGTTCTCCTCCTACAATCTCTCCGGAGATTTTGGAAACCATTACAAAAGAGGTCACGGAAAAAGTCACCGCGAACCTGAAGGAGGAAATTTCTAACATGTTCAATGCTCTCCAGCCAACTGCCATCACCAGTCAGGGGAGTATTGCATGTGCATCTAATATTAACTCTAATATCAATAGGGATAACGCAATTCAGGAAACTGTCGAGGCAGCAATCGTTAATCAATCTGATAAGATAACATCAGGTAGGTCCGGTAGTGGTTTTGTAAGTACATTGGTCTCCATTGAAGCTCGTGTACCTGACAAATTGAAATCTAAGATATGGTCAAAGCAGTACGTGGATTTCGGTAGTCTGCTACTCAGGAACAAACAAGGTAAGGAAAAACTTTCCCTTCAGGTAGAGAATTCGATGAAGCCAGGTATGCTTACAATTCACCAGGTGGAGAGAGATGATACTGATGGAGAATTGTCTTCTATGAACGACTGGCTTACAGCTTGGAATAGGTATATGGCTATTTATTGTATAAAGTATCCACACGAGCAAGCTAAACTCGCAAAACATCTAGAAGCGGTCAGGAACATTGCGGATGCAAAAGGTAACTGGTATAGTTACGATAAGGACTTCCGATCCTTAATTGAACAAGGCCAGGTGCAGTGGGGAGATGTTCATATGGAACTGTACGTAAACGCACGTCTTACTTCTTCTCAATCTATCAAAACAACCAACTCACACAAAGAATTGAGTAAAACAATCCCCAGAGGAGCTTGTTTCCAGTTTCACTCAGGTAAGCAGTGCAATGCAGGCCTTGCCTGTCGTTTTCAGCACAGGTGTTACAACTGTGGTGGCTCCCACCCTTTCATCCAGTGCACAAAACAGGTTCAGCGGCTCTTTCGTGTCCTACAAAGATTTAGGTATCAGTCACCACAACCAACCAAATTTGCCAATTCGTCTAAATCACCCCATCTTACCAAGCAAGGGCCCAACACCAATCAAACCAAATAGACTTGCAGATTGGCTGTCTGGTTACGACGAAACTGAGACAAACTATTTAATAAATGGTTTTTCAAATGGTTTTTCATTAGGGTTTGTTGGTGAATGTCCTGGTGTAGAATCTCAAAATCTTAGATCAGCTTTTATTTGTCCGGATATAATTGATGAAAAGATTCTTAAAGAAGTTTCAACGGGAAGAGTGTTAGGTCCATTCGATTTTAAACCATTTGCTGACATACAATGTTCCCCATTAGGTTTGGTAGAGAAAAAGGTACCAGGTGAATATAGAATGATTCATCATTTATCTTATCCTAGAAACAAATCAGTTAACGATGGCATTCCACGCGAGGAATCATTTGTTCAATATTCTTCGGTTGGAGATGCCATCAGTCATATCAAGAACTGCGGAGTTGGTGCTTATTGTTGCAAAACGGATATAAAATCTGCTTTTAGGATAATCAACTTAAACTATTCTCAATTCAAATACGTTTGTTTTAGATGGAAGAACAAGTATTATGAGGACACATATCTTCAATTTGGTCTTAGTTCTTCATGTAGGACCTTCGAGCGTTTTTCGACGGCGCTCGAGTGGATAGCGCAAAATAAACTGGGTATTTCGTGTATTTCTCATGTGTTAGACGATTTTATTATTATCCACAAGTGTCCCTTAATATGTGTTAGAAAGTTGAAGGCATTTTTATCAATGTGTGTTGACATAGGCGTTCCAATATCCCTGGAGAAAACGTGTGGTCCTCTTCAGACTATAACTTACTTAGGCTATGAGCTTGATTCGTGCAAGATGGAGTGTAGGTTGCCTCATGACAAAATAGTAAAGTGCATAGATAAAATAAAGTTTGCAAAGACACAAAAGAGCTTGACACTTAAACAATTACAGTCGCTCATAGGTTTACTCAACTTTGCATGTAATGTTGTTTTGCCAGGCAGAGCATTCCTTAGGAGATTGATAGACCTTACCATTGGTATCGGTAAGCCGTTTTTCAAAATAAGCATGACAAATGAGGTAAAAGAGGATTTGAAAGTTTGGGAATGTTTTCTCGATAAATTCAATGGATCCTCGATTTTCCTCCCAGATAAGTGGTCAAGTTCGTATGAGCTTAAATTCTACACAGATGCTTCGGCTTCTATCGGTTATGCAGCGGTATTCGGTAGTCAGTGGTTTTATGGAAACTGGGATAGTAATTGGCAGTATAAAAATATTGCAGTCTTAGAGCTTTACCCAATAGTTGTGGCAATAAAAGTGTTGGGAAAAATGTTGACTAACAAATGTATTTTATTTAACACTGATAATCAGGCATTGGTGCATGTTATAAACAAACAAACATGTAAGGATAAAGATATCATGTTTCTTGTTCGCCAGCTCGTTGTCTCGAATTTAATATTTATTTTAAAGCAAAACATTTAACATCAAAAGAAAATATACTATGTGATTTGCTTTCTCGTTCCAAGGTACATCAATTTCTACAATTAGCACCCTGGGCCGACAAACAACCAGTCGAGATTCCCAGTCTTCCGCCTTATCCGAGTTGACCCTGGTTGTGAACAAACTCCTGGATTCCAGTTTGACTGCGTCAACTTCATCATCATACACTCACGCATGGTCAACGTTTAGGAACTTTGCGGAAAAGTACAGTTTACGAACGGATATCCCCACCCAACAACACATATTGGTTCTCTATGTTGCTTTCCTTTTCTCACAAGACTACGCACCGTCGACGATAACATCTTATCTTTCGGCCATCAGTCACGTCCATAAACTCAACGGCCTCCAAGATCCATGCTCATCATTTGTTGTACAAAAAGTATTAACTGGAGCTCGTAAGCTCAAACCGACAACTGATGTTAGAATACCAATTACTAGGGCTATCTTGCACAAACTCCTTGATTCTTTACAACATACTATATCCAATCTATATGAAAAAATTCTATTTCGAGCAATGTTTTCGTTAGCTTTTTATGGTTTTTTGAGAATCGGCGAAATTACGTCCAGCCTAACCGTTCCAAATAAAAATCTGCTACATTTTAACCAAATTTCTATCGTAAATGACACAATATTGATTAAATTTGTTTCATATAAGCATAGCCTGGGAAAACCTTTCTTTCTAACAATACATGGGGCTAAGGACTCAGATTTTTGCCAAGTGCAGTGCCTTAAGAATTATATTAATCAAAGAGGAGTGCAAGAGGGTCCTTTATTTTGCTACGTACCATGCACACCTGTGACTAGGATCAAATTTTCTGTGATACTGAAGAATTGTTTATCTTTCGCTAATATCCAGATGGGGAAAATTACTGGTCATTCATTTCGAATTGGCATGGCTTCTCACTGCGCAGACTGCGGAATGAGCGACGGTAAAATTAAACTCCTGGGACATTGGAAATCCGATGCCTTTAAATCGTACATCAGACCGGTTAATTCGTGTAATTAGATGCAATTACCCAGTCTAGTCAACACTGTGTTTACTTTTCTATGACGCTGTATCCAGAGCATATGTTAATCTCTGTCGACATTATTGTTGTACTACTGAAGGGCATATGTTTATCCCGCCAGTTATATTTTTGTACGTTATTAATTTTGTTGTATTGAATATATGTTTATCTCATTGTATGTTTAGCTAGGTTAATGGTAATTAATTTGTAGTTCTAATATTGAAATAGCCCAGGGTATATGTTCATCCCGTTAGCTATGAGTTTGCTCTTTCCCACCAGTAATTTTTTTTTTCCTTGGGGTCTGAACTTGATTAATACGTTTAATCAAGTCCATGGCGTTTTCAGAGCTCAAGGAATTTGTTTGACGAGATTACGTAACCAATTTTCGATTTCAGTTTCTCAATACAGCCAATTAATAAAATTCATATTTGTATATGATTATTAATTACTATTCGGAAATTAATTATAATTACATCATATTAAGATCAAATGCAGAATTGTGACATTATTCAATTAAATTTCAATTGTAGTATTACGTAATATTATTTTATATTATTTTACGCAATGTGTTACAATGTTATGTAACAATTAAAGTCACGCTAGTGGCAAAGAGCAACATATACCATGTCTTGTTTTGTTTATATATTATGTATCGAAAGATGGAGGTCATGGTCATACGTCACGTAAAAAGCATAGGTAATAACCCCTTCATACGGAAATCAATTATGGATAAAATATTTTTTCATATTTTTAAATCTTGAACTTAAGTCTGTAGCTGCGCAGTTCAAAGTGATTTAAAAATACATTGTTCTGCCGTTGTATGCGTAATTTGCATACAAAACAGCATGCTAAACGTCATATGTTTTGCTTTTGTGTCTTTTGACAACAGCTTAAGTGAGATTTAGACAGAAACAAGCCAGTTCAAGAAATGTTTACATTTTTCTTCTCAAATGTAAAAGATGGCCGCACATCCCACTTAATGATGAGCTCATTTAGTGCCTAGTATATGACTACCTTAATAGTCATAAAAAAATCTAATATTGTTCATAACAGATTAACAATATTGCAGTTGTCGACGCAACTTAAATGAATTTACATATAATGATCTGCATGCAAGGAACTTTAAAAGACACCGTCAATCATGATTGAGATTGATGTTGTTTGATCAATTTGTATGTTTTGTTTTTACAGGCTCATATTTGAAACAACATTGCCACTACTAGTATATATTATAAAGTCAATACATATAACCGTACAAATAACTTTTCGATACCATTAATCAAATAATTTGAAGGTTCTTGAAAGTCTTAACAAAATAAAAATGCTTCAGCATTGGAAAGAACAATAAGGATAAAAATCTAACACTGCCATGGATCATTATTTTAAGGTTATTTATACTCTGATACAAGAGATAAAATAATTTCCTTAAGAACTAGATGATGTCCCGTGCAAGCGTGGGAATTATTGCAACTTTACACACTAATATGATATAATTATCAGATTGTTAATTTTGAATTTACCGGTTGGCAGTAAATTCAAAATTTATAACATGAAAACGTTGTCATGTTGTAAATTTTGAATCTACTGCCACCCGGTAAATTCAAAATTTACATCATGACACAATTCTTCATGTACATGTACATGACCTTTATTTCTTTGTTTAGTTGACTGGAAACAAGTTGAAAAAATCTTTTTTATTTCAATTTAGGGAGTGAGTGTATAGCGCGTCGTTTCTATTTTCTAAATTTTGTTCTTTAGGTTAAAGCTCAATATAACGTGTATCACTGTCCCAAATAAGAATTTCAGTAAAAAGACTGTCATCCTCCCCTCCCCCACCAATTCAACTTCCCCGTTCTATGCACACATCATCTATTCATACAAACGTAGATATGTTGACACAATCTGTTCCTGGTTCACAAAAAAAAATATATAAGGTTAACTGTAGTGGTATAAAATTGTATGTATGTATCTTAAAAACGCTAGGGTATACATTAATTATTATTTTTGCATATCTAAAACCAAAGTTGTCAGATCAAGGTATCTGTCCGGTGATTAATTCGCCCTACACTTTCTGTCATGACGTTAATTAGTCAACCCGCGTTCTTGGTTATCCCGTTCTGGAAAGTTCTATCCATCAAAACTAAAATCGTGCATTCACGAAACCAATTTGCTCATTTTATTTATTCAACATTTGTCATATCTTAATTTCTTTGTATACCCTAAATAAGTTCCCAGTAGATATATTCCATCTTTTCGTAATCATTCAATATTATTTAATTGCAAGCATATACTTAAATGCAAATTCCCACTGACTTGGATTCGCCAAAACGTGTCCTCCACCTTACTCTCATCTCAGGCAAGTTTATCGAAAAATAAATGTAGGTTTTTCATTTATTTTTCAATAATTACTTATCAGGTAAAATTCAGTTATAGCTTACGGACATCTACTTACACGTGATGAAATACCAAAGGTGTAAAGCTGTTACTGTGGTGCAGGCATTTCGTATTTTATTGACAAACTGTCTTAATTTTTAAGTATAGATACTTTTGTTCATTTTGTGCATGAATTATACAAATCTATACAAAACTATACAAAATACATATAAATATATCTATATAAAACACAAATCTATTTTGAAACAAACATTCACAATTGAAAGTTCTTTTGATACTATTAGTCTAAGATGTGACTGGGAATTTAGTTTTGATACTTTGATAACCCTTGTTTCGAACAATGTCATGTTCGATCATCAGACTCATAGTCTTCTCACTAAGAAAATAAATGTGCATGCAAGAGTGTCTAATAAAATATTATTAAAGCTGCTGTGTCTCTGTTTTCTTTTTCACTACCTCTTAGATAGCAATATTGTTTTTGTTTTTGTGACGAAAGAAACACGCATATCTACAGATTTATATTATTGTTTTATATTCTCTTCATACCATACACTATATATATATATATATATATATATATATATATACTTAAATAAATAAAACAGAATGCGACAGTCCAAATTAAATAAATTGTTTACTGTTAGCGCTTTCAGCCATGTCGGCTCTATCATAGCAGGACCCGCATTTAGCACACAACGGTTAAGCAATATGCTGGATATTATTTTGAAACCGCTATGCACCAAAGTGACAAGCTACGTTCGTGATGATATGGATTTTCTTAACTATATCCCACAAACAGTACCCAGAGACACGATCCTTGTTACTTTTGATGTAAGCAGTCTATATACTAATATTCCTCATAATTTAGGATTAGAGGCAATTCAATATTGGTTGGACAAGCATCCAGATCAAATAGATAGTAGATTTTCAAAAGTTCATCTAAGACGGACTAAAACTTGTACTAGAAAATAACACTTTCCTCCTTGGTGATGAAAATTACCTACAGATAAAAGGTACTGCCATGGGCACAAAAGTTGCCCCTACTTATGCCTCACTTGTAATGGGGTACCTAGAAGAAAATTTTTATAGTATATTGCCGGATATCTTTGATGCCGATTTTACGCTATACATTAAAGAGAACTTGAAAAGATACCTTGATGACTGTTTCATCTTTTGGACCAAAACGGAAGAGGATCTTTTAAAATTTCATTCTACTATAAATGAACTGCAGGCCTCGATAAAATTCACTATAGAGGTCCATCGTGAGAAACTCCCATTCTTAGATATTCTTATTATCAAGGACGGCGAGAATATCATTACCGATTTATTTAGCAAAGAGACAGATTCCCATCAATACATGTCATCCGTCTCACACAAAAAGGAATATTCCGTACAACATGGCACGGCTTGTATGTACTATTGTGACTCACCCTGCTCTTCGCCTACAAAGGCTTTAAGAGTTAAAACAACACCTTAGACGACAGAATTACCCCGTGAAACTTATTTATGACGGAATTAACCGGGCTATGGATATTCCTTTAGCACAACTTAGAACGACCCGCCTTAAGGAGGAGAAACAAGATGAGAAAATTCCGTTTGTAACTACACATAATCCGTGTAACCATAATATTTTTAAATCAGCAAAACGTTTTTTTTCAATATTAGAACAATCAGAAAATATGAAAAAACTTTTAAACCAATCATCAATCATAAACAGCAGAAGACAAGCGCCGAATCTGAGGAAAATTCTCTGCAAATCAAAGTTCTCGTCCAGCAATACTATTTCCATCAAAAAAGTGCGGCGACCCCCGATGTGGAACATGTGACCTTATACAGGATGGAGAAGGAATAATATTAAAAAGTGGCCAAATTTTAAAACCAATGAACTGCAAATTGTCTAATTTAATTTACTGTGCAACTTGTCCAACCTCTGGGGAAAATTATATTGGCCAGACTAACCAGCTCAACGCCCGAGTAAGAGTCAACAAACAACAAATAAAGGACGAAACAGTGAGAAACACTCCATGTTCGGAACATTTTGCTAAATGTGGAAAGGGAACATTTAAAATATTTCCATTTTACAAAATGTGGACTTCAAATGGAATCGCCCGAACTACCAAAGAGGACTATTTTATTAAAATATTTAACCCGAATCTTAATCGAAAATAGATTTATCATATATATGTATTTTATTATATGTCTATGCATTGCTTACATTTTATGCCTAACTGCATTGATAAAGTTCACGCCATCGCTACCTTGATGTACATTGTGACGTCATAATGAACTTTAAAACACGGCATCATTGACAACGTTACAAACAACGTTTTTAATTTTGTATAACTGTCTGAAGAGCCGACATGGCTGAAAGCGCTAACAGTAAACAATTTATTTAATTTGGGTCGCATTCTGTTTTATTTATTTAAGTATTTTTTGCTGTACCAAGGCTTTTTATATATATATATATATATATATATATATATATATATATATATATATATATATATATATATATATATATATATATATATATATTGAAAACATGTATATCATTTTAGGAACAGTAAGTGATCTTTTCCACCTCACATGATTATGATTACCATTAATTGTATAGCCTATTAAAACCATACGAGGCACATATTTGAATTATCCACATATCACATTTTATACAGGTTTTTGTTTTTGTTTTGTTTTGTGTTTTTTTTTTACATATTTCAAACGAGAGGGTTTATGAACCTTATTTATTCCTTACCCTTTCTTATCAAACTGGCCTACCTTTTTGTACAGCATTTCCTTCTTCTGCAGCAGGATCTATAATAATGGATATTTGTAGAATACAGATAATTACTAGAAACAAGGAATTGTAAAAAAAAGTTAACAATTTAAAAATGCTTCTTTACATTCTCAATATTTGAAACAAGAGGCCCATGGGCCAAATTTCTCACCTGAGCAACAATGGCGAACTACTTTGACTTAACACACTTTAAGGTCAGACACGACCTATCTTCCATTATTTTCTATTTTTTTTCCTATATCCACAATGTGAAGATTTCCACCAAGTAATTCCATAATTATATTTTCCTGTTATATGATACTTTTTTATTTAGATATAAAGTGTTTAATTGAAAATATATACTATGACTTTATTTATAAGCATTCAAATGCATTTTGCATGCTATTTTAAGGAAAATTCTAAATATTATAGCTCTAAAAATAGCCTGGTAATAAACCTTGAGTTTTTGGGAATTAACAGGTTTAAATGTTAATAAATAAGGAATAATATATCAAGGAAAATTATATAAAATTGAAGAACGTCTCGTGTGTCCTTAAATAATTAAGAACAGTAACATTTAATATTTAGCAAAGTTAAGTACCATAATTTTCTGATGTAAGACTCAATATTCTATAAAGGGGTAGGGATGAAAATATATTGCGATATATAAATTATATATAACACCGGTATATTATTTCCTACAGTTTTTGCACATATGTGAACAGTATTGGCTCATTTAAGATAAAACATTTCATACATTTACTACATGTAAGACGTATATCAGTTAAAAAATCAGCACCCATTGTGGGCCTTCCTTATTGTGTGTAATCATAATTTGAACATGCTGAATCTACACAGTTAAAGGATGCCAACATTTTATTTCATTAATATTTTGTCTTAGAGGTCAGGCAATACATATCTATTTTATATGATAAATACTGGAAAAGGTATTTACCATTTACCTGCAATATTTCTTGTTTGGTATATTGGTATTTATGAAAAAAAATAACGAAATTAAATTAGTGTAATTTTCATTTTCCACATCTAAGTGAATATTTTTTGTGTTTTTATTTAAGATGCCAAGCTCTATGAATATACCATGCCGATGAGATACATTTCATTTCCACAGCTATTATCTCATATGTGAAAGTTAACAAAGATTGACGGACAGAGAATCGCCAGCTAGTCTGGAAGCCAGTACGCAGTGTTTGAACTCTGTGACAAAAGTTGCTAAGGCTACAGTAAAAAACTGAATTGGTCTTCTCTTAAATAATTGTTTACCTGATGTAAACTTGTGTGACGTTTTATAACCTTACTCACTTGATCGATGAAAACATTCGATTGGAAAATGTTGTCACATGATGTGTTAAAAAGCTATATAATTTAATGTATTGTCAGGCATACAGGTATCAGTTTTGTACTAAGGCACATCAATTATTTCATCTTCCCTCAAAAACAACAAACGGCTACAAACCAAGATGATTTTCTGCTGCAATATTTTCTTTAAAATGATAATGCAGATATCCTCATAATTATAATGTGTCAGAACTGTTTAAAAGAAGTTTTTATTTACTCGTTTGAAAACTACCAAAATTGTTGCAGATCTCAAAAAATTTATCAAATGAGAAGGGACCACAGAAAGTAGTTATAGCACATCATCCTTTTAATTTTCCTGTACACAAGTATATAATGTTTAGTAAGACAATTCTAATGATCAACAAACATTTCAGCGTCAGTCGTAGAATGAAAGGCAACTTTTAAAAATTGATCCAATTTGTTTAATTTCATTTTTTTAATGTATTCATACATTATATAGATAAAATGTTTTGTAATTGAATTAGCCAGGTGACACAAAATCAGTTTATGCACTTGTGTATTTTGGAGGAATTCACAGGATGAATGACCATCTTTAAGTTCTCCTTAAAGATAACTTAAAGGTGCTTAAAGATAGCTTAAAGACGATCTTTAAGCCACCTTTAAGTTATATGTGTTGCTTAAAGGTGGCTTGAAGAAAGCGTAAAGATGGCTTAAAGGCAGCTTAAAGACTATCTTTAAGCCACCTTTAAGCTACCTTTAAGGACAACTTATAGCACAGGATGAATGACCATCTTTAAGTTCTCCTTAAAGATAACTTAAAGGTGCTTAAAGGTAGCTTAAAGACGATCTTTAAGCCACCTTTAAGCTATATGTGTTGCTTAAAGGTGGCTTAAAGAAAGCGTAAAGATGGCTTAAAGGCAGCTTAAAGACTATCTTTAAGCCACCTTTAAGCTACCTTTAAGGACAACTTATAGGTCCTTAATGTCCAAACTTCTTTAAGCCACCTTTAAGCTACCTTTACGCCACCTTTAAGCCACCTTTAAGTCATTAACAAATCTTTTAATTCAATATTGTTCTTCATTTACCAACAAAATGTATTGACTTTATGATAGAACAGGTATTAAAAACGGTTTTTGTTCTAGAAAATGAAATGAAAAAAAAAAATTCAAAACGCCCAAGAGGAGGATTGAACCCGGGACCCTTCGTTTACCAGCAGCGCCTCACTCCCTCTGCGTCACGGCGACATATATATTTTGGGAGGTTTTTATATCCTATAAATTAGTGGCTATTGAATCATTTTTTTTTACTTGAAAAGATTTTGACTTCTATTCAGTTTGCAACAATCAATTTTATCTAATTTATAAATTAAATGCATGCATGTATTTAGAATGAAAACAAAACTTGGTCTTCAGTGAAAAAAATATATTATACCTAAATGGAAACCGTTAGACTTACTTGTACTTAGATAATAAAATTAAACCAAGTAGATATAGGCTATGTTCATCTAATTCATAGCTAAATGAAATTAAATGCAAGGAAGAAGATGAAACTATTTCTTTTATTAAATGCATTGAAACTATTAGCTAGGGTATTAGTTCTACGCAATTTCCCGGTTTTTCATGATCACGGCGCCGTTCCAGTATGTATAATTTTAATAATATTGATTATTATACATTTACAACAGATCTAGAATAACATGTTTAAATGTTTAATTGTATACATGATTTTTAAACTATCAATTCTATAACAAACAATATTACCAATTACCGGTGACGTATTTACTGCATGTGGTAATTGAAAATGATGTATGCATATACTTGTACATACAATTGTATGATGTACCAGGCCGGGTATGTGACATATTTACCCTTATACATATGTTTAAATAATTAACCCCCATTTATGATCACCGGTACAGTAATTAATTAGCCTCTAGATTTTACTCTTACATACATGTATCTTTAATTTGTATACGTAACATTTTTAAAACCCACAGCTAGGAAATAATACTTTGAAAATGAATTACAAATGTAAATAAACTTTTATTCACTAGACTTATCGTATACACGTACATACTAAGATTTCAACGCCTTTAGAAACCCTGACACGCACCTGGGCACACGACACACATGTTGTGTATATCTTGTATATTCTGTGTTAGTTCCAGGGGTTTTCTTAACTTGGACAAACAATAGACTCTAATTAGATATACACAAACGAACAAAACTATGTCTAGACAAACAAAGCGGTAATATCCCGCCCGATATAACCAAGGCAGTTGAGAGTCTTTACATCTTTAACATGTATCTAGCATATCTAGAATTACACCTAGAAATAATTAAAATTGAAAAAAAATACCTATCTTAAACCGATTAAATTAAATCATGCATTATTGGTTCATTTTTTATTTTTTTAATAACCGGATGAACTAAGAGAGAGAAAGAGAGAGAGAGAGAGAGAGAGAGAGAGAGAGAGAGAGAGAGAGAGAGAGAGAGAGAGAGAGAGAGAGAGAGAGAGATTTCACCGATTAATTTATAATAGGAATCAAACATACTTTAATATAATTTCATGCGCAGATTTAGATACAGAGACTGCGCTCACCCCTACAATAATTTTGAAACAAAACAAAAAAAATTATAAAGAATTTTATAACGGCAATCTGTGTCCATTGGAGCGGTGTTGATGATAGCGATCTGTGTTTAATGGAGCGACAATTAAAACCGCTTGGAACCCCCACCCCCTTCCTTGGAAATTATATCATCACTCGGATCACCCCCTCCCATCCCTATAAAAGAGCTTTTGCATTTAATATATGTTTTCAAGATGAATCTGTTCAGCTTGATCAAACCTGGCTTAATGGGAACTTAAAGATGGTGTAAAGACAACTTAAAGGGAGCGTAAATGCCACTTAAAGATGCTTAAAGGTGGCTTAAAGATGGCTTAAAGGTGACTTAAAGAAGTTTGGACATTAAGGACCTATAAGCTCAGCTTAAAGGTGACTTAAAGGTGGCTTAAAGATTGTATATCCTTTAAGCCACCTTTACGCCACCTTTAAGTCACCTTTAAGGACTTGCTTAAAGATTGTTTTTCGCCCTGTGTAGGTCCTTAATGTCCAAACTTCTTTAAGCCACCTTTAAGCTACCTTTAAGCCACCTTTAAGCCACCTTTAAGCCATTTAAAAATCTTTTATTTAATATTGTGCTTAATTTACCAACAAAATATATTAACTTTATGATAGAAAAGGTATTAAAAACGGTTATTGATTTAGAAAATAAAATGAAAAAAAAAATTTAAAAACGCCCAAGACGAGGATTGAACCCGGGACCCTTCGCTTACCAGCATCACCTCACTCCCTCTGCGCCACGTCAACTTATACATTTTAGGAGGTTTTTATATCCTATAAATTAGTGGCTATTGAATCAATGTATTGAGTTTGTATTTTTTACTTGAAAAGTTTTGACTTCCATTCAGTTTGTAACAATCAATTATATCTAATTTATAAATTACATGCATGCTTGTATTTAGAATGAAATACGAAACTTGGTCTTCAGTGAAAAAAATATATTATACCTAAATGGAAACCGTGGTATCAGGAGAAAACGTACCCAGGAAAAAACGTACCCAGGAGAAAACGTACCCAATTTCTAGGGTACGTTTTCTCCTGGAGAAAACGTACCCGGGTACGTTTTCTCCAGGAGAAAACGTACCCTATGAAAATCATAAATATACTACTTAATAGTTTTTAATACTTTTCAATAGTATTTTACACCATAAATATTCCGGAAAGTATGAATTTTATAGATATATGAATTTAATACCTTATATATTTAAAGGGTTTGGACATATTAAATAGTTTTTAAATGCTACTTTATAGAAATATATTCATTATATAAATAATATCTTTATAATAATTGTAGCAACTTTTATTTTAGTACGAATGACCTGTCATAAATTAAAGTGTTATCAGTCTACTTTTTCTAAGTTTTCCATTTACTGTTAGCATTACATATTTGAGTATCTCTATGCGAGATCCCCTGATTGCCTTTTAATTATAGTGATAATCAATTAAATACCTGAGCAGTTATAATTATGCAATATTATGTATTGCCTCCCCGCGCTAAGGAGGTAGAAATATTCACTCCCCACACATTATACATGTCAGTGGCATCGGAAGCAAATTGAAAGTGGAGGGGGGGGGGTAGAGGCTAGACTTATTAGGATTATTTATTTTATGATCAGTATTTTATATATTTACTAAGACAGACTGTTCAATGTGTTGTAATTCATCTCGTTGTAATGTTCATATAATCAAACAAATATTTAGAAGACTTGGACTTGATTTGAGCTAAACATATTCAACTTAGTTTTATAAATAATTTTCAATAGTTTATAGAATGTCCATGTTCGTCATAAGTAATCTGCTAGACCTTTGAGACTTTCAGAGTATGGTTAATTCTAGAGACTTTTCAGCAATGAAAACAAAAACACCTAATATAGGTGACATATATAATTTATTTCGTTTATTTACAATCTATATACATAGAACATGTAAACGGTAAAACGCTCTATCGACTTCTTGGGATACTCATCATTTATGGTTCTTCAAATTAAATTGCAATAAAAACTAATTAAATAACGGTTTCGTTTATGGTGGATTAATTGCCGACTAATTAAACTGCTCAGGCGATGTTCGTGTATGTGTATGTAACAAATTATTGTCTAATTAAAGAAAATTATTGTCTTAATAATTTATGTACGTGACTATGTATTAAAAACAACAGCAACAAATGATACAAATGTTTATTGTATATATCTTCTTGTTTTATCTAAGAATATTTATGAAAACTATAATTTATGATTTTCATTGGGTACGTTTTTTCCTGGGTACGTTTTCTCCAGCATTCGAAACCGTTAGGCTTACTAGTGCTTAGTTAATAAATTTAAACCAAGTAGATATAGGCTATGTTCATCTAATTCATAGCTAAATGAAATGCAAGGAAGAAGATGAAAGTATTTCTTTTATTAAATGCATTGAAACTATTAGCTAGGGTATTAGTTCTACGCAATTTCCCGGTATTCATGTACGGCGCCGTTCCAGTATGTATAATTTTAATAATATTGATTATTATACATTTACAACAGATCTAGAATAACAAATGAAATGATATATGTTTAAATGTTTAATTGTATACATGATTTTTAAACTATCAATTCTATAACAAACAATATTACCAATTACCGGCGACGTATTTACTGCATGTGGCAATTGCAAATGATGTATGCATAAACTTGTACATACAATTGCATGAAGTACCAGGCCGGGTATGTGACATATTCACCCTTATAAATATATTTAAATAATTAACCCCCATTTATGATCACCGGTACAGTAATTAATTAGCCTCTAGATTTTACTCTTACATACATGTATCTTTAATTTGTAGACGTAGCATTTTTAAAACCCACAGTTAGGAGATAATACTTTGAAAATGAATTACAAATGTAAATAAACTTTCATTCACTAGACTTATCGTATACACGTACATACTAAGATTTCAACGCCTTTAGTAACCCTGACGTGCACCTGGGCACACGACACACCTGATATAACCAAGGCAGTTGAAAGTCTTTTCATCTTTAACATGTATCTAGCATATCTAGAATTAGACCTAGAAATAATTAAAATTGAAAAAAAATACATATCTAAAACCGATTAAACTAAATCATGTATTATTGGTTCATTTTTTTATTTTGTTTAATAACCGGATGAACTAAGAGAGAGAGAGAGAGAGAGAGAGAGAGAGAGAGAGAGAGAGAGAGAGAGAGAGAGAGAGAGAGAGAGAGAGAGAGAGAGAGATTTCACCGATTAATTTTTAATAGGAAACAAACATACTTTAATATAATTTCATGCGCATATTTAGATTCAGAGACTGCGCTCACCCCTAATTTTGAAACAAAAAAAAATTTATAAAGAATTTTATAACGGCAATCTGTGTCCATTGGAGCGGTATTGATGATAGCGATCTGTGTTTTATGGAACGACAATTAAAACCGCCTGGAACACCCCCCCCCGCTTCCTTGGAAATTATATCATCACTCGGATCACCCCCTCCCATCCCTATAAAAGAGCTTTTGCATTTTATTTATGTATTTAAGTTGAATCTGTTCAGCTTGATCAAACCTGACTTAAAGGGAACTTAAAGATGGTGTAAAGACAACTTAAAGGGAGCGTAAATGCCACTTAAAGATGCTTAAAGGTGGCTTAAAGATGGCTTAAAGGTGACTTAAAGAAGTTTGGACATTAAGGACCTATAAGCTCAGCTTAAAGGTGACTTAAAGGTGGCTTAAAGATTGTATATCCTTTAAGCCACCTTTAAGTCACCTTTAAGGACTTGCTTAAAGATTGTTTTTCGCCCTGTGAACGCCTTAATGTTAGTGAAATAAAGCAAACACGCAAGATAGCCAAACTCAGAATTCATGTAGAGAGGGTTATACAGAGACTTAAGTTATATAGGCTTATAGGAAATGTAATTCCATGGTCATTTAAACCATTTATTAATCAAATGATTAAAGTTTCAGCATTTCTTTGCAACTTAATGCCAACTCTAGTGAGAAAGTAGAAGTCCTTATGTTGTTTTTTTAACAATCAGTTTATTTAGAGTTACCGATATTCAATATGACTTGATAATTGATAAAGAATGCACCAATATTTGTGCACTTTGATTCTAATTTTTTCCTGGAATGTTTAACATTCATATATTTATTGTCATGCAGTAAATATTTTTCAACTAGATAAATTAATCAGAACATAGAATGAGTATTTTGAGGTACTTTATCAAAGTACTTTATCCATCATGATACAGGTATTGTGTTTTGCTAGTTAAAAATTGTTCGTAAAATATTTGCAACATGAATCTAATTTCTCTCTGAGAGACTTTTCATATTAATCCTTACATAACAATACACAATTACATTCCTTGCAATTTTGGTTGTACAAAATTCTCAAAAAATATCTTTGATTTTTTTAACAATGAATTCCAAAGTAATGGATCAAAAAATATTCTCTCACTGTAAATTTTGTGTTTTCCAATTTTGACATCACCTTCCAAATACAATTCAAAATCACACCACTGTACATTTGCCACAGCCATCTGTGTTTGTATTTGTGTGTACCAATTAGAGTTCTCTTGCAATTTCATACACCCATTCTCATCACTTTGAATATGATAATTTTCATTAAAAATCTGATCTAAAGTGTAATATCTAAATTTGTACGGACATTTTATCTCAAGTACTCCTGTTCCACAACACTTACACTGCAAAATTCCATCAGGTGAAGCACCTAGGAATGGTACATTAGGATCAACAATAAGACCTGTGGTTTTTAGTTTACCACTTTTGTGTTCTGAAACATGCTTTTTTTCATATAAATTTCTTGCCAAAACTTCTCTTTCCTTACCATAAAAAGTGGCAGGTGTTGAAAATGATGTACAGTCATTACTCAATATTTGCTTTACAATATAGTTGTTTGGGTCATTTCCTTTATAGTTACAAACATTGTGCATGACAGAAGATGTAATTCTGCCACATCTGTACTTATACCAATGAACTGACTCAGATTGTTGGTCAGTAAGCTTGTTGACTTCAGTACAATTTGATTCATCAAAGCATGTTGATAGGTAGTCAAAAATTGATATATTTCCATTTGGATCAAAATTTGCAATACATTGTAGAAGAGTTTTAGGTACATTTTGATCATTATTATGATTATCAATGTTCATGTTAAGAACTTCAATAATTTGAGTGTCAAACCCTTTTACTAAGTCTAAAAGCATTTCATCAATATCAGGATCATTTTGATTAATGATGGTAGGGTCAAAACAGTGTTCAAATGGAAGAATACGGGTTTGCTCAGTTGACTGTTCAATTTCATCCAGCAGTTTGGGTTTTGATTCTTTACGAGGTACATCCCAAATGCATTTCCTGTCAGTACATGTTTCAGTGTTCCTATCAATATGCCTTTCTGACCACAGTGATAAACTGAACAATAGGGCCACAACATGTTTACATCCACCATCATCTCTTAATAAAAAGATTAGAATTAAATTATTATAAAATTAATATACATCTATCTCAATGATGCAAATATTTTTAATTGTCATTTGAATTCATGTTTTAAAAATGTTTCAGTAAATACATGTATATCTACTAACTGTTCAAAACTGGTGCCATATATCTTATTTGAAATTTTAATATTACCTCTTAAGTATGTAGCCTTCACTGATATTTTAAATTATTTTGCATTTAGATAATTACTAGTCTTGCTAACATGTACGTGTATGTAATGCATGTATATTAAGCAGCCATTAAATTGTGGCAATAATAAATTGTTATCATAATCCTGAACACAAAGTTTACTTTCTTCCGTAGTATCAGTGGTTATTATGATTGTGTGGATATAATTATTCATAATTATAAAATTGGACACAAGTTACCCAGTGCAATCACAGCCAGCAGATGTACAACTGCCATCAACACGATTTAGCAGGCACCAGGTCCTGTATGGATCAGCTGATTGCGAGGTTTCCCTAATACAGAGCGATTTTACATAGATATAGTTGTGGGATAACTCATGACACTTCACAGAGTGAATGTGATTAGACTGATACAATCTATAAGCGCGTTCGTACTTGTAATTTTGTAGACGAGCAGGAGACCACCCGGCGTTTGCTTTTGATAATAAATAAACAAATAAATCGGCCTGACAAAAAACGGGAATGCGTCTCAAATCATCGGTCTATTTATTGAGTTCTGGGGATGTTATAAACGGAAATTCAACCACTTCTCCATCAATAATTATCCGACTTCTCTGGCGCAGAAATTCTTTGGTGTCATCGGAAGCTTTTAACACCGGAAATTTCAAATCTATCGCTTTCTTAGCCAATTCCCGAAGTTGATGGACACTATAGTCACTGACAGTAATTCCTCGTTCAATTAACAATAATTTAAGTTGCGGTTTTAACATTAAATCTACGTTAAAAGACATAGCTATTTTTGGAGCGTTGCTATTGTTTACGTTGACGATGTGTCCCACCTCCGCTTCAACTCGCGTGTTATTCGCGCCTTCTAAACAGGAGAGTTCCTATCTCGAAACCTGCGTATTGGTAAATGGTAAGTAAGATCGTTTTATAACTGCTTACACTTTCTATCTTCAAAACAAACTCAACAATTCTGAGAAAGTACAATGAACAAATCGTTTTGTTTTGTTAGCAATACAAAACACACACACAAAATTAGTAAATTAGTATTGATCGATTATGAAATATCAAACTATACTTACCCTCTACATTTTCTTCTTCATTGATGAAGTTTCGATGTGACCTAATAGTTTGATCCGCCTTCTGTTTAACGTCTATGATATATCATGAAAATACAATAAGTGAAAATGTCTATGTTGTTCTAAATATATTTATTGAGTTTTTTGTTGGAATCAAATTCAGAATTCAGTTTTATATTGAAATAATAAGATTTAAATTGTGTCATTCTTTCTAATTTGATCAAATGTATCCTTAAGCGATTCGGGCTTTATTGAATTTAAACACGGCTCGGTCAAAATTATAACCCCATAATACCCAAGAAATTATTTTTTATTCCTAAATTAAATGTGTGTTAATAGGTATGTGTTATTTATTGAGTATTATATTAATACACATGAACTACAGCTTTCAGTCGTCTAACGAACATTGTTAACTTTAAACACTTTGTACAGAAGTGTATGAACATAAGATTATAGTGTAATTTATTGCGTTATTTTCATCCGTTCGTAATAAAACAATATACAGGCAAGTAATAAAGTCAAATCGAACAAAAATGTACCTTTAACCATCATTAAAGTAGTCCGAGTTATCTCACTACGTCATAATACGGATTTTACAATATTGGTTCGACTTTTACATAGAGTTTTAGATATTGCTCTACATCACTGTTGTAAACAATGACAATAATAAGCAATTAGAACAGTTATGTATGTATTCTATGAAGATAGAAATGAAAATGTTGATTTTGTTAAAGTAAAATGAATAACGAATTTTCTGATTAAAAAGGATCTCAGGTATGTTATATCTTCTTTGTTTTGACCCCCCCCCCACGAATTTTCTCTTTCAATTACCAACACCGGTTTAAATTTAGAGACAGAAGCTATTTCGAATGTAATCAATTGTCAATTAATAAATGTTTAAATGATATCTAACATTGTTGACAGATCTAAGCAGAAGCTGTAGCTAAATGTAATATTTACGGAATTTTTCTTCGTGGTCTACTTGGTTTAGAGCTTATAACATGAGAAGTAATCCGTCAACATGTCATTTGTTTTCCTAAATATTTTTTTTAAGATGTCATTCTATAGAATAAACATTAAGAATTTTGGTTTGAGTCCATAAAATAATTTAAAAAAATGACCAAATACGATACATGCATGACATTTTTTGTGTTCTATTTTGATACATCAGGTCCATAAAGCGTACGTATACTTCCCTTCAACAATTTGCGCAAACATATTGATTAGATATGGTTTAAATAAATGTTTGAAATCTATTTTGTATGTCCTGCTCTAATTTGCCAAAATTGGTACTTATTTTTAGGAAGAATGGACTAGCATGTAAACATATATTTTTTCTTATTTAAATGTGTTGCTATAACGTATATCTATCATTTAAAGCGACGCTTTTAAGGGGGATGTGCGGCCATCTTTTACATTTGAGCATAAGAATGTTAACATTTCTTGAACTGACTTGTTTCTGCCCGAAACTGACCAAAACAGTTGCCAAAAGATATAAAAGCAATAAATATGATATTCTACATGTTGTTTTGTATGCAAATTATGCATACAAGAACAGGACGATGCCTTTTTAATCATTTAAAACTGCTGTCGAACTGCGCAGCTACAGACTTATTTTGAAGATTTAGAAATCTTTAAAAAATATGAAGGGGGTTTATTGGTGTCCTCTCCACAACCATTTGTTGAGAAAAAGGTTGAATTTTGCACTTTAATGTAGAAACTTTGCCTGAAAATGATACCCTTTTTTTATCAGTCGGCATGGTATCTAATTTCAGAACAAGAAAATTCCAAGCTAGAACTCCCGTGTCTATGGAGGCACATTGACGTTATATTTTCATCGATAAAAATAAATGTCAATTCAAAACAATCTGGATTGAATGTGACAGACAACTCTATACCAGTTTCAATTGTTTTGGTTTAGTTCTATGAGTATAAATTAAATTAACTTCTTTTTAGAAGTAGGATAGGGGTCCAAAATATTAATTGCCTTAAAGAAAAAATTTACATATATTTTTCAATGAAAATATAACTCTAATGTACCTCCATAGACACAGACAAAAATATCTCATGCAAATTGATGGTTTTTTAAGACTCATTTTATGAATGGGGTACCCTCTTTTGAGACAAAGTTACAGCTTAAATAAGCAAGCTTTGACCTTTTTCTCAACAAATGGTTGTAGAGTAGACACTGCCTTCTCTTAGGAATTTTAAGTTTACTTAAAATGCTTTACATATATTGATTTTACAATTTTTCGCATTACGAGTTATCGCACTTTTTAATGTGTATTATCAAGAAGTAGAGAGTGCTCTATTTGGTCACGTAATGTTGGTGTCATCATTTGACCAATGAAATTAAACGCGGGAATTCTAGCGACTCTCTTTGTTTAGAAAGACGCGCTAATTCACTTTCTTTCAGGACGCCGCACGGGTAACACCTTTGAATACTGATTCTGTTCCTTCGGACCATTTCTTTAACACTTTCTTTCAGGACGCCGCACGGGTAACACCTTTGAATACTGATTCTGTTCCTTCGGACCATTTCTTTAAAAATTTAAACGGTAAGCGTTGTATATGCTATAAGTCTTATATTTGTATGTTTGTCACTGTTCTATTACAAACAATTTTATTTTAGTTATTATCTCATACGCTAACAATGAATTCAAACAAAGTTTTGATTCTCGGACACTCTATTGTCCGTCGTTTCCATCATTTTCTTATTGACGATGAAGATTTAAGGTATGTTGATGATCTGGGTATTAACTCACATGCAATAAGGTACAAACGAACAGGGGGTCGTACTATTGATGGGATTTTACGTCACGATGTACCTTTCATTAAAAGATTCCAGCCGGATCATATCATTCTTATGGTTGGGGGCAATGACGTAAGACAATTATATTTACCAGAGGAACTCTTAGCAGTTGTATCAGTTTTGCATTAAAGGTGTAGTGTTTCACAGATTCATGTCTGTAAATTACTTCCAAGATTTAGGCAGTCATTTGATTATAATCAATTTGTCGATGCAGCAATCGCTCTTATCAAGAAGGATATAACCAATTTGGATTATGCGTCCTTCTGGGAGAATAATGGATTGTTTCCTTCACCAGCATCAGACAAATATTGCGATCATAAATTCTTAGCAGACGGCGTCCATTTAAACAAGCAAGGCAATGTTCATTTGTATCGCAGCTTGCGTGGTCTCATTCTTTCAAGAGCACGCTAAGTCAAAGTGGCCGCATTATGTCATCAACGACACTTCAGAATTTTTCTACAAACTCAAGTCAACTTCCACATTTGGAAAGCAATATGTGGGATAACAAAAATATAAATAATAAAAATAATAAATTAAAAAAAAGAAAAAAAGGGAAAAAATAAAAAAAAAGAGAGAAAAAAAAATAAACAACTCATCCATTTACTTACTGCTTATAAGATCTATGTTTTTCTCTACATGAGTAATCATTTAAGTGTAGCTTCCGATCCTGTAAATGATCAAATAATATTGTTTTTGTTGTTGTTTTTTTCGTTTGTTTTTTTTTAATTTTGTTGTTCTTAACGAAACTTATCTCTTAACGAGAACATATTTTGGTCCTCTAAACAAGGCCATTTGGGTTCTCTTAACAAGACCGCATTGGTCCTCTTAACGAGGGCGTATTGGTTCTCTTAACGAGGCCGTTTGGGTTATCTAAACGAGACCGCATTGGTCCTCTTAACGAGGGCGTTTTGGTTCTCTTAACGAGGCCGTTTGGGTTCTCTAAACGAGACCGCTTTGGTCCTCTTAACGAGGCCGTTCTTGGTTCTCTTAACGAGACCGCATTTGGTTCTCTTGACGAGACCGCATTCGGGTCCTCTAAACGAGGCCCCTTTTTTGTTTTTCTTAACGAGACCGTATTTGGTCCTCTTACCGAGGCCTTTTTTCTCTTATCGAGACTGCATTTGTTTTGTGTTCATTCATACAACAACATTCAATCTTATCTTGTAATAATTACGTTGCACTTATGCTGTACCATTAAAGACATATTTGTGCAAATAAAAAAAAAATTGCATTATTATCCATTTGCTAATACCAGCACAGCAATTATTTTCAATAGTGTACATCATGGCACCAAAGCGGAAATCTACAGATTTGACGAAACGAACATCGGCCAAAAGAGGAAAACAATCTCCGGATGGCTCAGTACAACAATCCAGTTCTCCTCCTACAATCTCTCCGGAGATTTTGGAAACCATTACAAAAGAGGTCACGGAAAAAGTCACCGCGAACCTGAAGGAGGAAATTTCTAACATGTTCAATGCTCTCCAGCCAACTGCCATCACCAGTCAGGGGAGTATTGCATGTGCATCTAATATTAACTCTAATATCAATAGGGATAACGCAATTCAGGAAACTGTCGAGGCAGCAATCGTTAATCAATCTGATAAGATAACATCAGGTAGGTCCGGTAGTGGTTTTGTAAGTACATTGGTCTCCATTGAAGCTCGTGTACCTGACAAATTGAAATCTAAGATATGGTCAAAGCAGTACGTGGATTTCGGTAGTCTGCTACTCAGGAACAAACAAGGTAAGGAAAAACTTTCCCTTCAGGTAGAGAATTCGATGAAGCCAGGTATGCTTACAATTCACCAGGTGGAGAGAGATGATACTGATGGAGAATTGTCTTCTATGAACGACTGGCTTACAGCTTGGAATAGGTATATGGCTATTTATTGTATAAAGTATCCACACGAGCAAGCTAAACTCGCAAAACATCTAGAAGCGGTCAGGAACATTGCGGATGCAAAAGGTAACTGGTATAGTTACGATAAGGACTTCCGATCCTTAATTGAACAAGGCCAGGTGCAGTGGGGAGATGTTCATATGGAACTGTACGTAAACGCACGTCTTACTTCTTCTCAATCTATCAAAACAACCAACTCACACAAAGAATTGAGTAAAACAATCCCCAGAGGAGCTTGTTTCCAGTTTCACTCAGGTAAGCAGTGCAATGCAGGCCTTGCCTGTCGTTTTCAGCACAGGTGTTACAACTGTGGTGGCTCCCACCCTTTCATCCAGTGCACAAAACAGGTTCAGCGGCTCTTTCGTGTCCTACAAAGATTTAGGTATCAGTCACCACAACCAACCAAATTTGCCAATTCGTCTAAATCACCCCATCTTACCAAGCAAGGGCCCAACACCAATCAAACCAAATAGACTTGCAGATTGGCTGTCTGGTTACGACGAAACTGAGACAAACTATTTAATAAATGGTTTTTCAAATGGTTTTTCATTAGGGTTTGTTGGTGAATGTCCTGGTGTAGAATCTCAAAATCTTAGATCAGCTTTTATTTGTCCGGATATAATTGATGAAAAGATTCTTAAAGAAGTTTCAACGGGAAGAGTGTTAGGTCCATTCGATTTTAAACCATTTGCTGACATACAATGTTCCCCATTAGGTTTGGTAGAGAAAAAGGTACCAGGTGAATATAGAATGATTCATCATTTATCTTATCCTAGAAACAAATCAGTTAACGATGGCATTCCACGCGAGGAATCATTTGTTCAATATTCTTCGGTTGGAGATGCCATCAGTCATATCAAGAACTGCGGAGTTGGTGCTTATTGTTGCAAAACGGATATAAAATCTGCTTTTAGGATAATCAACTTAAACTATTCTCAATTCAAATACGTTTGTTTTAGATGGAAGAACAAGTATTATGAGGACACATATCTTCAATTTGGTCTTAGTTCTTCATGTAGGACCTTCGAGCGTTTTTCGACGGCGCTCGAGTGGATAGCGCAAAATAAACTGGGTATTTCGTGTATTTCTCATGTGTTAGACGATTTTATTATTATCCACAAGTGTCCCTTAATATGTGTTAGAAAGTTGAAGGCATTTTTATCAATGTGTGTTGACATAGGCGTTCCAATATCCCTGGAGAAAACGTGTGGTCCTCTTCAGACTATAACTTACTTAGGCTATGAGCTTGATTCGTGCAAGATGGAGTGTAGGTTGCCTCATGACAAAATAGTAAAGTGCATAGATAAAATAAAGTTTGCAAAGACACAAAAGAGCTTGACACTTAAACAATTACAGTCGCTCATAGGTTTACTCAACTTTGCATGTAATGTTGTTTTGCCAGGCAGAGCATTCCTTAGGAGATTGATAGACCTTACCATTGGTATCGGTAAGCCGTTTTTCAAAATAAGCATGACAAATGAGGTAAAAGAGGATTTGAAAGTTTGGGAATGTTTTCTCGATAAATTCAATGGATCCTCGATTTTCCTCCCAGATAAGTGGTCAAGTTCGTATGAGCTTAAATTCTACACAGATGCTTCGGGTTCTATCGGTTATGCAGCGGTATTCGGTAGTCAGTGGTTTTATTGAAACTGGGATAGTAATTGGCAGTATAAAAATATTGCAGTCTTAGAGCTTTACCCAATAGTTGTGGCAATAAAAGTGTTGGGAAAAATGTTGACTAACAAATGTATTTTATTTAACACTGATAATCAGGCATTGGTGCATGTTATAAACAAACAAACATGTAAGGATAAAGATATCATGTTTCTTGTTCGCCAGCTCGTTGTCTCGAATTTAATATTTATTTTAAAGCAAAACATTTAACATCAAAAGAAAATATACTATGTGATTTGCTTTCTCGTTCCAAGGTACATCAATTTCTACAATTAGCACCCTGGGCCGACAAACAACCAGTCGAGATTCCCAGTCTTCCGCCTTATCCGAGTTGACCCTGGTTGTGAACAAACTCCTGGATTCCAGTTTGACTGCGTCAACTTCATCATCATACACTCACGCATGGTCAACGTTTAGGAACTTTGCGGAAAAGTACAGTTTACGAACGGATATCCCCACCCAACAACACATATTGGTTCTCTATGTTGCTTTCCTTTTCTCACAAGACTACGCACCGTCGACGATAACATCTTATCTTTCGGCCATCAGTCACGTCCATAAACTCAACGGCCTCCAAGATCCATGCTCATCATTTGTTGTACAAAAAGTATTAACTGGAGCTCGTAAGCTCAAACCGACAACTGATGTTAGAATACCAATTACTAGGGCTATCTTGCACAAACTCCTTGATTCTTTACAACATACTATATCCAATCTATATGAAAAAATTCTATTTCGAGCAATGTTTTCGTTAGCTTTTTATGGTTTTTTGAGAATCGGCGAAATTACGTCCAGCCTAACCGTTCCAAATAAAAATCTGCTACATTTTAACCAAATTTCTATCGTAAATGACACAATATTGATTAAATTTGTTTCATATAAGCATAGCCTGGGAAAACCTTTCTTTCTAACAATACATGGGGGGGGGGGCTAAGGACTCAGATTTTTGCCAAGTGCAGTGCCTTAAGAATTATATTAATCAAAGAGGAGTGCAAGAGGGTCCTTTATTTTGCTACGTACCATGCACACCTGTGACTAGGATCAAATTTTCTGTGATACTGAAGAATTGTTTATCTTTCGCTAATATCCAGATGGGGAAAATTACTGGTCATTCATTTCGAATTGGCATGGCTTCTCACTGCGCAGACTGCGGAATGAGCGACGGTAAAATTAAACTCCTGGGACATTGGAAATCCGATGCCTTTAAATCGTACATCAGACCGGTTAATTCGTGTAATTAGATGCAATTACCCAGTCTAGTCAACACTGTGTTTACTTTTCTATGACGCTGTATCCAGAGCATTTGTTAATCTCTGTCGACATTATTGTTGTACTACTGAAGGGCATATGTTTATCCCGCCAGTTATATTTTTGTACGTTATTAATTTTGTTGTATTGAATATATGTTTATCTCATTGTATGTTTAGCTAGGTTAATGGTAATTAATTTGTAGTTCTAATATTGAAATAGCCCAGGGTATATGTTCATCCCGTTAGCTATGAGTTTGCTCTTTCCCACCAGTAATTTTTTTTTTTCCTTGGGGTCTGAACTTGATTAATACGTTTAATCAAGTCCATGGCGTTTTCAGAGCTCAAGGAATTTGTTTGACGAGATTACGTAACCAATTTTCGATTTCAGTTTCTCAATACAGCCAATTAATAAAATTCATATTTGTATATGATTATTAATTACTATTCGGAAATTAATTATAATTACATCATATTAAGATCAAATGCAGAATTGTGACATTATTCAATTAAATTTCAATTGTAGTATTACGTAATATTATTTTATATTATTTTACGCAATGTGTTACAATGTTATGTAACAATTAAAGTCACGCTAGTGGCAAAGAGCAACATATACCATGTCTTGTTTTGTTTATATATTATGTATCGAAAGATGGAGGTCATGGTCATACGTCACGTAAAAAGCATAGGTAATAACCCCTTCATACGGAAATCAATTATGGATAAAATATTTTTTCATATTTTTAAATCTTGAACTTAAGTCTGTAGCTGCGCAGTTCAAAGTGATTTAAAAATACATTGTTCTGCCGTTGTATGCGTAATTTGCATACAAAACAGCATGCTAAACGTCATATGTTTTGCTTTTGTGTCTTTTGACAACAGCTTAAGTGAGATTTAGACAGAAACAAGCCAGTTCAAGAAATGTTTACATTTTTCTTCTCAAATGTAAAAGATGGCCGCACATCCCACTTAATGATGAGCTCATTTAGTGCCTAGTATATGACTACCTTAATAGTCATAAAAAAATCTAATATTGTTCATAACAGATTAACAATATTGCAGTTGTCGACGCAACTTAAATGAATTTACATATAATGATCTGCATGCAAGGAACTTTAAAAGACACCGTCAATCATGATTGAGATTGATGTTGTTTGATCAATTTGTATGTTTTGTTTTTACAGGCTCATATTTGAAACAACATTGCCACTACTAGTATATATTATAAAGTCAATACATATAACCGTACAAATAACTTTTCGATACCATTAATCAAATAATTTGAAGGTTCTTGAAAGTCTTAACAAAATAAAAATGCTTCAGCATTGGAAAGAACAATAAGGATAAAAATCTAACACTGCCATGGATCATTATTTTAAGGTTATTTATACTCTGATACAAGAGATAAAATAATTTCCTTAAGAACTAGATGATGTCCCGTGCAAGCGTGGGAATTATTGCAACTTTACACACTAATATGATATAATTATCAGATTGTTAATTTTGAATTTACCGGTTGGCAGTAAATTCAAAATTTATAACATGAAAACGTTGTCATGTTGTAAATTTTGAATCTACTGCCACCCGGTAAATTCAAAATTTACATCATGACACAATTCTTCATGTACATGTACATGACCTTTATTGTCTTTGTTTAGTTGACTGGAAACAAGTTGAAAAAATCTTTTTTATTTCAATTTAGGGAGTGAGTGTATAGCGCGTCGTTTCTATTTTCTAAATTTTGTTCTTTAGGTTAAAGCTCAATATAACGTGTATCACTGTCCCAAATAAGAATTTCAGTAAAAAGACTGTCATCCTCCCCTCCCCCACCAATTCAACTTCCCCGTTCTATGCACACATCATCTATTCATACAAACGTAGATATGTTGACACAATCTGTTCCTGGTTCACAAATAAAAATATATAAGGTTAACTGTAGTGGTATAAAATTGTATGTATGTATCTTAAAAACGCTAGGGTATACATTAATTATTATTTTTGCATATCTAAAACCAAAGTTGTCAGATCAAGGTATCTGTCCGGTGATTAATTCGCCCTACACTTTCTGTCATGACGTTAATTAGTCAACCCGCGTTCTTGGTTATCCCGTTCTGGAAAGTTCTATCCATCAAAACTAAAATCGTGCATTCACGAAACCAATTTGCTCATTTTATTTATTCAACATTTGTCATATCTTAATTTCTTTGTATACCCTAAATAAGTTCCCAGTAGATATATTCCATCTTTTCGTAATCATTCAATATTATTTAATTGCAAGCATATACTTAAATGCAAATTCCCACTGACTTGGATTCGCCAAAACGTGTCCTCCACCTTACTCTCATCTCAGGCAAGTTTATCGAAAAATAAATGTAGGTTTTTCATTTATTTTTCAATAATTACTTATCAGGTAAAATTCAGTTATAGCTTACGGACATCTACTTACACGTGATGAAATACCAAAGGTGTAAAGCTGTTACTGTGGTGCAGGCATTTCGTATTTTATTGACAAACTGTCTTAATTTTTAAGTATAGATACTTTTGTTCATTTTGTGCATGAATTATACAAATCTATACAAAACTATACAAAATACATATAAATATATCTATATAAAACACAAATCTATTTTGAAACAAACATTCACAATTGAAAGTTCTTTTGATACTATTAGTCTAAGATGTGACTGGGAATTTAGTTTTGATACTTTGATAACCCTTGTTTCGAACAATGTCATGTTCGATCATCAGACTCATAGTCTTCTCACTAAGAAAATAAATGTGCATGCAAGAGTGTCTAATAAAATATTATTAAAGCTGCTGTGTCTCTGTTTTCTTTTTCACTACCTCTTAGATAGCAATATTGTTTTTGTTTTTGTGACGAAAGAAACACGCATATCTACAGATTTATATTATTGTTTTATATTCTCTTCATACCATACACTATATATATATATATATATATATATATATATATATATATATATATATATATATATATATATATATACTTAAATAAATAAAACAGAATGCGACAGTCCAAATTAAATAAATTGTTTACTGTTAGCGCTTTCAGCCATGTCGGCTCTATCATAGCAGGACCCGCATTTAGCACACAACGGTTAAGCAATATGCTGGATATTATTTTGAAACCGCTATGCACCAAAGTGACAAGCTACGTTCGTGATGATATGGAATTTCTTAACTATATCCCACAAACAGTACCCAGAGACACGATCCTTGTTACTTTTGATGTAAGCAGTCTATATACTAATATTCCTCATAATTTAGGATTAGAGGCAATTCAATATTGGTTGGACAAGCATCCAGATCAAATAGATAGTAGATTTTCAAAAGTTCATCTTAGACGGACTAAAACTTGTACTAGAAAATAACACTTTCCTCCTTGGTGATGAAAATTACCTCCAGATAAAAGGTACTGCCATGGGCACAAAAGTTGCCCCTACTTATGCCTCACTTGTAATGGGGTACCTAGAAGAAAAACTTTATAGTATATTGCCGGATATCTTTGATGTCGATTTTACGCTATACATTAAAGAGAACTTGAAAAGATACCTTGATGACTGTTTCATCTTTTGGACCAAAACGGAAGAGGATCTTTTAAAATTTCATTCTACTATAAATGAACTGCAGGCCTCGATAAAATTCACTATAGAGGTCCATCGTGAGAAACTCCCATTCTTAGATATTCTTATTATCAAGGACGGCGAGAATATCATTACCGATTTATTTAGCAAAGAGACAGATTCCCATCAATACATGTCATCCGTCTCACACAAAAAGGAATATTCCGTACAACATGGCACGGCTTGTATGTACTATTGTGACTCACCCTGCTCTTCGCCTACAAAGGCTTTAAGAGTTAAAACAACACCTTAGACGACAGAATTACCCCGTGAAACTTATTTATGACGGAATTAACCGGGCTATGGATATTCCTTTAGCACAACTTAGAACGACCCGCCTTAAGGAGGAGAAACAAGATGAGAAAATTCCGTTTGTAACTACACATAATCCGTGTAACCATAATATTTTTAAATCAGCAAAACGTTTTTTTTCAATATTAGAACAATCAGAAAATATGAAAAAACTTTTAAACCAATCATCAATCATAAACAGCAGAAGACAAGCGCCGAATCTGAGGAAAATTCTCTGCAAATCAAAGTTCTCGTCCAGCAATACTATTTCCATCAAAAAAGTGCGGCGACCCCCGATGTGGAACATGTGACCTTATACAGGATGGAGAAGGAATAATATTAAAAAGTGGCCAAATTTTAAAACCAATGAACTGCAAATTGTCTAATTTAATTTACTGTGCAACTTGTCCAACCTGTGGGGAAAATTATATTGGCCAGACTAACCAGCTCAACGCCCGAGTAAGAGTCAACAAACAACAAATAAAGGACGAAACAGTGAGAAACACTCCATGTTCGGAACATTTTGCTAAATGTGGAAAGGGAACATTTAAAATATTTCCATTTTACAAAATGTGGACTTCAAATGGAATCGCCCGAACTACCAAAGAGGACTATTTTATTAAAATATTTAACCCGAATCTTAATCGAAAATAGATTTATCATATATATGTATTTTATTATATGTCTATGCATTGCTTACATTTTATGCCTAACTGCATTGATAAAGTTCACGCCATCGCTACCTTGATGTACATTGTGACGTCATAATGAACTTTAAAACACGGCATCATTGACAACGTTACAAACAACGTTTTTAATTTTGTATAACTGTCTGAAGAGCCGACATGGCTGAAAGCGCTAACAGTAAACAATTTATTTAATTTGGGTCGCATTCTGTTTTATTTATTTAAGTATTTTTTGCTGTACCAAGGCTTTTTATATATATATATATATATATATATATATATATATATATATATATATATATATATATATATATATATATATATATTGAAAACATGTATATCATTTTAGGAACAGTAAGTGATCTTTTCCACCTCACATGATTATGATTACCATTAATTGTATAGCCTATTAAAACCATACGAGGCACATATTTGAATTATCCACATATCACATTTTATACAGGTTTTTGTTTTTGTTTTGTTTTGTGTTTTTTTTTTACATATTTCAAACGAGAGGGTTTATGAACCTTATTTATTCCTTACCCTTTCTTATCAAACTGGCCTACCTTTTTGTACAGCATTTCCTTCTTCTGCAGCAGGATCTATAATAATGGATATTTGTAGAATACAGATAATTACTAGAAACAAGGAATTGTAAAAAAAAGTTAACAATTTAAAAATGCTTCTTTACATTCTCAATATTTGAAACAAGAGGCCCATGGGCCAAATTTCTCACCTGAGCAACAATGGCGAACTACTTTGACTTAACACACTTTAAGGTCAGACACGACCTATCTTCCATTATTTTCTATTTTTTTTCCTATATCCACAATGTGAAGATTTCCACCAAGTAATTCCATAATTATATTTTCCTGTTATATGATACTTTTTTATTTAGATATAAAGTGTTTAATTGAAAATATATACTATGACTTTATTTATAAGCATTCAAATGCATTTTGCATGCTATTTTAAGGAAAATTCTAAATATTATAGCTCTAAAAATAGCTTGGTAATAAACCTTGAGTTTTTGGGAATTAACAGGTTTAAATGTTAATAAATAAGGAATAATATATCAAGGAAAATTATATAAAATTGAAGAACGTCTCGTGTGTCCTTAAATAATTAAGAACAGTAACATTTAATATTTAGCAAAGTTAAGTACCATAATTTTCTGATGTAAGACTCAATATTCTATAAAGGGGTAGGGATGAAAATATATTGCGATATATAAATTATATATAACACCGGTATATTATTTCCTACAGTTTTTGCACATATGTGAACAGTATTGGCTCATTTAAGATAAAACATTTCATACATTTACTACATGTAAGACGTATATCAGTTAAAAAATCAGCACCCATTGTGGGCCTTCCTTATTGTGTGTAATCATAATTTGAACATGCTGAATCTACACAGTTAAAGGATGCCAACATTTTATTTCATTAATATTTTGTCTTAGAGGTCAGGCAATACATATCTATTTTATATGATAAATACTGGAAAAGGTATTTACCATTTACCTGCAATATTTCTTGTTTGGTATATTGGTATTTATGAAAAAAAATAACGAAATTAAATTAGTGTAATTTTCATTTTCCACATCTAAGTGAATATTTTTTGTGTTTTTATTTAAGATGCCAAGCTCTATGAATATACCATGCCGATGAGATACATTTCATTTCCACAGCTATTATCTCATATGTGAAAGTTAACAAAGATTGACGGACAGAGAATCGCCAGCTAGTCTGGAAGCCAGTACGCAGTGTTTGAACTCTGTGACAAAAGTTGCTAAGGCTACAGTAAAAAACTGAATTGGTCTTCTCTTAAATAATTGTTTACCTGATGTAAACTTGTGTGACGTTTTATAACCTTACTCACTTGATCGATGAAAACATTCGATTGGAAAATGTTGTCACATGATGTGTTAAAAAGCTATATAATTTAATGTATTGTCAGGCATACAGGTATCAGTTTTGTACTAAGGCACATCAATTATTTCATCTTCCCTCAAAAACAACAAACGGCTACAAACCAAGATGATTTTCTGCTGCAATATTTTCTTTAAAATGATAATGCAGATATCCTCATAATTATAATGTGTCAGAACTGTTTAAAAGAAGTTTTTATTTACTCGTTTGAAAACTACCAAAATTGTTGCAGATCTCAAAAAATTTATCAAATGAGAAGGGACCACAGAAAGTAGTTATAGCACATCATCCTTTTAATTTTCCTGTACACAAGTATATAATGTTTAGTAAGACAATTCTAATGATCAACAAACATTTCAGCGTCAGTCGTAGAATGAAAGGCAACTTTTAAAAATTGATCCAATTTGTTTAATTTCATTTTTTTAATGTATTCATACATTATATAGATAAAATGTTTTGTAATTGAATTAGCCAGGTGACACAAAATCAGTTTATGCACTTGTGTATTTTGGAGGAATTCACAGGATGAATGACCATCTTTAAGTTCTCCTTAAAGATAACTTAAAGGTGCTTAAAGATAGCTTAAAGACGATCTTTAAGCCACCTTTAAGTTATATGTGTTGCTTAAAGGTGGCTTAAAGAAAGCGTAAAGATGGCTTAAAGGCAGCTTAAAGACTATCTTTAAGCCACCTTTAAGCTACCTTTAAGGACAACTTATAGCACAGGATGAATGACCATCTTTAAGTTCTCCTTAAAGATAACTTAAAGGTGCTTAAAGGTAGCTTAAAGACGATCTTTAAGCCACCTTTAAGCTATATGTGTTGCTTAAAGGTGGCTTAAAGAAAGCGTAAAGATGGCTTAAATGCAGCTTAAAGACTATCTTTAAGCCACCTTTAAGCTACCTTTAAGGACAACTTATAGGTCCTTAATGTCCAAACTTCTTTAAGCCACCTTTAAGCTACCTTTACGCCACCTTTAAGCCACCTTTAAGTCATTAACAAATCTTTTAATTCAATATTGTTCTTCATTTACCAACAAAATGTATTGACTTTATGATAGAACAGGTATTAAAAACGGTTTTTGTTCTAGAAAATGAAATGAAAAAAAAAATTCAAAACGCCCAAGAGGAGGATTGAACCCGGGACCCTTCGTTTACCAGCAGCGCCTCACTCCCTCTGCGCCACGGCGACATATATATTTTGGGAGGTTTTTATATCCTATAAATTAGTGGCTATTGAATCATTTTTTTTTACTTGAAAAGATTTTGACTTCTATTCAGTTTGCAACAATCAATTTTATCTAATTTATAAATTAAATGCATGCATGTATTTAGAATGAAATACAAAACTTGGTCTTCAGTGAAAAAAATATATTATACCTAAATGGAAACCGTTAGACTTACTTGTACTTAGATAATAAAATTAAACCAAGTAGATATAGGCTATGTTCATCTAATTCATAGCTAAATGAAATTAAATGCAAGGAAGAAGATGAAACTATTTCTTTTATTAAATGCATTGAAACTATTAGCTAGGGTATTAGTTCTACGCAATTTCCCGGTTTTTCATGATCACGGCGCCGTTCCAGTATGTATAATTTTAATAATATTGATTATTATACATTTACAACAGATCTAGAATAACATGTTTAAATGTTTAATTGTATACATGATTTTTAAACTATCAATTCTATAACAAACAATATTACCAATTACCGGTGACGTATTTACTGCATGTGGTAATTGAAAATGATGTATGCATATACTTGTACATACAATTGTATGATGTACCAGGCCGGGTATGTGACATATTTACCCTTATACATATGTTTAAATAATTAACCCCCATTTATGATCACCGGTACAGTAATTAATTAGCCTCTAGATTTTACTCTTACATACATGTATCTTTAATTTGTATACGTAACATTTTTAAAACCCACAGCTAGGAAATAATACTTTGAAAATGAATTACAAATGTAAATAAACTTTTATTCACTAGACTTATCGTATACACGTACATACTAAGATTTCAACGCCTTTAGAAACCCTGACACGCACCTGGGCACACGACACACATGTTGTGTATATCTTGTATATTCTGTGTTAGTTCCAGGGGTTTTCTTAACTTGGACAAACAATAGACTCTAATTAGATATACACAAACGAACAAAACTATGTCTAGACAAACAAAGCGGTAATATCCCGCCCGATATAACCAAGGCAGTTGAGAGTCTTTACATCTTTAACATGTATCTAGCATATCTAGAATTACACCTAGAAATAATTAAAATTGAAAAAAAATACCTATCTTAAACCGATTAAATTAAATCATGCATTATTGGTTCATTTTTTATTTTTTTAATAACCGGATGAACTAAGAGAGAGAAAGAGAGAGAGAGAGAGAGAGAGAGAGAGAGAGAGAGAGAGAGAGAGAGAGATTTCACCGATTAATTTATAATAGGAATCAAACATACTTTAATATAATTTCATGCGCAGATTTAGATACAGAGACTGCGCTCACCCCTACAATAATTTTGAAACAAAACAAAAAAAATTATAAAGAATTTTATAACGGCAATCTGTGTCCATTGGAGCGGTGTTGATGATAGCGATCTGTGTTTAATGGAGCGACAATTAAAACCGCTTGGAACCCCCACCCCCTTCCTTGGAAATTATATCATCACTCGGATCACCCCCTCCCATCCCTATAAAAGAGCTTTTGCATTTAATATATGTTTTCAAGATGAATCTGTTCAGCTTGATCAAACCTGGCTTAATGGGAACTTAAAGATGGTGTAAAGACAACTTAAAGGGAGCGTAAATGCCACTTAAAGATGCTTAAAGGTGGCTTAAAGATGGCTTAAAGGTGACTTAAAGAAGTTTGGACATTAAGGACCTATAAGCTCAGCTTAAAGGTGACTTAAAGGTGGCTTAAAGATTGTATATCCTTTAAGCCACCTTTACGCCACCTTTAAGTCACCTTTAAGGACTTGCTTAAAGATTGTTTTTCGCCCTGTGTAGGTCCTTTATGTCCAAACTTCTTTAAGCCACCTTTAAGCTACCTTTAAGCCACCTTTAAGCCACCTTTAAGCCATTTAAAAATCTTTTATTTAATATTGTGCTTAATTTACCAACAAAATATATTAACTTTATGATAGAAAAGGTATTAAAAACGGTTATTGATTTAGAAAATAAAATGAAAAAAAAAATTTAAAAACGCCCAAGACGAGGATTGAACCCGGGACCCTTCGCTTACCAGCATCACCTCACTCCCTCTGCGCCACGTCAACTTATACATTTTAGGAGGTTTTTATATCCTATAAATTAGTGGCTATTGAATCAATGTATTGAGTTTGTATTTTTTACTTGAAAAGTTTTGACTTCCATTCAGTTTGTAACAATCAATTATATCTAATTTATAAATTACATGCATGCTTGTATTTAGAATGAAATACGAAACTTGGTCTTCAGTGAAAAAAATATATTATACCTAAATGGAAACCGTGGTATCAGGAGAAAACGTACCCAGGAAAAAACGTACACAGGAGAAAACGTACCCAATTTCTAGGGTACGTTTTCTCCTGGAGAAAACGTACCCGGGTACGTTTTCTCCAGGAGAAAACGTACCCTATGAAAATCATAAATATACTACTTAATAGTTTTTAATACTTTTCAATAGTATTTTACACCATAAATATTCCGGAAAGTATGAATTTTATAGATATATGAATTTAATACCTTATATATTTAAAGGGTTTGGACATATTAAATAGTTTTTAAATGCTACTTTATAGAAATATATTCATTATATAAATAATATCTTTATAATAATTGTAGCAACTTTTATTTTAGTACGAATGACCTGTCATAAATTAAAGTGTTATCAGTCTACTTTTTCTAAGTTTTCCATTTACTGTTAGCATTACATATTTGAGTATCTCTATGCGAGATCCCCTGATTGCCTTTTAATTATAGTGATAATCAATTAAATACCTGAGCAGTTATAATTATGCAATATTATGTATTGCCTCCCCGCGCTAAGGAGGTAGAAATATTCACTCCCCACACATTATACATGTCAGTGGCATCGGAAGCAAATTGAAAGTGGAGGGGGGGGGTAGAGGCTAGACTTATTAGGATTATTTATTTTATGATCAGTATTTTATATATTTACTAAGACAGACTGTTCAATGTGTTGTAATTCATCTCGTTGTAATGTTCATATAATCAAACAAATATTTAGAAGACTTGGACTTGATTTGAGCTAAACATATTCAACTTAGTTTTATAAATAATTTTCAATAGTTTATAGAATGTCCATGTTCGTCATAAGTAATCTGCTAGACCTTTGAGACTTTCAGAGTATGGTTAATTCTAGAGACTTTTCAGCAATGAAAACAAAAACACCTAATATAGGTGACATATATAATTTATTTTGTTTATTTACAATCTATATACATAGAACATGTAAACGGTAAAACGCGCTATCGACTTCTTGGGATACTCATCATTTATGGTTCTTCAAATTAAATTGCAATAAAAACTAATTAAATAACGGTTTCGTTTATG
This sequence comes from Magallana ariakensis, assembly GCA_020458035.1. Classification (NCBI taxonomy): domain Eukaryota; kingdom Metazoa; phylum Mollusca; class Bivalvia; order Ostreida; family Ostreidae; genus Magallana; species Magallana ariakensis. The sequence continues at coordinate 40,425,007 of CM035812.1, forward strand.
GTGGATTAATTGCCGACTAATTAAACTGCTCAGGCGATGTTCGTGTATGTGTATGTAACAAATTATTGTCTAATTAAAGAAAATTATTGTCTTAATAATTTATGTACGTGACTATGTATTAAAAACAACAGCAACAAATGATACAAATGTTTATTGTATATATCTTCTTGTTTTATCTAAGAATATTTATGAAAACTATAATTTATGATTTTCATTGGGTACGTTTTTTCCTGGGTACGTTTTCTCCAGCATTCGAAACCGTTAGGCTTACTAGTGCTTAGTTAATAAATTTAAACCAAGTAGATATAGGCTATGTTCATCTAATTCATAGCTAAATGAAATGCAAGGAAGAAGATGAAAGTATTTCTTTTATTAAATGCATTGAAACTATTAGCTAGGGTATTAGTTCTACGCAATTTCCCGGTATTCATGTACGGCGCCGTTCCAGTATGTATAATTTTAATAATATTGATTATTATACATTTACAACAGATCTAGAATAACAAATGAAATGATATATGTTTAAATGTTTAATTGTATACATGATTTTTAAACTATCAATTCTATAACAAACAATATTACCAATTACCGGCGACGTATTTACTGCATGTGGCAATTGCAAATGATGTATGCATAAACTTGTACATACAATTGCATGAAGTACCAGGCCGGGTATGTGACATATTCACCCTTATAAATATATTTAAATAATTAACCCCCATTTATGATCACCGGTACAGTAATTAATTAGCCTCTAGATTTTACTCTTACATACATGTATCTTTAATTTGTAGACGTAACATTTTTAAAACCCACAGTTAGGAGATAATACTTTGAAAATGAATTACAAATGTAAATAAACTTTCATTCACTAGACTTATCGTATACACGTACATACTAAGATTTCAACGCCTTTAGTAACCCTGACGTGCACCTGGGCACACGACACACCTGATATAACCAAGGCAGTTGAGAGTCTTTTCATCTTTAACATGTATCTAGCATATCTAGAATTAGACCTAGAAATAATTAAAATTGAAAAAAAATACATATCTAAAACCGATTAAACTAAATCATGTATTATTGGTTCATTTTTTTATTTTGTTTAATAACCAGATGAACTAAGAGAGAGAGAGAGAGAGAGAGAGAGAGAGAGAGAGAGAGAGAGAGAGAGAGAGAGAGAGAGAGAGAGAGAGAGAGAGAGAGAGAGAGAGATTTCACCGATTAATTTTTAATAGGAAACAAACATACTTTAATATAATTTCATGCGCATATTTAGATTCAGAGACTGCGCTCACCCCTAATTTTGAAACAAAAAAAAATTTATAAAGAATTTTATAACGGCAATCTGTGTCCATTGGAGCGGTATTGATGATAGCGATCTGTGTTTAATGGAACGACAATTAAAACCGCCTGGAACACCCCCCCCCCCGCTTCCTTGGAAATTATATCATCACTCGGATCACCCCCTCCCATCCCTATAAAAGAGCTTTTGCATTTTATTTATGTATTTAAGTTGAATCTGTTCAGCTTGATCAAACCTGACTTAAAGGGAACTTAAAGATGGTGTAAAGACAACTTAAAGGGAGCGTAAATGCCACTTAAAGATGCTTAAAGGTGGCTTAAAGATGGCTTAAAGGTGACTTAAAGAAGTTTGGACATTAAGGACCTATAAGCTCAGCTTAAAGGTGACTTAAAGGTGGCTTAAAGATTGTATATCCTTTAAGCCACCTTTAAGCCACCTTTAAGTCACCTTTAAGGACTTGCTTAAAGATTGTTTTTCGCCCTGTGAACGCCTTAATGTTAGTGAAATAAAGCAAACACGCAAGATAGCCAAACTCAGAATTCATGTAGAGAGGGTTATACAGAGACTTAAGTTATATAGGCTTATAGGAAATGTAATTCCATGGTCATTTAAACCATTTATTAATCAAATGATTAAAGTTTCAGCATTTCTTTGCAACTTAATGCCAACTCTAGTGAGAAAGTAGAAGTCCTTATGTTGTTTTTTTAACAATCAGTTTATTTAGAGTTACCGATATTCAATATGACTTGATAATTGATAAAGAATGCACCAATATTTGTGCACTTTGATTCTAATTTTTTCCTGGAATGTTTAACATTCATATATTTATTGTCATGCAGTAAATATTTTTTAAACTAGATAAATTAATCAGAACATAGAATGAGTATTTTGAGGTACTTTATCAAAGTACTTTATCCATCATGATACAGGTATTGTGTTTTGCTAGTTAAAAATTGTTCGTAAAATATTTGCAACATGAATCTAATTTCTCTCTGAGAGACTTTTCATATTAATCCTTACATAACAATACACAATTACATTCCTTGCAATTTTGGTTGAACAAAATTCTCAAAAAATATCTTTGATTTTTTTAACAATGAATTCCAAAGTAATGGATCAAAAAATATTCTCTCACTGTAAATTTTATGTTTTCCAATTTTGACATCACCTTCCAAATACAATTCAAAATCACACCACTGTACATTTGCCACAGCCATCTGTGTTTGTATTTGTGTGTACCAATTAGAGTTCTCTTGCAATTTCATACACCCATTCTCATCACTTTGAATATGATAATTTTCATTAAAAATCTGATCTAAAGTGTAATATCTAAATTTGTACGGACATTTTATCTCAAGTACTCCTGTTCCACAACACTTACACTGCAAAATTCCATCAGGTGAAGCACCTAGGAATGGTACATTAGGATCAACAATAAGACCTGTGGTTTTTAGTTTACCACTTTTGTGTTCTGAAACATGCTTTTTTTCATATAAATTTCTTGCCAAAACTTCTCTTTCCTTACCATAAAAAGTGGCAGGTGTTGAAAATGATGTACAGTCATTACTCAATATTTGCTTTACAATATAGTTGTTTGGGTCATTTCCTTTATAGTTACAAACATTGTGCATGACAGAAGATGTAATTCTGCCACATCTGTACTTATACCAATGAACTGACTCAGATTGTTGGTCAGTAAGCTTGTTGACTTCAGTACAATTTGATTCATCAAAGCATGTTGATAGGTAGTCAAAAATTGATATATTTCCATTTGGATCAAAATTTGCAATACATTGTAGAAGAGTTTTAGGTACATTTTGATCATTATTATGATTATCAATGTTCATGTTAAGAACTTCAATAATTTGAGTGTCAAACCCTTTTACTAAGTCTAAAAGCATTTCATCAATATCAGGATCATTTTGATTAATGATGGTAGGGTCAAAACAGTGTTCAAATGGAAGAATACGGGTTTGCTCAGTTGACTGTTCAATTTCATCCAGCAGTTTGGGTTTTGATTCTTTACGAGGTACATCCCAAATGCATTTCCTGTCAGTACATGTTTCAGTGTTCCTATCAATATGCCTTTCTGACCACAGTGATAAACTGAACAATAGGGCCACAACATGTTTACATCCACCATCATCTCTTAATAAAAAGATTAGAATTAAATTATTATAAAATTAATATACATCTATCTCAATGATGCAAATATTTTTAATTGTCATTTGAATTCATGTTTTAAAAATGTTTCAGTAAATACATGTATATCTACTAACTGTTCAAAACTGGTGCCATATATCTTATTTGAAATTTTAATATTACCTCTTAAGTATGTAGCCTTCACTGATATTTTAAATTATTTTGCATTTAGATAATTACTAGTCTTGCTAACATGTACGTGTATGTAATGCATGTATATTAAGCAGCCATTAAATTGTGGCAATAATAAATTGTTATCATAATCCTGAACACAAAGTTTACTTTCTTCCGTAGTATCAGTGGTTATTATGATTGTGTGGATATAATTATTCATAATTATAAAATTGGACACAAGTTACCCAGTGCAATCACAGCCAGCAGATGTACAACTGCCATCAACACGATTTAGCAGGCACCAGGTCCTGTATGGATCAGCTGATTGCGAGGTTTCCCTAATACAGAGCGATTTTACATAGATATAGTTGTGGGATAACTCATGACACTTCACAGAGTGAATGTGATTAGACTGATACAATCTATAAGCGCGTTCGTACTTGTAATTTTGTAGACGAGCAGGAGACCACCCGGCGTTTGCTTTTGATAATAAATAAACAAATAAATCGGCCTGACAAAAAACGGGAATGCGTCTCAAATCATCGGTCTATTTATTGAGTTCTGGGGATGTTATAAACGGAAATTCAACCACTTCTCCATCAATAATTATCCGACTTCTCTGGCGCAGAAATTCTTTGGTGTCATCGGAAGCTTTTAACACCGGAAATTTCAAATCTATCGCTTTCTTAGCCAATTCCCGAAGTTGATGGACACTATAGTCACTGACAGTAATTCCTCGTTCAATTAACAATAATTTAAGTTGCGGTTTTAACATTAAATCTACGTTAAAAGACATAGCTATTTTCGGAGCGTTGCTATTGTTTACGTTGACGATGTGTCCCACCTCCGCTTCAACTCGCGTGTTATTCGCGCCTTCTAAACAGGAGAGTTCCTATCTCGAAACCTGCGTATTGGTAAATGGTAAGTAAGATCGTTTTATAACTGCTTACACTTTCTATCTTCAAAACAAACTCAACAATTCTGAGAAAGTACAATGAACAAATCGTTTTGTTTTGTTAGCAATACAAAACACACACACAAAATTAGTAAATTAGTATTGATCGATTATGAAATATCAAACTATACTTACCCTCTACATTTTCTTCTTCATTGATGAAGTTTCGATGTGACCTAATAGTTTGATCCGCCTTCTGTTTAACGTCTATGATATATCATGAAAATACAATAAGTGAAAATCTCTATGTTGTTCTAAATATATTTATTGAGTTTTTTGTTGGAATCAAATTCAGAATTCAGTTTTATATTGAAATAATAAGATTTAAATTGTGTCATTCTTTCTAATTTGATCAAATGTATCCTTAAGCGATTCGGGCTTTATTGAATTTAAACACGGCTCGGTCAAAATTATAACCCCATAATACCCAAGAAATTATTTTTTATTCCTAAATTAAATGTGTGTTAATAGGTATGTGTTATTTATTGAGTATTATATTAATACACATGAACTACAGCTTTCAGTCGTCTAACGAACATTGTTAACTTTAAACACTTTGTACAGAAGTGTATGAACATAAGATTATAGTGTAATTTATTGCGTTATTTTCATCCGTTCGTAATAAAACAATATACAGGCAAGTAATAAAGTCAAATCGAACAAAAATGTACCTTTAACCATCATTAAAGTAGTCCGAGTTATCTCACTACGTCATAATACGGATTTTACAATATTGGTTCGACTTTTACATAGAGTTTTAGATATTGCTCTACATCACTGTTGTAAACAATGGCAATAATAAGCAATTAGAACAGTTATGTATGTATTCTATGAAGATAGAAATGAAAATGTTGATTTTGTTAAAGTAAAATGAATAACGAATTTTCTGATTAAAAAGGATCTCAGGTATGTTATATCTTCTTTGTTTTGACCCCCCCCCCCCACGAATTTTCTCTTTCAATTACCAACACCGGTTTAAATTTAGAGACAGAAGCTATTTCGAATGTAATCAATTGTCAATTAATAAATGTTTAAATGATATCTAACATTGTTGACAGATCTAAGCAGAAGCTGTAGCTAAATGTAATATTTACGGAATTTTTCTTCGTGGTCTACTTGGTTTAGAGCTTATAACATGAGAAGTAATCCGTCAACATGTCATTTGTTTTCCTAAATATTTTTTTTAAGATGTCATTCTATAGAATAAACATTAAGAATTTTGGTTTGAGTCCATAAAATAATTTAAAAAAATGACCAAATACGATACATGCATGACATTTTTTGTGTTCTATTTTGATACATCAGGTCCATAAAGCGTACGTATACTTCCCTTCAACAATTTGCGCAAACATATTGATTAGATATGGTTTAAATAAATGTTTGAAATCTATTTTGTATGTCCTGCTCTAATTTGCCAAAATTGGTACTTATTTTTAGGAAGAATGGACTAGCATGTAAACATATATTTTTTCTTATTTAAATGTGTTGCTATAACGTATATCTATCATTTAAAGCGACGCTTTTAAGGGGGATGTGCGGCCATCTTTTACATTTGAGCATAAGAATGTTAACATTTCTTGAACTGACTTGTTTCTGCCCGAAACTGACCAAAACAGTTGCCAAAAGATATAAAAGCAATAAATATGAGATTCTACATGTTGTTTTGTATGCAAATTATGCATACAAGAACAGGACGATGCCTTTTTAATCATTTAAAACTGCTGTCGAACTGCGCAGCTACAGACTTATTTTGAAGATTTAGAAATCTTTTAAAAATATGAAGGGGGTTTATTGGTGTCCTCTCCACAACCATTTGTTGAGAAAAAGGTTGAATTTTGCACTTTAATGTAGAAACTTTGCCTGAAAATAGGGTACCCTTTTTTTATCAGTCGGCATGGTATCTAATTTCAGAACAAGAAAATTCCAAGCTAGAACTCCCGTGTCTATGGAGGCACATTGACGTTATATTTTCATCGATAAAAATAAATGTCAATTCAAAACAATCTGGATTGAATGTGACAGACAACTCTATACCAGTTTCAATTGTTTTGGTTTAGTTCTATGAGTATAAATTAAATTAACTTCTTTTTAGAAGTAGGATAGGGGTCCAAAATATTAATTGCCTTAAAGAAAAAATTTACATATATTTTTCAATGAAAATATAACTCTAATGTACCTCCATAGACACAGACAAAAATATCTCATGCAAATTGGTGGTTTTTTAAGACTCATTTTATGAATGGGGTACCCTCTTTTGAGACAAAGTTACAACTTAAATAAGCAAGCTTTGACCTTTTTCTCAACAAATTGTTGTAGAGTAGACACTGCCTTCTCTTAGGAATTTTAAGTTTACTTAAAATGCTTTATATATATTGATTTTATAATTTTTCGCATTACGAGTTATCGCACTTTTTAATGTGTATTATCAAGAAGTAGAGAGTGCTCTATTTGGTCACGTAATGTTGGTGTCATCATTTGACCAATGAAATTAAACGCGGGAATTCTAGCGACTCTCTTTGTTTAGAAAGACGCGCTAATTCACTTTCTTTCAGGACGCCGCACGGGTAACACCTTTGAATACTGATTCTGTTCCTTCGGACCATTTCTTTAACACTTTCTTTCAGGACGCCGCACGGGTAACACCTTTGAATACTGATTCTGTTCCTTCGGACCATTTCTTTAAAAATTTAAACGGTAAGCGTTGTATATGCTATAAGTCTTATATTTGTATGTTTGTCACTGTTCTATTACAAACAATTTTATTTTAGTTATTATCTCATACGCTAACAATGAATTCAATCAAAGTTTTGATTCTCGGACACTCTATTGTCCGTCGTTTCCATCATTTTCTTATTGACGATGAAGATTTAAGGTATGTTGATGATCTGGGTATTAACTCACATGCAATAAGGTACAAACGAACAGGGGGTCGTACTATTGATGGGATTTTACGTCACGATGTACCTTTCATTAAAAGATTCCAGCCGGATCATATCATTCTTATGGTTGGGGGCAATGACGTAAGACAATTATATTTACCAGAGGAACTTGCATGCAAACTCTTAGCAGTTGTATCAGTTTTGCATTAAAGGTGTAGTGTTTCACAGATTCATGTCTGTAAATTACTTCCAAGATTTAGGCAGTCATTTGATTATAATCAATTTGTCGATGCAGCAATCGCTCTTATCAAGAAGGATATAACCAATTTGGATTATGCGTCCTTCTGGGAGAATAATGGATTGTTTCCTTCACCAGCATCAGACAAATATTGCGATCATAAATTCTTAGCAGACGGCGTCCATTTAAACAAGCAAGGCAATGTTCATTTGTATCGCAGCTTGCGTGGTCTCATTCTTTCAAGGGCACGCTAAGTCAAAGTGGCCGCATTATGTCATCAACGACACTTCAGAATTTTTCTACAAACTCAAGTCAACTTCCACATTTGGAAAGCAATATGTGGGATAACAAAAATATAAATAATAAAAATAATAAATTAAAAAAAAGAAAAAAAGGGAAAAAATAAAAAAAAAGAGAGAAAAAAAAATAAACAACTCATCCATTTACTTACTGCTTATAAGATCTATGTTTTTCTCTACATGAGTAATCATTTAAGTGTAGCTTCCGATCCTGTAAATGATCAAATAATATTGTTTTTGTTGTTGTTTTTTTCGTTTGTTTTTTTTTTAATTTTGTTGTTCTTAACGAAACTTATCTCTTAACGAGAACATATTTTGGTCCTCTAAACAAGGCCATATGGGTTCTCTTAACAAGACCGCATTGGTCCTCTTAACGAGGGCGTATTGGTTCTCTTAACGAGGCCGTTTGGGTTATCTAAACGAGACCGCATTGGTCCTCTTAACGAGGGCGTTTTGGTTCTCTTAACGAGGCCGTTTGGGTTCTCTAAACGAGACCGCTTTGGTCCTCTTAACGAGGCCGTTCTTGGTTCTCTTAACGAGACCGCATTTGGTTCTATTGACGAGACCGCATTCGGGTCCTATAAACGAGGCCCCTTTTTTGTTTTTCTTAACGAGACCGTATTTGGTCCTCTTACCGAGGCCTTTTTTCTCTTATCGAGACTGCATTTGTTTTGTGTTCATTCATACAACAACATTCAATCTTATCTTGTAATAATTACGTTGCACTTATGCTGTACCATTAAAGACATATTTGTGCAAATAAAAAAAAAATTGCATTGTTATCCATTTGCTAATACCAGCACAGCAATTATTTTCAATAGTGTACATCATGGCACCAAAGCGGAAATCTACAGATTTGACGAAACGAACATCGGCCAAAAGAGGAAAACAATCTCCGGATGGCTCAGTACAACAATCCAGTTCTCCTCCTACAATCTCTCCGGAGATTTTGGAAACCATTACAAAAGAGGTCACGGAAAAAGTCACCGCGAACCTGAAGGAGGAAATTTCTAACATGTTCAATGCTCTCCAGCCAACTGCCATCACCAGTCAGGGGAGTATTGCATGTGCATCTAATATTAACTCTAATATCAATAGGGATAGCGCAATTCAGGAAACTGTCGAGGCAGCAATCGTTAATCAATCTGATAAGATAACATCAGGTAGGTCCGGTAGTGGTTTTGTAAGTACATTGGTCTCCATTGAAGCTCGTGTACCTGACAAATTGAAATCTAAGATATGGTCAAAGCAGTACGTGGATTTCGGTAGTCTGCTACTCAGGAACAAACAAGGTAAGGAAAAACTTTCCCTTCAGGTAGAGAATTCGATGAAGCCAGGTATGCTTACAATTCACCAGGTGGAGAGAGATGATACTGATGGAGAATTGTCTTCTATGAACGACTGGCTTACAGCTTGGAATAGGTATATGGCTATTTATTGTATAAAGTATCCACACGAGCAAGCTAAACTCGCAAAACATCTAGAAGCGGTCAGGAACATTGCGGATGCAAAAGGTAACTGGTATAGTTACGATAAGGACTTCCGATCCTTAATTGAACAAGGCCAGGTGCAGTGGGGAGATGTTCATATGGAACTGTACGTAAACGCACGTCTTACTTCTTCTCAATCTATCAAAACAACCAACTCACACAAAGAATTGAGTAAAACAATCCCCAGAGGAGCTTGTTTCCAGTTTCACTCAGGTAAGCAGTGCAATGCAGGCCTTGCCTGTCGTTTTCAGCACAGGTGTTACAACTGTGGTGGCTCCCACCCTTTCATCCAGTGCACAAAACAGGTTCAGCGGCTCTTTCGTGTCCTACAAAGATTTAGGTATCAGTCACCACAACCAACCAAATTTGCCAATTCGTCTAAATCACCCCATCTTACCAAGCAAGGGCCCAACACCAATCAAACCAAATAGACTTGCAGATTGGCTGTCTGGTTACGACGAAACTGAGACAAACTATTTAATAAATGGTTTTTCAAATGGTTTTTCATTAGGGTTTGTTGGTGAATGTCCTGGTGTAGAATCTCAAAATCTTAGATCAGCTTTTATTTGTCCGGATATAATTGATGAAAAGATTCTTAAAGAAGTTTCAACGGGAAGAGTGTTAGGTCCATTCGATTTTAAACCATTTGCTGACATACAATGTTCCCCATTAGGTTTGGTAGAGAAAAAGGTACCAGGTGAATATAGAATGATTCATCATTTATCTTATCCTAGAAACAAATCAGTTAACGATGGCATTCCACGCGAGGAATCATTTGTTCAATATTCTTCGGTTGGAGATGCCATCAGTCATATCAAGAACTGCGGAGTTGGTGCTTATTGTTGCAAAACGGATATAAAATCTGCTTTTAGGATAATCAACTTAAACTATTCTCAATTCAAATACGTTTGTTTTAGATGGAAGAACAAGTATTATGAGGACACATATCTTCAATTTGGTCTTAGTTCTTCATGTAGGACCTTCGAGCGTTTTTCGACGGCGCTCGAGTGGATAGCGCAAAATAAACTGGGTATTTCGTGTATTTCTCATGTGTTAGACGATTTTATTATTATCCACAAGTGTCCCTTAATATGTGTTAGAAAGTTGAAGGCATTTTTATCAATGTGTGTTGACATAGGCGTTCCAATATCCCTGGAGAAAACGTGTGGTCCTCTTCAGACTATAACTTACTTAGGCTATGAGCTTGATTCGTGCAAGATGGAGTGTAGGTTGCCTCATGACAAAATAGTAAAGTGCATAGATAAAATAAAGTTTGCAAAGACACAAAAGAGCTTGACACTTAAACAATTACAGTCGCTCATAGGTTTACTCAACTTTGCATGTAATGTTGTTTTGCCAGGCAGAGCATTCCTTAGGAGATTGATAGACCTTACCATTGGTATCGGTAAGCCGTTTTTCAAAATAAGCATGACAAATGAGGTAAAAGAGGATTTGAAAGTTTGGGAATGTTTTCTCGATAAATTCAATGGATCCTCGATTTTCCTCCCAGATAAGTGGTCAAGTTCGTATGAGCTTAAATTCTACACAGATGCTTCGGGTTCTATCGGTTATGCAGCGGTATTCGGTAGTCAGTGGTTTTATGGAAACTGGGATAGTAATTGGCAGTATAAAAATATTGCAGTCTTAGAGCTTTACCCAATAGTTGTGGCAATAAAAGTGTTGGGAAAAATGTTGACTAACAAATGTATTTTATTTAACACTGATAATCAGGCATTGGTGCATGTTATAAACAAACAAACATGTAAGGATAAAGATATCATGTTTCTTGTTCGCCAGCTCGTTGTCTCGAATTTAATATTTATTTTAAAGCAAAACATTTAACATCAAAAGAAAATATACTATGTGATTTGCTTTCTCGTTCCAAGGTACATCAATTTCTACAATTAGCACCCTGGGCCGACAAACAACCAGTCGAGATTCCCAGTCTTCCGCCTTATCCGAGTTGACCCTGGTTGTGAACAAACTCCTGGATTCCAGTTTGACTGCGTCAACTTCATCATCATACACTCACGCATGGTCAACGTTTAGGAACTTTGCGGAAAAGTACAGTTTACGAACGGATATCCCCACCCAACAACACATATTGGTTCTCTATGTTGCTTTCCTTTTCTCACAAGACTACGCACCGTCGACGATAACATCTTATCTTTCGGCCATCAGTCACGTCCATAAACTCAACGGCCTCCAAGATCCATGCTCATCATTTGATGTACAAAAAGTATTAACTGGAGCTCGTAAGCTCAAACCGACAACTGATGTTAGAATACGAATTACTAGGGCTATCTTGCACAAACTTCTTGATTCTTTACAACATACTATATCCAATCTATATGAAAAAATTCTATTTCGAGCAATGTTTTCGTTAGCTTTTTATGTTTTTTTGAGAATCGGCGAAATTACGTCCAGCCTAACCGTTCCAAATAAAAATCTGCTACATTTTAACCAAATTTCTATCGTAAATGACACAATATTGATTAAATTTGTTTCATATAAGCATAGCCTGGGAAAACCTTTCTTTCTAACAATACATGGGGCTAAGGACTCAGATTTTTGCCAAGTGCAGTGCCTTAAGAATTATATTAATCAAAGAGGAGTGCAAGAGGGTCCTTTATTTTGCTACGTACCATGCACACCTGTGACTAGGATCAAATTTTCTGTGATACTGAAGAATTGTTTATCTTTCGCTAATATCCAGATGGGGAAAATTACTGGTCATTCATTTCGAATTGGCATGGCTTCTCACTGCGCAGACTGCGGAATGAGCGACGGTAAAATTAAACTCCTGGGACATTGGAAATCCGATGCCTTTAAATCGTACATCAGACCGGTTAATTCGTGTAATTAGATGCAATTACCCAGTCTAGTCAACACTGTGTTTACTTTTCTATGACGCTGTATCAAGAGCATATGTTAATCTCTGTCGACATTATTGTTGTACTACTGAAGGGCATATGTTTATCCCGCCAGTTATATTTTTGTACGTTATTAATTTTGTTGTATTGAATATATGTTTATCTCATTGTATGTTTAGCTAGGTTAATGGTAATTAATTTGTAGTTCTAATATTGAAATAGCCCAGGGTATATGTTCATCCCGTTAGCTATGAGTTTGCTCTTTCCCACCAGTAATTTTTTTTTTCCTTGGGGTCTGAACTTGATTAATACGTTTAATCAAGTCCATGGCGTTTTCAGAGCTCAAGGAATTTGTTTGACGAGATTACGTAACCAATTTTCGATTTCAGTTTCTCAATACAGCCAATTAATAAAATTCATATTTGTATATGATTATTAATTACTATTAGGAAATTAATTATAATTACATCATATTAAGATCAAATGCAGAATTGTGACATTATTCAATTAAATTTCAATTGTAGTATTACGTAATATTATTTTATATTATTTTACGCAATGTGTTACAATGTTATGTAACAATTAAAGTCACGCTAGTGGCATAGAGCAACATATACCATGTCTTGTTTTGTTTATATATTATGTATCGAAAGATGGAGGTCATGGTCATACGTCACATAAAAGCATAGGTACTAACCCCTTCATACGGAAATCAATTATGGATAAAATATTTTTTCATATTTTTAAATCTTGAACTTAAGTCTGTAGCTGCGCAGTTCAAAGTGATTTAAAAATACATTGTTCTGCCGTTGTATGCGTAATTTGCATACAAAACAGCATGCTAAACGTCATATGTTTTGCTTTTGTATCTTTTGACAACAGCTTAAGTGAGATTTAGACAGAAACAAGCCAGTTCAAGAAATGTTTACATTTTTCTTCTCAAATGTAAAAGATGGCCGCACATCCCACTTAATGATGAGCTCATTTAGTGCCTAGTATATGACTACCTTAATAGTCATAAAAAAATCTAATATTGTTCATAACAGATTAACAATATTGCAGTTGTCGACGCAACTTAAATGAATTTACATATAATGATCTGCATGCAAGGAACTTTAAAAGACACCGTCAATCATGATTGAGATTGATGTTGTTTGATCAATTTGTATGTTTTGTTTTTACAGGCTCATATTTGAAACAACATTGCCACTACTAGTATATATTATAAAGTCAATACATATAACCGTACAAATAACTTTTCGATACCATTAATCAAATAATTTGAAGGTTCTTGAAAGTCTTAACAAAATAAAAATGCTTCAGCATTGGAAAGAACAATAAGGATAAAAATCTAACACTGCCATGGATCATTATTTTAAGGTTATTTATACTCTGATACAAGAGATAAAATAATTTCCTTAAGAACTAGATGATGTCCCGTGCAAGCGTGGGAATTATTGCAACTTTACACACTAATATGATATAATTATCAGATTGTTAATTTTGAATTTACCGGTTGGCAGTAAATTCAAAATTTATAACATGAAAACGTTGTCATGTTGTAAATTTTGAATCTACTGCCACCCGGTAAATTCAAAATTTACATCATGACACAATTCTTCATGTACATGTACATGACCTTTATTGTCTTTGTTTAGTTGACTGGAAACAAGTTGAAAAAATCTTTTTTATTTCAATTTAGGGAGTGAGTGTATAGCGCGTCGTTTCTATTTTCTAAATTTTGTTCTTTAGGTTAAAGCTCAATATAACGTGTATCACTGTCCCAAATAAGAATTTCAGTAAAAAGACTGTCATCCTCCCCTCCCCCACCAATTCAACTTCCCCGTTCTATGCACACATCATCTATTCATACAAACGTAGATATGTTGACACAATCTGTTCCTGGTTCACAAATAAAAATATATAAGGTTAACTGTAGTGGTATAAAATTGTATGTATGTATCTTAAAAACGCTAGGGTATACATTAATTATTATTTTTGCATATCTAAAACCAAAGTTGTCAGATCAAGGTATCTGTCCGGTGATTAATTCACCCTACACTTTCTGTCATGACGTTAATTAGTCAACCCGCGTTCTTGGTTATCCCGTTCTGGAAAGTTCTATCCATCAAAACTAAAATCGTGCATTCACGAAACCAATTTGCTCATTTTATTTATTCAACATTTGTCATATCTTAATTTCTTTGTATACCCTAAATAAGTTCCCAGTAGATATATTCCATCTTTTCGTAATCATTCAATATTATTTAATTGCAAGCATATACTTAAATGCAAATTCCCACTGACTTGGATTCGCCAAAACGTGTCCTCCACCTTACTCTCATCTCAGGCAAGTTTATCGAAAAATAAATGTAGGTTTTTCATTTATTTTTCAATAATTACTTATCAGGTAAAATTCAGTTATAGCTTACGGACATCTACTTACAAGTGATGAAATACCAAAGGTGTAAAGCTGTTACTGTGGTGCAGGCATTTCGTATTTTATTGACAAACTGTCTTAATTTTTAAGTATAGATACTTTTGTTCATTTTGTGCATGAATTATACAAATCTATACAAAACTATACAAAATACATATAAATATATCTATATAAAACACAAATCTATTTTGAAACAAACATTCACAATTGAAAGTTCTTTTGATACTATTAGTCTAAGATGTGACTGGGAATTTAGTTTTGATACTTTGATAACCCTTGTTTCGAACAATGTCATGTTCGATCATCAGACTCATAGTCTTCTCACTAAGAAAATAAATGTGCATGCAAGAGTGTCTAATAAAATATTATTAAAGCTGCTGTGTCTCTGTTTTCTTTTTCACTACCTCTTAGATAGAAATATTGTTTTTGTTTTTGTGACGAAAGAAACACGCCTATCTACAGATTTATATTATTGTTTTATATTCTCTTCATACCATACACTATATATATATATATATATATATATATATATATATATATATATATATATATATATATATATATATATATACTTAAATAAATAAAACAGAATGCGACAGTCCAAATTAAATAAATTGTTTACTGTTAGCGCTTTCAGCCATGTCGGCTCTATCATAGCAGGACCCGCATTTAGCACACAACGGTTAAGCAATATGCTGGATATTATTTTGAAACCGCTATGCACCAAAGTGACAAGCTACGTTCGTGATGATATGGATTTTCTTAACTATATCCCACAAACAGTACCCAGAGACACGATCCTTGTTACTTTTGATGTAAGCAGTCTATATACTAATATTCCTCATAATTTAGGATTAGAGGCAATTCAATATTGGTTGGACAAGCATCCAGATCAAATAGATAGTAGATTTTCAAAAGTTCATCTTAGACGGACTAAAACTTGTACTAGAAAATAACACTTTCCTCCTTGGTGATGAAAATTACCTACAGATAAAAGGTACTGCCATGGGCACAAAAGTTGCCCCTACTTATGCCTCACTGGTAATGGGGTACCTAGAAGAAAAACTTTATAGTATATTGCCGGATATCTTTGATGCCGATTTTACGCTATACATTAAAGAGAACTTGAAAAGATACCTTGATGACTGTTTCATCTTTTGGACCAAAAGATGAAAAGGATCTTTTAAAATTTCATTCTACTATAAATGAACTGCAGGCCTCGATAAAATTCACTATAGAGGTCCATCGTGAGAAACTCCCATTCTTAGATATTCTTATTATCAAGGACGGCGAGAATATCATTACCGATTTATTTAGCAAAGAGACAGATTCCCATCAATACATGTCATCCGTCTCACACAAAAAGGAATATTCCGTACAACATGGCACGGCTTGTATGTACTATTGTGACTCACCCTGCTCTTCGCCTACAAAGGCTTTAAGAGTTAAAACAACACCTTAGACGACAGAATTACCCCGTGAAACTTATTTATGACGGAATTAACCGGGCTATGGATATTCCTTTAGCACAACTTAGAACGACCCGCCTTAAGGAGGAGAAACAAGATGAGAAAATTCCGTTTGTAACTACACATAATCCGTGTAACCATAATATTTTTAAATCAGCAAAACGTTTTTTTCCAATATTAGAACAATCAGAAAATATGAAAAACTTTTAAACCAATCATCAATCATAAACAGCAGAAGACAAGCGCCGAATCTGAGGAAAATTCTCTGCAAAGCAAAGTTCTCGTCCAGCAATACTATTTCCATCAAAAAAGTGCGGCGACCCCCGATGTGGAACATGTGACCTTATACAGGATGGAGAAGGAATAATATTAAAAAGTGGCCAAATTTTAAAACCAATGAACTGCAAATTGTCTAATTTAATTTACTGTGCAACTTGTCCAACCTGTGGGGAAAATTATATTGGCCAGACTAACCAGCTCAACGCCCGAGTAAGAGTCAACAAACAACAAATAAAGGACGAAACAGTGAGAAACACTCCATGTTCGGAACATTTTGCTAAATGTGGAAAGGGAACATTTAAAATATTTCCATTTTACAAAATGTGGACTTCAAATGGAATCGCCCGAACTACCAAAGAGGACTATTTTATTAAAATATTTAACCCGAAACTTAATCGAAAATAGATTTATCATATATATGTATTTTATTATATGTCTATGCATTGCTTACATTTTATGCCTAACTGCATTGATAAAGTTCACGCCATCGCTACCTTGATGTACATTGTGACGTCATAATGAACTTTAAAACACGACATCATTGACAACGTTACAAACAACGTTTTTAATTTTGTATAACTGTCTGAAGAGCCGACATGGCTGAAAGCGCTAACAGTAAACAATTTATTTAATTTGGACTGTCGCATTCTGTTTTATTTATTTAAGTATTTTTTGCTGTACCAAGGCTTTTTATATATATATATATATATATATATATATATATATATATATATATATATATATATATATATATATATATATATATATATATATATATATAAAATAAGCACAAACATTGCAATAACTCTCAAATTGACATATACCTGCCCATAGTGAATGATATAGATATACATAAAGCACAGAGAAATTCACCTTTTTGGAGCTCCACCTCCGCCCCGGCCGGGGCTTGAACTCACGACCTCTGGAACCCATTCTCCTAGCAGTGAGCGGCCACCGCGCTAACCACTACGCCATCTAGGCAAGACAAAAATCTTGCTTTCGATGACGAAGGGAACCTAGCGCGCCGGTCGCTCACTACACGGTCGTTTGAGATACAGGTGGAATACAGTTAAACGACAATTTGAGAGGATCGGGACGATACACATTGCATAGATATATACATATAAAATAAGCACAAACATTGCAATAACTCTCAAATTGACATATACCTGCCCATAGTGAATGATATAGATATACATAAAGCACAGAGAAATTCAACTTTTTGGAGCTCCACCTCCGCCCCGGCCGGGGCTTGAACTCACGACCTCTGGAACCCATTCTCCTAGCAGTGAGCGCTGTATTCCACCTGTATCTCAAACGACCGTGTAGTGAGCGACCGGCGCGCTAGGTTCCCTTCGTCATCGAAAGCAAGATTTTTGTCTTGCCTAGATGGCGTAGTGGTTAGCGCGGTGGCCGCTCACTGCTAGGAGAATGGGTTCCAGAGGTCGTGAGTTCAAGCCCCGGCCGGGGCGGAGGTGGAGCTCCAAAAAGGTGAATTTCTCTGTGCTTTATGTATATCTATATCATTCACTATGGGCAGGTATATGTCAATTTGAGAGTTATTGCAATGTTTGTGCTTATTTTATATGTATATATCTATGCAATGTGTATCGTCCCGATCCTCTCAAATTGTCGTTTAACTGTATTCCACCTGTATCTCAAACGACCGTGTAGTGAGCGACCGGCGCGCTAGGTTCCCTTCGTCATCGAAAGCAAGATTTTTGTCTTGCCTAGATGGCGTAGTGGTTAGCGCGGTGGCCGCTCACTGCTAGGAGAATGGGTTCCAGAGGTCGTGAGTTCAAGCCCCGGCCGGGGCGGAGGTGGAGCTCCAAAAAGGTGAATTTCTCTGTGCTTTATATATATATATATATATATATATATATATATATATATATATATATATATATATATATATATTGAAAACATGTATATCATTTTAGGAACAGTAAGTGATCTTTTCCACCTCACATGATTATGATTACCATTAATTGTATAGCCTATTAAAACCATACGAGGCACATATTTGAATTATCCACATATCACATTTTATACAGGTTTTTGTTTTTGTTTTGTTTTGTGTTTTTTTTTTTTACATATTTCAAACGAGAGGGTTTATGAACCTTATTTATTCCTTACCCTTTCTTATCAAACTGGCCTACCTTTTTGTACAGCATTTCCTTCTTCTGCAGCAGGATCTATAATAATGGATATTTGTAGAATACAGATAATTACTAGAAACAAGGAATTGTAAAAAAAAGTTAACAATTTAAAAATGCTTCTTTACATTCTCAATATTTGAAACAAGAGGCCCATGGGCCAAATTTCTCACCTGAGCAACAATGGCGAACTACTTTGACTTAACACACTTTAAGGTCAGACACGACCTATCTTCCATTATTTTCTATTTTTTTTCCTATATCCACAATGTGAAGATTTCCACCAAGTAATTCCATAATTATATTTTCCTGTTATATGATACTTTTTTATTTAGATATAAAGTGTTTAATTGAAAATATATACTATGACTTTATTTATAAGCATTCAAATGCATTTTGCATGCTATTTTAAGGAAAATTCTAAATATTATAGCTCTAAAAATAGCCTGGTAATAAACCTTGAGTTTTTGGGAATTAACAGGTTTAAATGTTAATAAATAAGGAATAATATATCAAGGAAAATTATATAAAATTGAAGAACGTCTCGTGTGTCCTTAAATAATTAAGAACAGTAACATTTAATATTTAGCAAAGTTAAGTACCATAATTTTCTGATGTAAGACTCAATATTCTATAAAGGGGTAGGGATGAAAATATATTGCGATATATAAATTATATATAACACCGGTATATTATTTCCTACAGTTTTTGCACATATGTGAACAGTATTGGCTCATTTAAGATAAAACATTTCATACATTTACTACATGTAAGACGTATATCAGTTAAAAAATCAGCACCCATTGTGGGCCTTCCTTATTGTGTGTAATCATAATTTGAACATGCTGAATCTACACAGTTAAAGGATGCCAACATTTTATTTCATTAATATTTTGTCTTAGAGGTCAGGCAATACATATCTATTTTATATGATAAATACTGGAAAAGGTATTTACCATTTACCTGCAATATTTCTTGTTTGGTATATTGGTATTTATGAAAAAAAATAACGAAATTAAATTAGTGTAATTTTCATTTTCCACATCTAAGTGAATATTTTTTGTGTTTTTATTTAAGATGCCAAGCTCTATGAATATACCATGCCGATGAGATACATTTCATTTCCACAGCTATTATCTCATATGTGAAAGTTAACAAAGATTGACGGACAGAGAATCGCCAGCTAGTCTGGAAGCCAGTACGCAGTGTTTGAACTCTGTGACAAAAGTTGCTAAGGCTACAGTAAAAAACTGAATTGGTCTTCTCTTAAATAATTGTTTACCTGATGTAAACTTGTGTGACGTTTTATAACCTTACTCACTTGATCGATGAAAACATTCGATTGGAAAATGTTGTCACATGATGTGTTAAAAAGCTATATAATTTAATGTATTGTCAGGCATACAGGTATCAGTTTTGTACTAAGGCACATCAATTATTTCATCTTCCCTCAAAAACAACAAACGGCTACAAACCAAGATGATTTTCTGCTGCAATATTTTCTTTAAAATGATAATGCAGATATCCTCATAATTATAATGTGTCAGAACTGTTTAAAAGAAGTTTTTATTTACTCGTTTGAAAAATACCAAAATTGTTGCAGATCTCAAAAAATTTATCAAATGAGAAGGGACCACAGAAAGTAGTTATAGCACATCATCCTTTTAATTTTCCTGTACACAAGTATATAATGTTTAGTAAGACAATTCTAATGATCAACAAACATTTCAGCGTCAGTCGTAGAATGAAAGGCAACTTTTAAAAATTGATCCAATTTGTTTAATTTCATTTTTTTAATGTATTCATACATTATATAGATAAAATGTTTTGTAATTGAATTAGCCAGGTAACACAAAATCAGTTTATGCACTTGTGTATTTTGGAGGAATTCACAGGATGAATGACCATCTTTAAGTTCTCCTTAAAGATAACTTAAAGGTGCTTAAAGATAGCTTAAAGACGATCTTTAAGCCACCTTTAAGTTATATGTGTTGCTTAAAGGTGGCTTAAAGAAAGCGTAAAGATGGCTTAAAGGCAGCTTAAAGACTATCTTTAAGCCACCTTTAAGCTACCTTTAAGGACAACTTATAGCACAGGATGAATGACCATCTTTAAGTTCTCCTTAAAGATAACTTAAAGGTGCTTAAAGGTAGCTTAAAGACGATCTTTAAGCCACCTTTAAGCTATATGTGTTGCTTAAAGGTGGCTTAAAGAGAGCGTAAAGATGGCTTAAAGGCAGCTTAAAGACTATCTTTAAGCCACCTTTAAGCTACCTTTAAGGACAACTTATAGGTCCTTAATGTCCAAACTTCTTTAAGCCACCTTTAAGCTACCTTTACGCCACATTTAAGCCACCTTTAAGTCATTAACAAATCTTTTAATTCAATATTGTTCTTCATTTACCAACAAAATGTATTGACTTTATGATAGAACAGGTATTAAAAACGGTTTTTGTTCTAGAAAATGAAATGAAAAAAAAAATTCAAAACGCCCAAGAGGAGGATTGAACCCGGGACCCTTCGTTTACCAGCAGCGCCTCACTCCCTCTGCGCCACGGCGACATATATTTTTTGGGAGGTTTTTATATCCTATAAAAAAGTGGCTATTGAATCATTTTTTTTTACTTGAAAAGATTTTGACTTCTATTCAGTTTGCAACAATCAATTTTATCTAATTTATAAATTAAATGCATGCATGTATTTAGAATGAAATACAAAACTTGGTCTTCAGTGAAAAAAATATATTATACCTAAATGGAAACCGTTAGACTTACTTGTACTTAGATAATAAAATTAAACCAAGTAGATATAGGCTATGTTCATCTAATTCATAGCTAAATGAAATTAAATGCAAGGAAGAAGATGAAACTATTTCTTTTATTAAATGCATTGAAACTATTAGCTAGGGTATTAGTTCTACGCAATTTCCCGGTTTTTCATGATCACGGCGCCGTTCCAGTATGTATAATTTTAATAATATTGATTATTATACATTTACAACAGATCTAAAATAACATGTTTAAATGTTTAATTGTATACATGATTTTTAAACTATCAATTCTATAACAAACAATATTACCAATTACCGGCGACGTATTTACTGCATGTGGTAATTGAAAATGATGTATGCATATACTTGTACATACAATTGTATGATGTACCAGGCCGGGTATGTGACATATTTACCCTTATACATATGTTTAAATAATTAACCCCCATTTATGATCACCGGTACAGTAATTAATTAGCCTCTAGATTTTACTCTTACATACATGTATCTTTAATTTGTATACGTAACATTTTTAAAACCCACAGCTAGGAAATAATACTTTGAAAATGAATTACAAATGTAAATAAACTTTTATTCACTAGACTTATCGTATACACGTACATACTAAGATTTCAACGCCTTTAGAAACCCTGACACGCACCTGGGCACACGACACACATGTTGTGTATATCTTGTATATTCTGTGTTAGTTCCAGGGGTTTTCTTTACTTGGACAAACAATAGACTCTAACTAGAGCCGAGCTCGTTGCAAGCAACGAGAAGGTCTTCCGTTACAGCTTCAAGTCGAGACAATCTGATTAAAACCATATCCTTGATCCCCTCCTTGTTTTTCTATTTTCGCTACAAGAGGATCTGAAGAAACCCCTCTTGAGATCACCCCCTGTTAAACGTTTGTTTATAAATATACATGAGTTATTCTAGCAATCAGAGCAAGTGTTAGAAACGGTAATTTCGGGTTACAAACAAAAATGGAGTTGTACGACGAAATGATGTCACATGTTCGTGAATCTTTCGGTAACAGCAAGTAAGAGATGGAGCATAAGTTGATATTAGACGCCCTTAGGGAATCTAAAGAATGTATTGGCATAACTTCTAAATCATGTAACTGAGGAATGGAACCGACGATTTCATTGGTCAAAGCAAAGTTATCCAGGAGGTGACCTCAAGTGGGGTTTCTTCAAATCATCGTATAGCGACTATAGAAATTTTAATCAGATTGCAAGTCAAGAAAGGATTGTCATTCAGTCTTAATAAAACCATCCCTCTTCTTCTTACACTTGTCAGGGTCTGACAGTTATTGATATGAGGTCATCTTCACACTACCTTAACTTCTGACCAATCAGGGCTTTAGAAAATCAATTTGAACTCTTCAAAAGGAGACAGAAAAATTAATTCATGCCTATTTTCTATATATTACTGCAACCTCCAGACTGCATAGTATTGAAGAGTTACACTTCTCATAAAACAGATAAAGGCATGTCTGTAATAAGCTAGGGGTATATATTTAGATTGTATGCAAATTTAAAGGTCATAGAAAGGTGACCTCTTATTGATACCTATCCGACCCCGTTGAGTGTAAGGAGAAAAGGGTGGGCTGTCATTAAACTGGATTGTCAATATGATAATAGTAAGTTCAGAAAACGAGGCTCGCTTTCAAAGTATTATTTTCCTACCAGACAAACTCTCCTTTTAACTCATTTCACGGTTATATCAATTTATGATAACTTAAAACACATCACTTATATGTACATGTATTTAATTATTCCAACCAGAAAATCGATAAATACGTTTACATGTATGTACAACTGATGACAGGATTCAAACTACTGGTATGCCTATATCATAGTGTAAAAACACAAAATCCACTGCGCTGATGCATGGAAAAAAGTGTTATGTTTCATAAACATTTTGATTCCCTATATTCATACTTAAACCTCTACCGCTAAAACATGGAATAGTTTATGTAAAGTGCAGTGTTAAAAGAACACCAATTGTAAATAAACAATAATGCCTTCTCCCATCTGAGGGTGCGCTATTAGTATACGAGACTGAGGTGCTCAGTGGTAGGGATAACTATCCGTATAATGTTTGGCCATACAGGCCTCAGTTTTGTTTTTTAAAGGAAGAGTATATTTATCTGAAATCTTCACAAGCAAGTAAAAGAAATTCACAAATCTTCAAAATCATAATCCGCGGCAGTGGTAGGGGTTGTGAGGCATCTCTAACTTCATTTTTTTCAAATAGTTATATGCCTATAACTTGAAAAAATTGTACCTGTCAAAATTTTTTTCTCCCATATTCATGATATGCCTAATCCGATTCATGATATGCCTATTCCGTGGGGAGGTGGGGGTGCGAATATGCTTATAACTGCATTTTTTTTAATATCACTCTCAATATTTCCGCTTCCGACGCCTTTCCAAAACATATATGTGTTTTCCAGGGGGGGGGGGGGGGGGGTCCGAGTCGTATTTGCGATAATTTCACTATGTAAATTTAATAACTTCTTTTTTTTCGGGGGGGGGGGGGGCGGACCGCATGCAACAATTAATAAAATCCGTTGAACAACACATATCTATACCATTTAATTGTAACTTTGAGAAGTGCATACATTTTTGGGAGGCAACTGTGTCGCTAGTCTGTAAGTCAAGTGAATTATGTCCTAAGGTCTTTTAAAGAAATAAGAAACTGTCAACACTTGCAGTACTCTGATGATTTCTATGGCGACCGACTGCATTGAATAACGTATTTCATAACTTCTAAACGTGAGAACAAATAATTATTATTTAACATCTTTGACTTAAAACTTTAAACTTATATTCAACAATTGACCACTACATTGATAGCTCACTTCCAAGTGTATTTTAATTACATAACAATTGATGATCTGCATCCATAAATTACCTATGGCTATCTGTGTCCAGGGTTGTGTGCACTTAAAGGCCGAGGTTTTTAACCGGTCTGTTTACCTTAGGTAAGTTCAGGTGGGGGTGGAGCCTATATTGAAAGAGGTGTGAAACCCCGAGGGAAACACGCTCGCTTGTGTATACATGTCTATATACACGGAGTATTAAAGTGCTCTCAAAAGAGTTTTTCCGTTTATTTAAAAAGAATATCGTATTTACATGTATATGTACTTATAAAACAAATTGTTTTTCGTTGAAATGAATATAAACGCATGAAAAACCGCGTGCGACATGTGCAAAATCTTTCGTTTGATTGAACAAGTTTCTTTTGGGATTAACTGAGAATATATCCTGATGTTTTGTGAATTATACAATTACCCCACCGTACTCAAATACTAATGCAACTTTGCAACCAATGCTTGTAAATCTTTTCCGATCAGCTGCTAAATTAAAGTGCACAATAATTCTACCAGCTGCGCATGCACCAGAGCTGTCTGTACTTGTTTCTATTCCGGTTTCAGTTCGTGAAATTTCTCAAAGAAATGTGATAACTAACGATATAAATCGTGAACGCAATATTTGATTTCATTTAATTATTTATTCTCAATTATTCACAAACATCTTTATTGATAAACGATCTTTCATGGATACATGATCGGCACCACATGATTGGTGATCAGCGCATTTAGTGTGGCACATAACCAAGTACGAGTAAATTTTTAATTCATATCTTTTAATATTTCTTTTGTTTAAAGTGCTAAAAAATAGCGATTTATCGTCACGGTATGCATCAAATCAAAAGAAAAAAGTTTATTGCACCGTCGTCGCGAGCGCTGGGCATGGTATACACAGGACGAGTAAACAAATGCCAATCATTTTCTAACATCCAAACTGGGGCCTCGATTTAGTTGATTAACAAGGGTTACACTGACCAGGTAAATTTGAAGGCGGTGCTTATTTTTCGGTCGCACGGGGTGATTGAATTAACACGCAGACTGGCCGAATAAACACATATTGCAAAGTGAAACACATTAGGAAGTACGTTAACAAATAAGGAGTCACCAAAAATTGATTTTCGCCAATCACTGCGGGGGGGGGGGGGGGGGAGCAGCACAGAGATGACTGTTTTTAAACTTCCTAGAACGCTTCGAAAATTAATGATTTTTTTTATTATGTCTCCCTCTTAAAATTTAGTACAACTCTTAAGAAAACTTATTTTACTTTCTACACTATTTAATTTTTGTGTTGGTCGAATATTAATTCTTACACCAGTATATGTGCATATATGACTCGATGGCCAGGAAAGTTTGAATATTGTCTTAAAAGTGTTAAAGTCTGTAAAAAGTAAAAAAAAACAATAATTAACGGAAATGATCATGAGTAACTACAGTCTATTCATCGTCGGACCCCACGGGTTTTCCATCCGTTAAATTGCTTGAAATCAGTGTAACGGATAGAAAACCCGTGGGTTCCGACGATGCAGTATATTAATCTTACATGTAAGTTAAACACATATCAATTTTACATATGCCGGTAAATATCTCGGAATTTCATTATATTTAATCTTTTATTTATACAATCGGCCTTGCATATTTAGAATCGAATTGATAGATTACTTTTATTCAATTAATGCTAGGTTTTTATAAGATTTTTCGCCCTGACGTTTAAATCAACGCTAAATGAACTGAATAAGGGAGATGAATTCATCTTTCATCTAAAACCAATATAAATGAAAATAAAATAAACAAATAGTTTTGTGTTCGTACAAAATATCAATAAACATACACGTGTGATAAGGTACATGTAGATGTCCCCTCGCGCGCGATCTTCTCGGCCATGTGCGAGCGTGCGAGGGATGATCATCATTTAAAGGGGTAATCTTTGTGGGTTTTTGTTGATCTAAAACATTATTAGTACAGTTCTTATACAAACCCACCATTGATTTATGTCTGACGATGTTTTGGATTAGGAATAATATCGGATTTTATAATTTTCAGAATGACTTCTTAATTTTCATTTTAAATAAAACATTAATAACTTAAAATTAAAACAGTTCCTGTATTTGCGGCTATATAAACTCAAAACACGTACATGAAAGACGCGAATCTGGTGTATTAGGTAACCGCTGACCGCTTGGTAGTGCACCCGCGGCCAAGGAGCCCGCGATCTCCTCGGCCGCGGGCGAGGAATAGGTTACGTAAAGTTACAACACACACACAGCTCAGAACCCAGGAAGATTTGAAATGTTTGCAGTATAATAATGACTAAAATCTACCAAATAGAAGTTGTTATTTTTTTTTTACTTAAAATCCACAATTGATCTATGCCTGATATTACTTCCGATTGAGAATGACATTTCTTTTATTAATTAACAGAACGTTTTCTTAATTGACACTCTATCATTTAATTCAATTTGAGAAGAATGAACGTCTATGTGTGATCAAAATTAAAACAATTCTTGTTTTCGGCTAAATGAACTCATAAATTGAGAGACGTGACTCCGGTGTATTAGATAACCGCTGACCGCTAGGTAGTCCAGCCGCGACCATGGCGACCTACTTTCTCGGCCGCAAGCGAGGGATAGCTTACGTAATGGTTCACACACAAAGCTCTGATTCCAGATATATTTTAAATGCACGCAGCATGATAACTAAAATGTATCACATAGATTTATTTTTTTCAGGCAGTTTGTGTGATTTACTAGAAAAGAAAAAGAATGTTTATATTTTCCGTTTCTCGTTTTTTAGGATTGTGCAGAATTTACGAAGATGACTTAAACTCCTCACATAAAAGCATGTATCCTAAATTTTTTTTTTTTTTTTTTTTTTTTTTTTTTTGTGTGTGTGTGAATTAAAGCCTCCTTTTTAAACAGGCATACTGTCTGTCGTAACTTAATGTCAGTTGTACGCACAATGACTTTCGTTAACTTGCCAAATAAACACAGGTACATGTTAACATGTAAAGCTTTTTACACTCATACTTCACAACTTACCAACAAAATAACATTGTAACGACATTTATAGGATCCCAACAAACAACTTTTTTAGCGACAGCTATATCAAAATCCTAGCCGTTTTTTAGTTATTTAGCAAAAACTTTCAAGGGCCCTTGGCCCTTAATTTAAGGGGCCAGCCCTTTTTTATTGGTGTCAAATGAAAGTCCTTGACATTCTGCACAACTTTTATTCTACATGTCTTAACAAAATATTTTTCGTTTAAAAGATACAAAGGAAAATATGTCTAAATTTTCACACTTTTTGGAACCCTGTTTTTTGACCCCCTTCCTTTTTCTAAATAAAGAAAGTAATCCAAAAACAAAAACCGATGTGCAAAACTTCAATGTCTCTGTTATTCAAATTCGTTGGATTCCCATTCCCTGCTATCATAGTCTCGGAGCCTTTGTCTGGAAACGAAAGGCCCTAAATTTTTTAAAAAGGGGAATAACTCGTTAACTGAAGAGGATTTTTAAAATTTATGAAATGGTTTAGATAGTGTTTTGTAAAGCCTATAAGCCCTGAAAATTTGACCAAAAACCGTTTAGAAATGAGCAAGATATGAAGCCTCAAAGTTCGCGTCTAGGAAGAAAAAAAAAAAAAAGAAAAATAAGAATAATCTTAATCTGCACAATAATATAAAGGTCTTCCGTTGGAAACGGAAGACCTTAATTAGATATACACAAACGAACAAAACTATGTCTAGACAAACAAAGCGGTAATATCCCGCCCGATATAACTAAGGCAGTTGAGAGTCTTTACATCTTTAACATGTATCTAGCATATCTAGAATTACACCTAGAAATAATTAAAATTGAAAAAAAATACCTATCTTAAACCGATTAAATTAAATCATGCATTATTGGTTCATTTTTTATTTTTTTAATAACCGGATGAACTAAGAGAGAGAAAGAGAGAGAGAGAGAGAGAGAGAGAGAGAGAGAGAGAGAGAGAGAGAGAGAGAGAGAGAGAGAGAGATTTCACCGATTAATTTATAATAGGAATCAAACATACTTTAATATAATTTCATGCGCATATTTAGATACAGAGACTGCGCTCACCCCTACAATAATTTTGAAACAAAACAAAAAAAATTATAAAGAATTTTATAACGGCAATCTGTGTCCATTGGAGCGGTGTTGATGATAGCGATCTGTGTTTAATGGAGCGACAATTAAAACCGCTTGGAACCCCCACCCCCTTCCTTGGAAATTATATCATCACTCGGATCACCCCCTCCCATCCCTATAAAAGAGCTTTTGCATTTAATATATGTTTTCAAGATGAATCTGTTCAGCTTGATCAAACCTGGCTTAATGGGAACTTAAAGATGGTGTAAAGACAACTTAAAGGGAGCGTAAATGCCACTTAAAGATGCTTAAAGGTGGCTTAAAGATGGCTTAAAGGTGACTTAAAGAAGTTTGGACATTAAGGACCTATAAGCTCAGCTTAAAGGTGACTTAAAGGTGGCTTAAAGATTGTATATCCTTTAAGCCACCTTTACGCCACCTTTAAGTCACCTTTAAGGACTTGCTTAAAGATTGTTTTTCGCCCTGTGTAGGTCCTTAATGTCCAAACTTCTTTAAGCCACCTTTAAGCTACCTTTAAGCCACCTTTAAGCCACCTTTAAGCCATTTAAAAATCTTTTATTTAATATTGTGCTTAATTTACCAACAAAATATATTAACTTTATGATAGAAAAGGTATTAAAAACGGTTATTGATTTAGAAAATAAAATGAAAAAAAAAATTTAAAAACGCCCAAGACGAGGATTGAACCCGGGACCCTTCGCTTACCAGCATCACCTCACTCCCTCTGCGCCACGTCAACTTATACATTTTAGGAGGTTTTTATATCCTATAAATTAGTGGCTATTGAATCAATGTATTGAGTTTGTATTTTTTACTTGAAAAGTTTTGACTTCCATTCAGTTTGTAACAATCAATTATATCTAATTTATAAATTACATGCATGCTTGTATTTAGAATGAAATACGAAACTTGGTCTTAAGTGAAAAAAATATATTATACCTAAATGGAAACCGTGGTATCAGAAGAAAACGTACCCAGGAAAAAACGTACCCAGGAGAAAACGTACCCAATTTCTAGGGTACGTTTTCTCCTGGAGAAAACGTACCCTATGAAAATCATAAATATACTACTTAATAGTTTTTAATACTTTTCAATAGTATTTTACACCATAAATATTCCGGAAAGTATGAATTTTATAGATATATGAATTTAATACCTTATATATTTAAAGGGTTTGGACATATTAAATAGTTTTTAAATGCTACTTTATAGACATATATTCATTATATAAATAATATCTTTATAATAATTGTAGCAACTTTTATTTTAGTACGAATGACCTGTCATAAATTAAAGTGTTATCAGTCTACTTTTTCTAAGTTTTCCATTTACTGTTAGCATTACATATTTGAGTATCTCTATGCGAGATCCCCTGATTGCCT
The DNA here is from genome assembly GCA_020458035.1 of Magallana ariakensis. NCBI lineage: Eukaryota > Metazoa > Mollusca > Bivalvia > Ostreida > Ostreidae > Magallana > Magallana ariakensis. The sequence continues at coordinate 40,454,868 of CM035812.1, forward strand.
TTTAATTATAGTGATAATCAATTAAATACCTGAGCAGTTATAATTATGCAATATTATGTATTGCCTCCCCGCGCTAAGGAGGTAGAAATATTCACTCCCCACACATTATACATGTCAGTGGCATCGGAAGCAAATTGAAAGTGGAGGGGGGGGGGGTAGAGGCTAGACTTATTAGGATTATTTATTTTATGATCAGTATTTTATATATTTACTAAGACAGACTGTTCAATTTGTTGTAATTCATCTCGTTGTAATGTTCATATAATCAAACAAATATTTAGAAGACTTGGACTTGATTTGAGCTAAACATATTCAACTTAGTTTTATAAATAATTTTCAATAGTTTATAGAATGTCCATGTTCGTCATAAGTAATCTGCTAGACCTTTGAGACTTTCAGAGTATGGTTAATTCTAGAGACTTTTCAGCAATGAAAACAAAAACACCTAATATAGGTGACATATATAATTTATTTCGTTTATTTACAATCTATATACATAGAACATGTAAACGGTAAAACGCGCTATCGACTTCTTGGGATACTCATCATTTATGGTTCTTCAAATTAAATTGCAATAAAAACTAATTAAATAACGGTTTCGTTTATGGTGGATTAATTGCCGACTAATTAAACTGCTCAGGCGATGTTCGTGTATGTGTATGTAACAAATTATTGTCTAATTAAAGAAAATTATTGTCTTAATAATTTATGTACGTGACTATGTATTAAAAACAACAGCAACAAATGATACAAATGTTTATTGTATATATCTTCTTGTTTTATCTAAGAATATTTATGAAAACTATAATTTATGATTTTCATTGGGTACGTTTTCTCCAGGAGAAAACGTACCCGGGTACGTTTTCTCCTGGAGAAAACGTACCCTAGAAATTGGGTACGTTTTCTCCTGGGTACGTTTTCTCCAGCATTCGAAACCGTTAGGCTTACTAGTGCTTAGTTAATAAATTTAAACCAAGTAGATATAGGCTATGTTCATCTAATTCATAGCTAAATGAAATGCAAGGAAGAAGATGAAAGTATTTCTTTTATTAAATGCATTGAAACTATTAGCTAGGGTATTAGTTCTACGCAATTTCCCGGTATTCATGTACGGCGCCGTTCCAGTATGTATAATTTTAATAATATTGATTATTATACATTTACAACAGATCTAGAATAACAAAAAAAATGATATATGTTTAAATGTTTAATTGTATACATGATTTTTAAACTATCAATTCTATAACAAACAATATTACCAATTACCGGCGACGTATTTACTGCATGTGGCAATTGCAAATGATGTATGCATAAACTTGTACATACAATTGCATGAAGTACCAGGCCGGGTATGTGACATATTCACCCTTATAAATATATTTAAATAATTAACCCCCATTTATGATCACCGGTACAGTAATTAATTAGCCTCTAGATTTTACTCTTACATACATGTATCTTTAATTTGTAGACGTAACATTTTTAAAACCCACAGTTAGGAGATAATACTTTGAAAATGAATTACAAATGTAAATAAACTTTCATTCACTAGACTTATCGTATACACGTACATACTAAGATTTCAACGCCTTTAGTAACCCTGACGTGCACCTGGGCACACGACACACCTGTTGTGTATATCTTGTATATTCTGTGTTAGTTCCAGGGGTTTTCTTTACTTGGACAAACAATAGACTCTAATTAGATATACACAAACAAACAAAACTATGTCTAGACAAAGCGGTAATATCCTGCCCGATATAACCAAGGCAGTTGAGAGTCTTTTCATCTTTAACATGTATCTAGCATATCTAGAATTAGACCTAGAAATAATTAAAATTGAAAAAAAATACATATCTAAAACCGATTAAACTAAATCATGTATTATTGGTTCATTTTTTTATTTTGTTTAATAACCGGATGAACTAAGAGAGAGAGAGAGAGAGAGAGAGAGAGAGAGAGAGAGAGAGAGAGAGAGAGAGAGAGAGAGAGAGAGAGAGAGAGAGAGAGAGAGAGAGAGAGAGAGATTTCACCGATTAATTTTTAATAGGAAACAAACATACTTTAATATAATTTCATGCGCATATTTAGATTCAGAGACTGCGCTCACCCCTAATTTTGAAACAAAAAAAAATTTATAAAGAATTTTATAACGGCAATCTGTGTCCATGGAGCGGTATTGATGATAGCGATCTGTGTTTAATGGAGCGACAATTAAAACCGCCTGGAACACCCCCCCTTCCTTTGAAATTATATCATCACTCGGATCACCCCCTCCCATCCCTATAAAAGAGCTTTTGCATTTAATATATGTTTTCAAGATGAATCTGTTCAGCTTGATCAAACCTGACTTAAAGGGAACTTAAAGATGGTGTAAAGACAACTTAAAGGGAGCGTAAATGCCACTTAAAGATGCTTAAAGGTGGCTTAAAGATGGCTTAAAGGTGACTTAAAGAAGTTTGGACATTAAGGACCTATAAGCTCAGCTTAAAGGTGACTTAAAGGTGGCTTAAAGATTGTATATCCTTTAAGCCACCTTTACGCCACCTTTAAGTCACCTTTAAGGACTTGCTTAAAGATTGTTTTTCGCCCTGTGATTAGTCCTACCTTATGACCCAATTACAACAGTTAGGTAGAGGATCTTTTTAGTTTTGAAGATAACTGTATTCAAACGATTTTGCATTAATTTGGCAGAGTTACTGTAAACGTATTATATTAAGCGTGTATAATATTTGGCGGAAATTAGTTTTTAAACAAGTTGGCGCGGATTTGAATTCGCGTATTCCTGAATGTGACTATTCTTATACATATATGCATGGCATTTAGCGATGTACTTGATTTAGCGGAAGCTGCATTCCGCCAAAGGCGCTAAATAGAATACACAGCCAAATGTAGTACGTTTACAGTATTAAATAATTACAAGTTACCTTCTAATTGTAGTATCAACACGAAATGTAATGATTATCGATTGTAATTTTCAATGCACGGTATGTGTTTGCATCACCCGTATTTATAACCTCTAAAGATAAGACAGTCGCGGGTGATTAATCACAACAGGGTTTAACTGAGGCTGTGAAAACGTCTTTTCAAATTCATAAACATATTTTTATTGTCTTCGGATTTAATTAACACGATTATGAACTCGGAATACATGGCTACTTCAAATTCTCTTTCGGAGGAAATTCCGGCGAAGTTACAGATCAAAAATCGATTATTTCAACCAAAGTCGCCCCCTTGTTTGATCCTTGGTGATACTCAATTAGAAATTAATAAACAATAAAAACAGATGGAAATGCACTTTAGTACGTTGTTAATGCATCAGATTTTATATTTTTTGCAGGTAAACAATCATCTGCCTATTTACCGAAGTCTATGTTCCAAATACAAGGCGACTGTTTCCCAAGTTAAAATGCAAAATGAAACGAAAAATTAAAAACAAGCTAAAAGCACCCTCACAAGTGGAAATGACAACGCGTTGAAATATTTAATCTCAATTTACTTCACAATAATCGGCACCAATGTATCTTCCATGTTTCATAAATAATATTCGCACGTGAACTGTTGCACAACAAACTGCCAGCTTCAAACAAAGAACCTCGTTTTCGATGCGGTAGACTGGCGATGCCTGTCATAAGACCAGTCTATCGAATGAATCTCCAGTCTACGAGATATGGAATAACGAGCCCGCTTTATTAGTATTTTCGCAATTAGCTCAAATTAGGAACATAATTAGCCCTTAATTTTTGCAATTTATATTTTCCTTTCCATAAGGATGATTTATGCTAAATTACGTTAAGATTAACTCAGTAGTTCTTGAGAAGAAGATTTTTAAAAATGCACCCCCTTTTTTTTTTACAGTTTCGAGGTTTTCTCCGCTTTGAATACAATCTGGCCTTTTATTTTTGCAATTTATATTTACCTTATAAGGATGATTTTTGCTAAATTTGGTTAAATTTGGCCAAGTGGTTTTAGAGAAGAAGATCGAAATGTAAAAAGTTTACAGACGGACAGACAGACAGACGGACGGACAGACGGACGGAAGACGGACAACGGGTGTTCAGAAAAGCTCACTTGAGCTTTCAGCTCAGGTGAGCTAAACAGAGAGAGGTATTGAAAAATTGTACTCAAATTTCAAGTAGCATATGTTTTTTGGGATTTTCCACTTTTTAGTTTAATGATTATATTTGGCATGAAAAGATAATAATAACAAACCGTCAACCATCTCAAAAATCCATAAAACGAAATACAAATTCGGAGCAGAGCAATACGGACCTCCAAGATAGAGGTAGGATCAGGTGCCTAGGAGGAGTGAGCATCCTCTGCTGACCGGTCACACCCGTCGTGTGTTCTTCGTCTTAATCGGGAAAATAAAAACCGCAAAAGTCCGCAGACAATTAGGTAATTAATTATGGTCTAACAATTAGTATGAAAAACGTCAGTCAGCATGCGACTCAGTGGAAGATTGTATTTGCTGACAAGGTCGTCGTATCGACCATAGAACTTACGAAAAGATGACTTAAAACGAGACTGTTGATAGTCCTGTTTTATCAACTTGTTTGTCAGTAGCTTGCCTCGTCTTAGAAACTTTCATACGAAGAGCATGCCCTTGCGTATCGAATTAACTGAGAGACAAAAACACCATATGCAGGTGATGAAGGTATATTGCTACATAAGTAAGGAAAGTTGACTATAGAAAAATTGAAGTCATCGTGAGATAAAAGAACAGAGGAAATTCAAACTATACAGTTTATATCGAAATTAAATTCAAAGTGAGTAAAATAACACTCTTTATTTTATGGTCTTTAATTTCGTCCATTGAGTATTCGCTGGTAGAAATTGTGAAAACAATGCACTATTATGTACAATACCATTTCTTACCGTCTTTTGTACCCCGAATTAAGGTGTCATAACAGTATTTCAACGAAAGTTTACGTAAAAATATGGCTGAGGCAAAATAATTCCCGAAAATCTCCTTTTAATTTGGGGCGTTTCCGCCCGGGTGAGGAGCTGATTTTTTTATGAGATGAAAATAATGTGTGAGATGTATGACTATCCAGGTTTTGGATATTGTTTAAGTCATTTGAATTTTTGATGCGTGTTGTTTCCGGAAGGGGGTTAAAAGTCCCGGGCTTGATTTTCAAGCTAATGTAACTTCGACGTAAACAAAGTCTCATGCCTTACTGGATGCACGTTTTTTGATAAGATTTTGGTAAGAATATAGTAAAATGTAAAACTGTAGTGACACCTGCAAACCAAACAGTTGAACAGCCCAAACCCGATAACGAACCCGATTGAAATAATGTAAAAAAAAATTGCCGATAAAATATACAACACATTACTTGACACTATTTTACAGAACTTATTTGTTAGTTAGAAATGATGAAAGTAATGATACAAGTAATGCACGATATAATTACTGACTGCATACCTGCCTCGTTTATTCAGTACACATCGATCCTGATAACAAACCCGAACATTAAAAATTGGAATATAAAAAATTAATTTTCTCAAAAACATGTCGACCAGACGCTTCAAAAGTGTAAACTTGATCTGTTGACATTTTGAACTTGTTCAGCAAGTTTCATATTCCTCAAACGCATAAAAAAGTGTGGAAAAGTGAAGTGGGACAGACACACGGAAAGACAGACAGACAGACAGCCGGACGGACGGACCGACGGACGGACGCAGAGGGAAGCTATAGTCCCCTCCGGTAAAACCAGTAGGGTACTAACAAACAAATTATATATTTACACAAAAGGCCCACGGGCTACATCGATCACCTGAACAACACTTCCTTGTATCATTCAATTTTAGTTTTTTAAAAACATGTTCCCTTTATATTTCTATGTTAAACTTTGAACCCCAGTTTTGGTCCGGGGGTAATGATTTTAACAATTTAGAATCTACAATATTCGAGAATGTTTGCATAATATTATCACAATTTGTAAGCATTTTAGTTTTAAAGAAGATTTTGTAGATTTTCCCAATATATTTCTTTCTTTCTGGTGCAGTGGTTCCTAAGAAGAATATTTTTAAGACACACCCTATTTTTACTGTTTCGCAATTATCTCCCTTTTAAAAAGGGTTATACCCTTTTTGTTAATTACAATTTAATTCAATTTACCTATTTTAATCCCCTTCCTTTAAGGATGCTTTGTACAAAGTTTGGTTAAATTTTGCCCAGTGGTTCTAGAGAAGTAAAAAATGTGAAAAGTTTATAGACAGACGGACGGACAGACGATGGACGACGGGCAACAGGTGATCAGAAAAGCTCCCCCTGTCTCTCTTGATCGTTTCCTTTATCTCTGTATGTCCCTGCATGATACTTCAAATGAGACATTGAAACCAATGACGCATCTAAATATCATCTGACATAATTTTTCAAATAGTTATTCTTTGTGCTCAACGCAATGTAGCAAACCTTTTGCTTTAGTACTTTGTGCCTTTATCCCCTTCTCACTAGGAGTTGATTCTAATAATTTTTCTCTCTCTGTAAAAATATAAAAGAAACGTATTAGAAAGACCAATACGAAATACTTAATCATTCATTTGTTGCCAAGTCTTGCAAGAAAATAATGAAACATTCCCGAAAGTTTAATAAATAAAATAACATGTGTAATGTTTATCCAAAAAAACTTTCAGGATCCTCCACACCCGTGTACTGTTATTAAAAGTAAAAGTCACGGTAATACGTCTGTTTCGAGATAGCCTACCTTGGCGGAGCTCTTCGCGCGCGGAGGTAAATTTTGTCTCAGAGTAAACCGGAAGGTGGGACAGTTTGTTTATATTAACAACATGCCGGTCTATCATTGCTGCGTGCCGGAGTGCACATCTTCAACAAAAAAACTGCAGGATTTGCATAAATATCCACACATGAAAGATGTTGCTTTTTATTCTTTGCCTAAAAAGTCGGATCAAAGGAGAAGGAGCCAGTGGATAAGGCTCATCAGACGGGAGAAGTCTTGGGTGCCAAACAAATACACAAGAATTTGTTCTTGCCATTTTGAGCCGGGCTCAAATGTTCCGACCTTATTTCCTTACAACAATTTCAAGAAATCGTCTTATACTAGGTATATTTGTTAATGAATGTCTCATAATAATATTATATTAACTGTTGAATATTAATTGGCAAAGTTAATGAGCAGACGACAGTTCTTTCGTTTTTTTCTGCGGAAGTTTACGATTTCTTTCAAGCTTAATGTTTTTATATAGAATCTATTGAGTATTATGAGTATAAATTCAGATGTTTTCACGTCAAATGTTTGAGTTTTTCTCTGCTTGTTGATATGAAAACTACAATTGATTTTTAAAAAAACCTAGCCCTTTTCTTAAATGAAATTGATTTAACAGGAAAACGAGCAACTCTATCCAGATGCCAGATGATATCAGTGATGGGGAGGAAACTTCAACAGATAGCAATAGTAGCATACTTCTTCATCATTATGAAGAAGACAACATCCCCTATGTTGCTGAGGAATATGTAATAGACACCAGTCATGATAGATCTGAGGGTAATTACTCATCAACCAAAAACATGCCTGTTACCATACATATTTTTATCTGTTGTTTAATTTTTAACTAAATTGCAATCAACATGAGCAGAAAAAACTTCACATTTTATAATCAGACTTTTGATATATTTATTCAACTTTAAAGTTAAGCTTAAGGGTTTAAAGAATAAGAAATATTATAACCATTCATTGATTATAACCTGCTGTGTCACTTTATTTATTATCATTCAGTAAGACAATGAAATTAATTTTTTCAGGTGTGAAGCATGTGAAGAAAGTGGAGTGTGTTACAAATCCTCCCTTCCTTAATCATGTTTATTGTTGCTGGTACGTCACCAGGTTCTACTGATGTGAGCGTCCAGGATACAGCAGTGCAAACGGACATGACCATGGATGATATCAACTTTATGTCTGATCAAATCCACCAACTTCAAGCAAAACTTGATGACAAGACAACTCTTTTAAGATAATGTTTTATCGAGACTGTTACCAAAAATGATGAGAATGTTAAGTTGTACACAGGGTTACCATCACTTGCTATGCTATTGGGTATTTTCAATATTTTAGCTGCCAAGTGTTCAGCGTTAAAATACTGGTCAGGTCAACCCAGTGCTCAGGAGAAAAATTACCAGAGGAACAGACATGGAAAACCTGGTCCAGCAAGAAAATTATCTTTTTATCAGGAATTTATTCTTTCACTTGTTCGATTACGTTTAGGTTTATTTAAGTTTTGTATTGCTGATCTGTTTGGAGTATCTAAAAGTAGGGTTTCCCAGATTTTTATTACTTGGATAACTTTTATGTCAAATGTATTTGGAATTTTTTTGAGATGGCCATCTCGGAGACAAGTAAAGAAGTATATGCCATTGTCCTTTAGAAAACAGTACCCTAATACACGTGCTATTATAGATTGTACTGAATTTTTTTTACAACGACCTAGAACTCCAACTGCTCAAGCAGCTACATATAGTACATACAAGTCTAAAAACACAGCAAAATGTTTGCTAGCTATTTCATCAGCAGGGAATTTTACTTTTGTATCAAAACTTTATGGTGGCAATGTGTCTGATAGATTTATTACAGAAGACTCAGGGTTTTTAAATTTTGTGGAAGAGAGTGATGACATAATGGCTGACCGAGGTTTTACAGTAAGAGATCTGCTCACAGATAAGAAAGCCACCCTATATATTCCTCCTTTTACCAGAAAGTGTCCATGGGGGAAAAAGAAACCACAGGATGAATGACCATCTTTAAGTTCTCCTTAAAGATAACTTAAAGGTGCTTAAAGGTAGCTTAAAGACGATCTTTAAGCCACCTTTAAGCTATATATGTTGTTTAAAGGTGGCTTAAAGAAAGCGTAAAGATGGCTTAAAGGCAGCTTAAAGACTATCTTTAAGCCACCTTTAGGCTACCTTTAAGGACAACTTATAGGTCCTTAATGTCCAAACTTCTTTAAGCCACCTTTAAGCTACCTTTAAGCCACCTTTAAGCCACCTTTAAGCCATTAAAAAATCTTTTAATTCAATATTGTGCTTAATTTACCCACAAAATGTATTAACTTTATGATAGAAAAGGTATTAAAAACGGTTTTTGTTCTAGAAAATAAAATGAAAAAAAAAATTCAAAACGCCCAAGACGAAGATTGAACCCGGGACCCCTTGTTTACCAGCATCACCTCACTACCTCTACGCCACGGCAACTTATATATTTTAGGAGGTTTTTATATCCTATAAATTAGTGGCTATTGAATCAATTAACTTCCATTCAGTTTGTAATAATCAATTATATCTAATTTATAAATTACATGCATGCATGTATTTAGAATGAAATACGAAACTTGGTCTTCAGTGAAAAAAATATATTATAAATGAAAACCGTTAGGCTTACTAGTACTTAGTTAATAAATTTAAACCAAGTAGATATAGGCTATGTTCATCTAATTCATAGCTAAATGAAATGCAAGGAAGAAGATGAAACTATTTCTTTTATTAAATGCATTGAAACTATTAGCTAGGGTATTAGTTCTACGCAATTTCCCGGTTTTCATGATCACGGTGCCGTTCCAGTATGTATAATTTTAATAATATTGATTATTGTACATTTACAACAGATCTAGAATAACAAATGAAATGATATATGTTTAAATGTTTAATTGTATACATGATTTTTAAACTATCAATTCTATAACAAACAATAGTACCAATTACCGGTGACGTATTTACTGCATATGGCAATTGCAAATGATGTATGCATATACTTGTACATACAATTGTACGATGTACCAGGCCGGGTATGTGACATATTTACCCTTATACATATATTTAATTAATTAACCCCCATTTATGATCACCGGTACAGTAATTAATTAGCCTCTAAATTTTACTCTTACATACATGTATCTTTAATTTGTAGACGTAGTATTTTTTAAACCCACAGTTAGGAAATAATACTTTGAAAATGAATTACAAATGTAAATAAACTTTCATTCACTTGACTTATCGTATACACGTACATACTAAGATTTCAACGCCTTTAGAAACCCTGACGTGCACCCGGGCACACGACACACCTGTTGTGTATATCTTGTATATTCTGTGTTAGTTCCAGGGGTTTTCTTAACTTGGACAAACAATAGACTCTAATTAGATATACACAAACGAACAAAACTATGTCTAGTCAAACAAAGCGGTAATATCCCGATCGATATAACCAAGGCAGTTGAGAGTCTTTTCATCTTTAACATGTATCTAGCATATCTAGAATTAGACCTAGAAATAATTAAAATTGAAAAAAAAAATACATATCTTAAACCGATTAAATTAAATCATGCATTATTGGTTCATTTTTTTTTTATTTTGTTTAATAACCGGATGAACTATAAGAGAGAGAGAGAGAGAGAGAGAGAGAGAGAGAGAGAGAGAGAGAGAGAGAGAGAGAGAGAGAGAGAGAGGGGGGGGGGATTTCACCGTTTAATTTATAATAGGAAACAAACATACTTTAATATAATTTCATGCGCAGATTTAGATATAGAGACTGCGCTCACCCCTATAATAATTTTGAAACCCCCCCCCAAAAAAATTATAAAGAATTTTATAGCGGCAATCTGTGTCCCTTGGAGCGGTGTTGATGATAGCGATCTGTGTTTAATGGAGCGACATTAAAAACCGCCTGGAACACCCCCCCCCCGCTTCCTTGGAAATTATATCATCACTCGGATCACCCCCTCCCATCCTTATAAAAGAGCTTTTGCATTTTATTTATGTATTTAAGTTGAATCTGTTCAGCTTGATCAAACCTGACTTAAAGGGAACTTAAAGATGGTGTAAAGACAACTTAAAGGGAGCGTAAATGCCACTTAAAGATGCTTAAAGGTGGCCTAAAGATGGCTTAAAGGTGACTTAAAGAAGTTTGGACATTAAGGACCTATAAGCTCAGCTTAAAGGTGACTTAAAGGTGGCTTAAAGATTGTATATCCTTTAAGCCACCTTTAAGCCACCTTTAAGTCACCTTTAAGGACTTGCTTAAAGATTGTTTTTCGCCCTGTGAACGCCTTAATGTTAGTGAAATAAAGCAAACACGCAAGATAGCCAAACTCAGAATTCATGTAGAGAGGGTTACACAGAGACTTAAGTTATATAGGCTTATAGGAAATGTAATTCCATGGTCATTTAAACCATTTATTAATCAAATGATTAAAGTTTCAGCAATTCTTTGCAACTTAATGCCAACTCTAGTGAGAAAGTAGAAGTCCTTATGTTGTTTTTTTAACAATCAGTTTATTTAGAGTTACCGATATTCAATATGACTTGATAATTGATAAAGAATGCACCAATATTTGTGCACTTTGATTCTAATTTTTTCCTGGAATGTTTAACATTCATATATTTATTGTCATGCAGTAAATATTTTTCAACTAGATAAATTAATCAGAACATAGAATGAGTATTTTGAGGTACTTTATCAAAGTACTTTATCCATCATGATACAGGTATTGTGTTTTGCTAGTTAAAAATTGTTCGTAAAATATTTGCAACATGAATCTAATTTCTCTCTGAGAGACTTTTCATATTAATCCTTACATAACAATACACAATTACATTCCTTGCAATTTTGGTTGAACAAAATTCTCAAAAAATATCTTTGATTTTTTTAACAATGAATTCCAAAGTAATGGATCAAAAAATATTCTCTCACTGTAAATTTTATGTTTTCCAATTTTGACATCACCTTCCAAATACAATTCAAAATCACACCACTGTACATTTGCCACAGCCATCTGTGTTTGTATTTGTGTGTACCAATTAGAGTTCTCTTGCAATTTCATACACCCATTCTCATCACTTTGAATATGATAATTTTCATTAAAAATCTGATCTAAAGTGTAATATCTAAATTTGTACGGACATTTTATCTCAAGTACTCCTGTTCCACAACACTTACACTGCAAAATTCCATCAGGTGAAGCACCTAGGAATGGTACATTAGGATCAACAATAAGACCTGTGGTTTTTAGTTTACCACTTTTGTGTTCTGAAACATGCTTTTTTTCATATAAATTTCTTGCCAAAACTTCTCTTTCCTTACCATAAAAAGTGGCAGGTGTTGAAAATGATGTACAGTCATTACTCAATATTTGCTTTACAATATAGTTGTTTGGGTCATTTCCTTTATAGTTACAAACATTGTGCATGACAGAAGATGTAATTCTGCCACATCTGTACTTATACCAATGAACTGACTCAGATTGTTGGTCAGTAAGCTTGTTGACTTCAGTACAATTTGATTCATCAAAGCATGTTGATAGGTAGTCAAAAATTGATATATTTCCATTTGGATCAAAATTTGCAATACATTGTAGAAGAGTTTTAGGTACATTTTGATCATTATTATGATTATCAATGTTCATGTCAAGAACTTCAATAATTTGAGTGTCAAACCCTTTTACTAAGTCTAAAAGCATTTCATCAATATCAGGATCATTTTGATTAATGATGGTAGGGTCAAAACAGTGTTCAAATGGAAGAATACGGGTTTGCTCAGTTGACTGTTCAATTTCATCCAGCAGTTTGGGTTTTGATTCTTTACGAGGTACATCCCAAATGCATTTCCTGTCAGTACATGTTTCAGTGTTCCTATCAATATGCCTTTCTGACCACAGTGATAAACTGAACAATAGGGCCACAACATGTTTACATCCACCATCATCTCTTAATAAAAAGATTACAATTAAATTATTATAAAATTAATATACATCTATCTCAATGATGCAAATATTTTTAATTGTCATTTGAATTCATGTTTTAAAAATGTTTCAGTAAAAACATGTATATCTACTAACTGTTCAAAACTGGTGCCATATATCTTATTTGAAATTTTAATATTACCTCTTAAGTATGTAGCCTTAACTGATATTTTAAATTATTTTGCATTTAGATAATTACTAGTCTTGCTAACATGTACGTGTATGTAATGCATGTATATTAAGCAGCCATTAAATTGTGGCAATAATAAATTGTTATCATAATCCTGAACACAAAGTTTACTTTCTTCTGTAGTATCAGTGGTTATTATGATTGTGTGGATATAATTATTCATAATTATAAAATTGGACACAAGTTACCCAGTGCAATCACAGCCAGCAGATGTACAACTGCCATCAACACGATTTAGCAGGCACCAGGTCCTGTATGGATCAGCTGATTGCGAGGTTTCCCTAATACAGAGCGATTTTACATAGATATAGTTGTGGGATAACTCATGACACTTCACAGAGTGAATGTGATTAGACTGATACAATCTATAAGCGCGTTCGTACTTGTAATTTTGTAGACAAGCAGGAGACCACCCGGCGTTTGCTTTTGATAATAAATAAACAAATAAATCGGCCTGACAAAAAACGGGAATGCGTCTCAAATCATCGGTCTATTTATTGAGTTCTGGGGATGTTATAAACGGAAATTCAAACACTTCTCCATCAATAATTATCCGACTTCTCTGGCGCAGAAATTCTTTGGTGTCATCGGGAGCTTTTAACACCGGAAATTTCAAATCTATCGCTTTCTTAGCCAATTCCCGAAGTTGATGGACACTATAGTCACTGACAGTCATTCCTCGTTCAATTAACAATAATTTAAGTTGCGGTTTTAACATTAAATCTACGTTAAAAGACATAGCTATTTTTGGAGCGTTGCTATTGTTTACGTTGACCATGTGTCCCACCTCCGCTTCAACTCGCGTGTTATTCGCGCCTTCTAAACAGGAGAGTTCCTATCTCGAAACCTGCGTATTGGTAAATGGTAAGTAAGATCGTTTTATAACTGCTTACACTTTCTATCTTCAAAACAAACTCAACAATTCTGAGAAAGTACAATGAACAAATCGTTTTGTTTTGTTAGCAATACAAAACACACACACAAAATTAGTAAATTAGTATTGATCGATTATGAAATATCAAACTATACTTACCCTCTACATTTTCTTCTTCATTGATGAAGTTTCGATGTGACCTAATAGTTTGATCCGCCTTCTGTTTAACGTCTATGATATATCATGAAAATACAATAAGTGAAAATCTCTATGTTGTTCTAAATATATTTATTGAGTTTTTTGTTGGAATCAAATTCAGAATTCAGTTTTTTATTGAAATAATAAGATTTAAATTGTTTCATTCTTTCTAATTTGATCAAATGTATCCTTAAGCGATTCGGGCTTTATTGAATTTAAACACGGCTCGGTCAAAATGATAACCTCATAATACCCAAGTAATTATTTTTTATTCCTAAATTAAATGTGTGTTAATAGGTATATGTTATTTATTGAGCATTATATTAATACACATGAACTACAATTTTCAGTCGTCTAACGAACATTGTTAACTTTAAACACTTTGTACAGAAGTGTATGAACATAAGATTATAGTGTAATTTATTGCGTTATTTTCATCCGTTCGTAATAAAACAATATACAGACAAGTAATAAAGTCAAATCGAACAAAATTGTACCTTTAACCATCATTAAAGTAGTCCGAGTTATCTCACTACGTCATAATACGGATTTTACAATATTGGTTCGACTTTTACATAGAGTTTTAGATATTGCTCTACATCACTGTTGTAAACAATGGTAATAATAAGCAATTAGAACGGTTATGTATGTATTCTATGAATATAGAAATGAATAATGTTGATTTTGTTAAAGTAAAATGAATAACGAATTTTCTGATTAAAAAGGATCTCAGGTATGCTTATATCTTTTTTGTTTTGATGCCCCCCCCCTCCCACGAATTTTCTCTTTCATTTACCAACACCGGTTTAAATTTAGAGACAGAAGCTATTTCGGATGTAATCGATCGTCAATTAATAAATGTTTAAATGATATCTAACATTGTTGATAGATCTAAGCAGAAGCTGTAGCTAAACGTGATTTTTACGGAATTTTTCTTCGTGGTCTACTTGGTTTAGAGCTTATAGCATGAAAAGTAAGCCGTCAACATGTCATTTATTTTCCTAAATATTTTTTCTAAGATGTCATTCTATAGAATAAACATTAAGAATTTAGGTTTGAGCCCATAAAATAGTTAAAAAAAAGACCAAATACGATACATGCATGACATTTTTTGTATTCTATTTTGATACATCAGGTCCATAATGCGTACGTATAGTTCCCTACAACAATTTGCGCAAACAGATTGATTAGATATGGTTTTAATAAATGTTTGAACTCTAAAAGTAATCCGTCAACATATGATTTATTTTACCAAATCGTTTTTCTAAAATGTCATTCTATAGAATAAAAACCATGAATTTAAGTTTGAGTCCATAAAATAGTAATGATGAAATAGTAATAGATATGGCTTTAAAAATGTTTTTACTCTATTTTGTATGTCCAGTTCAATTTCCCCAAAATTGTTAATTATTTTTAGGAAAAACAGACGTCTTGCAAATTTTATCATTGTCAATAATTTTCGAGTTTTTTTTATATCACTTCTCAAACGGGTGTAATACCCGTCTGAGAATTGATAGAAGAAAAACTAGCAAGTTAACATATATATTTTCTTGTTTAAATGTGTTGCAATAACGTATGTCTATCATTAAAAGCTAAGCTTTTAATGATTGAGCCCATTTGGTGCCTAGTATAGGACTACCTTAAATGGTCACGATTTTTGTCAAATTCTATTTTTCTGTTTTTATTATTTACAATGCTTTAGGAATGCATTTCCAATGATCAAATGAAATTGGAGAGTCAGTTGTGAAGGTATAAGCATGATACAGGGCTCACAAGTCTTTGTCATGTAAACAAGGCTCGTGCCCTGTTTTTGTTTACATTAGTTCAATATACCGATAAAAATTCTTTTTCAAGCTGATTTTTTCATCTTCTTATTCATTGTAAGCATAAATAAACAGATCTTAACGTCTACCATATTCCTTTTCGGTCTAAAACTGGAGTTTTCACTTCAATGTTCAAAATGTAAACAAAAGCTTTGTTTACATAGCAAAAAATTGTAAGCTCTGTAACTCGCTTATAACTCAATAAATGACACTTAAATTTTGGTTGCCTATTAAAAATGCCTTACTGAAGCATTGTAAACATTAAAATCGGGAAAATAATTTTTGACCAAAATCGTGACCATGCCCCTTTAATAGTCATAAAAAAATCTAATATTGTTCATAACAGATTATTAACAATATCTAATTAACAATGTCTAAGCTGCATGTATCGAAAAATTCAATTATGCCACATGATAGACCATTGCTGAAAGAGTTTACAACCACCTTTGTTTTTATTGTATCTCACCTGTCAGGTGAGATATTTACCTTTCAAAAATAAATTCCTACAGGTAAATAATTTTTCCTATAGGAAATTAGAAATTTCCTATCGGAATACAAGAACTTCCTAAAGGAATATCAAATCCGACAGGAAATTTTGATTTCCTGTAGGAATACTACCTGTCTGAGTCAAATTCCTACAGGAAATAGCTTTCTCCTATAGGAAATATAATTCCTATAGGATTTTTAGAAAATCCTATTGGATTGCCAATATTTCCTGTAGGTTAGTCGTTTCTCCTATGGGAATTATCATTTTCGTATATGATATCAATAAAGGTAAATATCTAACCTGTCAGGTGAAACACACAAAAAACAAAAGTGGTTATATACTCTCTAGACAATGGTCTATCATTTGGTATATATAGTTTTTTCGAAACTGCATCTTAAGCGGGTGCAAAAATGTCACCTTGGCACTGGCATAATTATCCGGCACAGTGTTTTATATTTGAAACAACCTTGCCACTACTGGTATATATTATAAAGTTAATACATATTACCGTACAAATAACCTTACGATACCATTAATCAAATAATTTGAAGTTTCTTGAAAGTCTTAACAAAATAAAAATGCTTCAGCATTGGAAAGAACAATAAGGACAAGTATCTAACACTGCCATGGATCATTATTTTAAGGTTATTTATACTCTGATACAAGAGATAAGATAATTTCCTTTAGAACTAGATGATATCCCGTGCAAGCGTGGGAATTATTGCAACTTTATACATTAATATGATATAGTTGTCATGTTGTTAATTTTGAATTTACCGGTTGGCAGTAAATTCAAAATTTATAACATGACAACGTTGTCATGTTGTAAATTTTGAATCTACTGCCACCCGGTAAATTCAAAATTTACATCATGACACAATTCTTCATTTACATGTACATGAACTTTATTGTCTTTGTTTAGTTGACTTGAAACAAATTGAAAAAATCTTTTTTGTTTCAATGTAGGGAGTGAGTGTATAGCGCGTCGTATCTATTTTCTAAATTTTGTTCTTTAGGTCAAATATCAATATAAAGTTTATCACTGTCCCAAATAAGAATTTCAGTAAAAAGACTGTCATCCTCCCCTCACCCACCAATTCAACTTCCCCGTTCTATGCACACATCATCTATTCATACAAACGTAGATATGTTGACACAATCTGTTCCTGGTTCACAAATTAAAATATATAAGGTTAACTGTAGTGGTATAAAATTGTATATATGTATCTTTAAAACGCTAGGGTATACATTGATTATTATTTTTGATATCTAAAACCAAAGTTGTCAGATCAAGGTATCTGTCCGGCGATTAACTCACCCTACACTTTCTGTCATGACGTTAATTAGTCAACCCGCGTTCTTGGTTACCCCGTTCTGGAAAGTTCTATCCATCAAAACTAAAATCGTGCATTCAAGAAACCAATCTCCTCATTTTATTTATTCAACATTTGTCATATCTTAATTTCTTTGTATACCCTAAATAAGTTCCCAGTACATGTAAATATATTTTATCTTTTCGTAATCATTCAATATTATTTAATTGCAAGCATATACTTAAACGCAAATTCTCACTGACTTGGATTCGCCAAAACGTGTCCTCCACCTTCCTCTCATCTCAGGCAAGATTTTCGAAAAATAAATGTAGGTTTTTAATTTATTTTTAAATAATTACTTATCAGGTAAAATTCAATTATAGCTTACGGACATCTATTACACGTGATTTAAATACCAGAGGTGTAAAGCTGTTACTCTGGTGCAGTTATTTCGTATTTTATTGACAAACTGTCTTAATTTTTAAGTATAGATACTTTTGTTCATTTTGTGAATGAAGTAAAATACAAATGTATACAAAATACATATAAATATATCTATATAAAAACAAATCTATTTTGAAACAAATTCACAATTGAATGTTCTTTTGATACTATTAGTCTAAGATGTGACAGGGAATTTAAATGTCATTTTCGATCATCAGGCTCATAGTCTTTTCACTGAGAAAAGAAATGTGCATGCAAGAGTGTCACAAGCAAATTCTAGTAATGTCTGTACTATACGTTATTTTATATGTTGGGGATTAATCCCGTACTGAACCCCAGTGTTTTGATATAATTTTTTTTATACCGTATGGAGCCTCATGTTTTTCAGTTTGGCATTGGTCAGCGTAATAGACTCAACCTGGGTCATTTTACCCGCCTTGTTAGGGCTTTATAAGGTTTGAGTTGTGCAGTTCTGGGCAGAGCGCACGATCTCCTCACACGGATCTGACCACGTATAATTTAGTAATTTTCCTGGTAACTAAATCTCCAGACGGGGTAAGTTTGTTTTTATTCATTTCATTTTAATTTTTGTAAATCTTAAAGCTTATAAGTGCTACTTTATATTACTATAAATAGCGGAGAAGAGTTGCCAGGTGAATGTTACCTTAGCGTTGTATGTTTAACAGTCCCGCATGTATGCCACGTGTATGTCGCAGTATTTGTGCAGTATAGTCTAATAGTGTTATGTTTAGATATTTAGTATATAGTGTAGTTTAGCTACCTGTGCTGTTCGCTACGGTGTGTAAAAATATATCTAAGTGTCGAGAATTCACTCTGTTTAAATGTATTGTACGGAGATCGGTAAGGGTAATTAATACATTGTACTTATGTAAGCATTATAATGAAAGGTTCCCGGGGTTA
Source organism: Magallana ariakensis (assembly GCA_020458035.1). NCBI lineage: Eukaryota > Metazoa > Mollusca > Bivalvia > Ostreida > Ostreidae > Magallana > Magallana ariakensis. The sequence continues at coordinate 40,473,871 of CM035812.1, forward strand.
GTCACATTTAATTCATGGACGAGTCTCTATGTATTGGCCTGAGAGGTGCTTATGATGACTGACGGTCTATGGTGGACCACCGGAAGAGTTTCCGGAAGTTGATTACCTGGAGCAGGTGAAGTAGTGGATTAGTGGACACGGTGGACACAGTGGACACAGTGGACAATTGCTCAGGCTAGCGTGGTGATTGGCGGGGATTGGAGCTTAAGGCAATGGACCATCTCGCGTCGTGCATTGCTGACATTTGGTGTATTTGTAAATATTGTATATAAATATTTTATTGTATATAGAATTGGTTTTGTTATCACTGATCAGAGAGCCCGGTCATGGTGACAAAGAGTGTCTAATAAATATTATTAAAGCTGCTGTGTCTCTTAGATAGCAATATTGTTTTTGTTTTTGTGACGAAAGAAACACGCCTATCTACAGATTTATATTATTGTTTTATATTCTCTTCATACCATACATAATATATATATATATATATATATATATATATATATATATATATATATATATATACTGAGAATTGAAAACATGTATAGCATTTTAGGAACAGTGAGTGATCTTTTCCACCTCACATGATTATGATTATGATTATGATTGCAATGTACCATCAATTGTATAGCCTATTAAAACCACACGAGGCACATATTTGAATTATTCACATATCACATTTTATACAGTTTTTTAATTTTTTTTAACATATTTTATAGCAGAGGGTTTATGAACCTTATTTATTCCTTACCCTTTTCTACTGGCCTACCTTTTTGTACAACATTTTCTTTTTCTGCAGCAGGATCTATAATAATTGATATTTGTAGAATACAGATAATTATTAGAAACAAGGAATTGTAAAAAAAGATTAAAATTTAAAAATGCTTCTTCACACTCTCAATATTTCAAAAAAGAGAGAGGTATTAAAAAATTGTTTTTTTCAAATGTGATTGTACTGATTTAATTACTCTGTATCATTTATAGACGGCTTAAAATAAAAAAAAAACATAACTAACATTTCAGAAAAACTGATTGCTTGAACAAAATAAAAATAATAAAATGTTCATTATAAAAGTTTCAAATATTAATGTTTTTCCAAATATGAACAATTCCATGTTTAAAAAAATGTGCACCATAAACCAAATTAAACCAAGACCCGCCTTCATTTCAACTTCAAATAATCCTGAGTAAGGACTCACAATGAAACAAATTATAAAGAAGAGGAATTGAAAACATAACAGATTGTAGTAAATAAGTGTTAAATCTCAAATTATACATACATGTACCTATATCAGTGTTTTCTTCATTGTTGAGGTTTTTACATGAAAAAAATTCAATGTTATTCTTACTTGTATGTTCAACCTTCGGCTTAACCTCTGTGATATTATAAATAATAATAATTATTATAAAAATAATAGTAAAATTTCACTGTCATTATATTTATTATATATCCAATAATTTTCCTCTTTTGACACGATACTGTTAATTTATGGAGTGTGATCCGAATTTCCGATTCAAACTGGTTTTCCGAATCCATATCATCACTCTGGTACATAAATAATAACTTCTGTGTTTTACCGCGCTTTTAAGGAATTTGTCAAAAGATGATAAAGTTCAAACAGTAATATTTACATTTTTCATTGTCCTGCCTGTGATTACACTACGTATCGATTTTGTACTATACAGTCCAATAAATTCAAATGACGTATAATTGGGATGCAAGCGGGGTTCGCTTATTTATAAACAAATATTAAATTGTAGAATTGCTGAAAAATTATATAAATATAAGTAATAAGGAACCATTCCTTGAATATTGTGAGGTGATACTTCGGGTTTTATTGGATTTGATCAGGACCCAATCAAAAGTATCGTCTCATAATACTCAAAAAATGATTCCTTATTCCTTAAATCAATGTAGAAATTATTAAACAAATGACAGATTTGTTATTTTTACCTTTTATTGTAAGGGTTTATATTAAATTTATCACTGTAATAGTAAAAAAAATACCTATCAAGAAAGGAGCCGATCCTTCAAATTAGGGGCCAAAAGGTTTCTTACATATATATATATATATTATATATTTCTTATATATATATATATATATATATATATATATATATATATATATATATATATATATATATATATATATATATAGGTTCTTATGGGTTCTTATAGGTTCTTTAGTAGTGTTAGTTGTAGTGCTAGATTTTGTTTTCTTTGTTTTTACCTATGTAATTCTTTTTGTTTCTCTTATGTCCTGAAGAAGGGACTGGTTGTCCCGAAAATTTGACAATTTCAATTGTTCGTGTCGTGAGCCATTTTCAGTGCTTTATATATATATATATATATATATATATATATATATATATATATATATATATATATATATATATATATATATATATATATATATATATATGTATATATATATATATATATATATATATATATATATATATATATATATACAGTCGCACCTGTTTTAAGCGGCCACTTGTGGTACAAGGTCAAACTGGCCGCTTAAGACAGGTGGCCTCTTATTCCAGGTTTCAAATTAATTAAGAAAGAACACCGAGTATATTAATTTTGGAATAAACAGTTTACATGTATATTAATTTTAAATGGCCGTATTATTTTTATTTATCTATCAAGGGATTAAGAACAATAATTTTCAATTGATTAAATGCGGTAAACAAGCAGAAGTAGCGTTTCCGTACAAAGGCACTGAACTACGATAGCCAATGTTTAGCCTCTTAAAAAAGGGTCAAAATTCCATTGGGGTGTATAATAAGCACCCCTTTAATTCTCTCAAAGAAATTTCCTACAAAAAAGGTGCGTATTATCGGCAAATTGCTGTAGATGTTAAGCTGTTAAGCGCAAGACTGGCCATTGAATAATTTTGTAATGAAGTATATAAGTATATATAGATATGTAAACAACACAAAACAGGTGTTATAATCAATTATCTCATTAAATCTCAGCAGATTCCTATTACACACTCAATTATTTGTCATTAACTCATTATCAGCTGTCGAAGTTTGGCTTCTTTCGATACGGGGTCACATGTCAGAGTCAAAAGTCATGTGACAAAACAGACAAAATGGCCGTTGAAAACAAGCATGTTGAAACCACGGGACCTAAAAACACTGGCCGCTGGCCGCGTTAGACAGGTGGCCGCTTAAATCAGTCAAATTATAGTGAAAAACTAAACGGGCGGGATTGAAACTGGCCGCTCATGGCGTTATATATATATATATATATATATATATAACCAAAGAGAGAAGGAAACAAATGACTTTGTGTGAAATTTTGAATTGTTGAAAAGATGGAGGAGTCAAATGTACTGATGAAAGAATTAATCAAGGTATGTGACAAAAGCTCTAACCCTTTTGCAAGTGATGAAACGCATGTAAAATTTGTTTTGACATCTAACCTTGACGAGGAACAAATATTGTATCAATCTCCAACTGAAATCATTCAACGAGAAGTAAATGAGTTATCCTTGCAAAAAGAAACTACAAAAATTACACAGAAAATGAGAGTAGAATGGTGTAAAAAGTTAAATTCAAGAAACAATTATATTGGATAAAAATTACCAATTCTAATGATGCTGGACAGTATGAAAAATGACTAAATCAGGAAAATGCAACTCTTCCTCGGAAATATAGAATAACAAGCATTCGCGGAGAACCTGAAGAGCAAACACAAATTCGAGTCAATGTTGCTGTAGAGAGAGTCAAAGAGGAAAAAGAATTACTGCGTATGAGGTCAGGTAGTTCTAAACAAAAGGTCACAAACATTGACGAGCAAATGATACCAGATTTAAAGACAAAAGCAACGGGCAGAGTCTTAGAAATTCTTCTGAGTGTGTGGAAATTAGACTGTGAGAAAGAAGAAAAGAAATCAGTGGACCGATGGCGGTACAAAGAAATTTGGTTACCAGATTACGGAAGAAAATATGGCAATAGTTGTAAAACGAAAACGCGCCAAAACAAGTCAAGAGAAAAGAAAACACAAATAAACCAAAACCAGCATATCAATCAAAACCAAGTAAACAAAGCTATGCTGAAATCAAATCAAAATCTGAAAATGTGTTACAAGATAATGCGCAAACTAACTTGTATCCACCGCAAATTGCCAATCTTAATGACCGGAGGAATACATAAAATAACCAACACTATGGGCGAAAATCTCCGTATGAAAGGAATTCGAATGCCAACAGAAACACATTTTATCAACCACTGATAAGAAAATCAGTAGAAAAAAGACCATTTCCTCAAAACAGATATACTTGCCAAAACAATTAGAATTCTTATCTTTCATCCGGGAATTTATTCAGGAGGAATGGAACGACATACATCGGCAGAAAGGCTATTTTTTATAATTTTTTATAATTATTTTTTAGGAGGCGGCAAACCAAGCCAAGGCCAAAAGTATCCGTACAACCGATATCTACAGACCCTGAAACGTACTACTACTCAACACGCTCGCTGCACGCTCGCTACACGCTCGCTAAACGGTTTACACGAAACGCTGAACGGTCAACATTGAAAAAATCGTAACTCCGTCATACATTAACCGCAGAAAGTCCCTGAAGCACTCCGTGACAAATTGAAAACATAACTACAAAGAATATGAACAGTTAGGGGTAACGCGTAGCAAACTGAACCAACTGATTTAGTTTATTGTCCGGTTACGGTACCCTGTCAGGATAAGACTTTGAATTGATCCAGAAGACTCGAACCGTGCAATTAAGAGAGAGATTACCACTTGCAAACAGTTGACAAAGTGATTGAAAAGCTTCCACAAGCTAGAGTGTTTCCAAAGTTTGAAGCAATTCACGGATTTTGGCAATTCAAACTTAATGAGCCAAGTTCAAAGCTATTGACGTTCAATACCCCGTTTGGTCGGTACAGATGCCTGCGTTTGCCGTTTGAAATAAGCTCCGCGTAAGACGTGCTATCTAAATAAGTACTAGAAATGTTTTCTGATTTGAAGGGCAAACAGTTCATAGTCGACGACATCCAAGTGTGAGGAGAGACAACTGCGGAACATAATTCCCGTGTACAACAGATATCACAAAGGTGTCGCGAAATAAACTTTAAGTTAAGGTGGCATCCATGCCAGTCTCGATTTAAGTATATACTAGTAGATTATTACATGACATTTTCATATCCTTTATTGGTACGCAGTCGCTGTATATCAAACGGCAATTGCAATAAACAGCGACCACAGGCTAATATAGGATGCGATAAAAAAATGTCAAGTGCTACTTTTTTTTTTTGTCTTTTTGTATATCTTTAAATTTTATTCCAGTTTACCGTAATATAAAATATTTCTGATTACTTACTATTCAATTATATTAGATCTTCTGTGCCCATACACCAGGTTTCTTACGTTAAAACATTTATTCTTTCGCTTAAAGTCGCTAGACTTCTCTTTGTGGCCCTCATAAACAATCCAAATTGCGGCGCCCATGTTTGTTGATTCATTACTAAGTTTTCACGCGCGGCATCGCACGTGCAGATCTACTATCAAAATGTTGAACGTACCAGTTTTGTGCATGTTCCCCAACAAATATATTTCAAAATATTTTGAAACTTAGCTGAATTTTGCATTTATAATAGGTAAACGGATTTTATATGATTATATTTTCTTGTATCATAACGCGTGCTAATGCATCCAAATACATGTAAGTTATAAACTAAAAAATATGTTTGTTTATGATTACCATAAAATATTTTTTAAATTTGAATATTACTTAGAAATGGTGTAATTTTCCTTTAATACATGTACAAAAAAAAAATAATAACCACTATATCCTTTAAGAAAGATTACAGAAAACTTGATATGGGAAACGCTTACCTTTATTTTGTCTGTCTTCTATCTGTACCTAATCAAATATATTTATTAGATGAAAATAAATATGAAGGATGCACAGAATCACTTTTAAACTTTATTGTAATTCAAAAACATTTCTTTTAACAATTTAAAAGTATTTTTATGTAACAAATTTTGTGACTTCAATGAACAATAGAAACTATTTACCTACCCAACAAATGTTGTTATCTATAGAGTGCACATTTTCTAATGTACACCTTTGGCAATAATCTTCTCCTGAAACTGGAAATTTTTTTTGGTCAACAAATGAATCGTCAGCTTCATCATTCAGCTTTCCATTTTGACATTTATAACCCACTTGATAACGATATTGGTGATAAGTTCTCATTATTTGCTCAATTACTTTTTGTATTTCTGGAAGAAGTGTTCTATCAACCTCCTTTAATTTGTGACAAACCTGCACCTGAATCTGGAGTTTGCAAACACAGATAACCACAGTATGATTTCGAAAGTATAAGCATACCACGTTTTCATAAATGCATTTTTTTCCGTTTTCTTTCTGAAAGGTCCATCCAGGTAGTTTTGAACATTTCAAACTCAAGCGGTAAAATACAAAAATTGGATTGTTTTCCTGTTCACTAAAATCGAAGCAAAGGATGGGCGATTTGAATAATCCATGGGTTCTCATGTCAAACTTCCTTATATTCATGCTTGGAACGTAATACCAAGTAGACTTTTCGGAATCTGCTTCCTCTGACCTGTATATTGCTAATAATTCTAATCGTTCCATATACATTAATATTTCCTCTTTATACTTAAAAAAGCAATCATTTGAATCTGTTTTCCAGATCTTCTCAAGTTCTTTATCAAGTAATTCACCCGTTTTTTGAAATGTTTGCCTCTCTCGGTCTGTTTCATGTTTCGGCACTTTGTATTCAATAATGCATTTAAATGCATCAACAAACCATTCAAGATCAAGTATGATAGTGTCCTTTAAATTTTCGTCATTAAAGTATAACAGAGTACCAGCCATATACAAACAATTGAGCAATTTGGAAATTTCCTTGTCCTCCTCCTTGTACTCTTTGAATTGGTTATTGTAATGTAATAACTCTTCTCTTGAAATGATTTTTGTGTTGTATTTTATTTTTTCTTTTTGCAAAAAACGTTCAAATACAGCCCATGAAAAGCGAATACTGTGTTCCGAATATCTAGGACACTGTGCAATCGTAGCTATACACTCTTTAATCTCTTTCAATTCATCTAGTTTTAAAACTCTCTTTGGAATTCCTATGGCATATCTTCTTTTAGTATTCAAATGATTTTTAAGATGATGATGATTATCAAATAAGGCATACAAATCGTCAAAAAACTTGTCACAGGCCTGTAAAAAAACCATACAAATCTCATGTACTGTATTACATTATAAAGGCAATAAACTATAGCTGACTTTGATCTAGAGGGTTGTATGGTCGTGACCATTTTAGGACTATCTTAATCTCATTGAAAAGAAGAGCTCTGTATAAAGATATAATAAAATATAAGAATTTTAAGCCTACGCTATTTGAATTTTTATTCATTCAATCATACAGATTACTGCTAATTTACTGTAATTTCGCTAGAGGCAATCTACGATAGAACAATGCACAACTTAATTTTTATGATGAATGATGTTAATAACTTTCAGAGCTTTTCTGAATATATTTTTAAAGTATTTTATTTATTTTATCATATTTTGTTGAAAACATATCGGCACCAGTGAAATACACAATGAATTTCATGCATGGATTGGGCTAATTCAAGTTAGTCATTTAAGTCAAATACAGTTTAATTATATTTGGAAAGATTCACGTACATGTAACCCTTGAGAAAAAAATAAACAATTTTGAATTATTGCACATAAATATTCAAATTTGATTATAAACTCTATGATTTAATATTATAGTAAGATCGCCTTGAATTCACATTTTATCAAAATAGGCTATTAAACCTCAAAAAATGTTTTAATTGGATAGTTTCCTGGTAAAAAAAGAATAACATATGCACAATCTAATCTAAGCGGGAGTTTTGTTGCAAATACATTTCATCCTGTATATCCCGGGGTTGAATTTTGAACTGGGTTTTCCAAAGGAAAGATCCGGTTATTAAAATAGTGAAAATGGCGAGCGGTCGAACGGTCAGGCGGGTGGCTGCTAAAAGGGTACCCCTATTGTACGGATAACTCTTCCTACAGTTTTCAAAATAGGAAGTTGTTATTTTGCAGATCAATTACACATATATCTGAAATGTGCATATTGTTTGGAAGTTGATTTTTAATAATTTTGAGAAAAAAACAGCTGTTGAACTTAGTTGTCGCATTAGTTTTCGCATAATATTGCATATAGGGTACACCTTCGCCTGTTGTACCGATAACTCTCCCTACAGGTTTTAATATAAAAAAATGTTATGCTTGTCAATCGTGCATATAACAGAGACGTGTATAGTAATTGAATTTTGATTTTTGATAATTTTTGAAAAAAAATTAGTCATTTATTCGCAGAATATTGCATAAATGGTACCCCTATTGTACGGATAACTACTCCTACAGTTTTCAAGATAGGAAGTTGTTGTTTTGCTGATCAATTCTGCATACTCAGAAATGCGCATATTACTTGGACTTTGATTTTTGATAATTTTTGAAAAAAAATACCAGCTGTTGAACTTTGTTTGCTTTTTACGTAAGATATCTACATTTTAAATGGTGAAACAGTAATCGAACATTACGATGAACATTTTTGCTTCAATAATTCTTAACAAAATCTCAATCGATTTTTACATATTCAAAAAAGACCTTTATCGCCTAAAGGTTCTTTATTTAAGGGTCTGGCCCCTATTTCTTGATATTATTAAAAAGGTATTGGCATTTGCAACATATTTGTTCTTCAAGTCATAACAAATTGTTTCTTAGTCTTGAGATTAATGAGACAATCTGTTTTAGAGGCCAGCCAAATAGCTCCTTTATGGGAATTGCTATGACAGTTTTGAAAATAACGTGTTGTTGAGAATAGAATTCTGAAAGATTCTGGCCCCTTAAGATAACTTATTACGTAATGTATGGGCATTATTTTTAAGATATTTAGAAAATACTTTTTAGGCCCTAAAGGTCACTATTTTAAGAGGAAAGGCCTTATTTTCTGATATCATTATATAGGTCTTATGATTTTGCACAACTTTCGTTTTAAATGTCTTCACAGATTATTTCTAAAAAACAAGTTATGAATAAAAACGTGGCAAATGTTTGCCAAAATTTCCATTCTCAATTGTCGCGCCCTATCGAGCTCCGACGCTTTGTAACTTTAGGGAATAAAACGTAAACTTGTTCAACTTCAACCTATCGTCCATCAATCCTGAAAATTTCATATTGGTACATTGTATCATATATGGTTGCTGAGAATCGTTCACAGGGCGAAAAACAATCTTTAAGCAAGTCCTTAAAGGTGACTTAAAGGTGGCGTAAAGGTGGCTTAAAGGATATACAATATTTAAGCCACCTTTAAGTCAACTTTAAGCTGAGCTTATAGGTCCTTAATGTCCAAACTTCTTTAAGTCACCTTTAAGCCATCTTTAAGCCACCTTTAAGCATCTTTAAGTGGCATTTACGCTCCCTTTAAGTTGTCTTTACACCATCTTTAAGTTCCCTTTAAGTCAGGTTTGATCAAGCTGAACAGATTCATCTTGAAAACATATATTAAATGCAAAAGCTCTTTTATAGGGATGGGAGGGGGTGATCCGAGTGATGATATAATTTCCAAGGAAGGGAGGGGGGGGTGTTCCAGGCGGTTTTAATTGTCGCTCCATTAAACACAGAGCGCTATCATCAACACCGTTTCAAAATTATTGTAGGGGTGAGCGCAGTCTCTGTATCTAAATCTGCGCATGAAATTATTAATATTAAAGTATGTTTGTTTCCTATTATAAATTAATCGGTGAAATCTCTCTCTCTCTCTCTCTCTCTCTCTCTCTCTCTCTCTCTCTCTCTCTCTCTCTCTTAGTTCATCCGGTTATTAAACAGAATAAAAAAATGAACCAATAATGCATGATTTAATTTAATCGGTTTAAGATATGTTTTTCTTTTTTCCAATTTTAATTATTTCTAGGTCTAATTCTAGATATGCTAGATACATGTTAAAGATGAAAAGACTCTCAACTGCCTTGGTTATATCTGGCGGGATATTACCGCTTTGTTTGTCTAGACATAGTTTTGTTCGTTTGTGTATATCTAATTAGAGTCTATTGTTTGTCCAAGTTAAGAAAACCCCTGGAACTAACACAGAATATACAAGATATACACAACAGGTGTGTCGTGTGCCCAGGTGCACGTCAGGGTTTCTAAAGGCGTTGAAATCTTAGTATGTATGTGTATACAATACGTCTAGTGAATGGAAGTTTATTTACATTTGTAATTCATTTTCAAAGTATTATTTCCTAGCTGTGGGTTTTAAAAATGTGACGTCTACAAATTAAAGATACATGTATGTAAGAGTAAAATCTAGAGGCTAATTAATTACTGTACCGGTGTTTAATGGGGTTTAATTATCTAAATATATGCATAAGGGTAAATATGTCACATACCCGGCCTGGTACATCATACAATTGCATTTACAAGTATATGCATACATCATTTGCAATTGCCATATGCAGTAAATACCTCACCGGTAATTGGTAATATTGTTTGTTATAGAATTGATAGTTTAAAAATCATGTATACAATTAAACATTTAAACATATATCATTTCATTTGTTATTCTAGATCTGTTGTAAATGTATAATAATCAATATTATTAAAATTATACATGCTGGAACGGCGCCGTGATCATGAAAACCGGGAAATTGCGTAGAACTAATACCCTAGCTAATAGTTTCAATGCATTTAATAAAAAAATAGTTTCATCTTCTCCCTTGCATTTAATTTCATTTAGCTATGAATTAGATGAACATAGCCTATATCTACTTGGTTTAAATTTATTAACTAAGTACTAGTAAGCCTAACGGTTTCCATGTAGGTATAATATATTTTTTTCACTGAAGACCAAGTTTCGTATTTCATTCTAAATACATGCATGCATTTAATTTATAGATTATATATAATTGATTGTTACAAACTGAATGGAAGTCAAAATCTTTTCAAGTAAAAAATACACACTCGATACATTGATTCAATAGCCCCTAATTTATAGGATTTAAAAAAAATATATAAGTTGCCGTGGCGTAGAGGGAGTGAGGTGATGCTGGTAAACGAAGGGTCCCGGGTTCAATCCTCGTCTTTTGCGTTTTGAATTTTTTTATTCATTTTATTTTCTAGAACAAAAACTGTTTTTAATACCTTTTCTATCATAAAGTTTATACATTTTGTTGGTAAATTAAGCACAATATTGAATTAAAAGATTTTTTAATGGCTTAAAGGTGGCTTAAAGGTAGCTTAAAGGTGGCTTAAAGAAGTTTGGACATTAAGGACCTATAAGTTGTCCTTAAAGGTAGCTTAAAGGTGGCTTAAAGATAGTCTTTAAGCTGTCTTTAAGCCATCTTTACGCTTTCTTTATTCCACCTTTAAGCAACACATATAGCTTAAATGTGGCTTAAAGATTGTCTTTAAGCTACCGTTAAGCACCTTTAAGTTATCTTTAAGGAGAACTTAAAGATGGTCATTCATCCTGTGGTTGGAAATATGAATGACATATATGAATGACATGTATGTACATATTATAGTGCATAACTTGAAACTATTTCTTTAGGGGTAGGGGGATTGCTTTTGGATCCCCACCTTGTTAAAAAATTAGATATATGTATGTTTATATGCAACATTTAGATGTGCATTTTATGAACTTGTACTATAATATTTATTTTAAAATTACAATACATGGACCTATCCCAAACTGGTCAATGTTATGTGTGTATGTAATAGAAAGACACAGATTTACTTTTGGATACATACATGCAAATTCGAAATTCATTTCTAAATATGAATCAAAAAGATACTCAAGATATTCCGGAAATTGATCGATAGTTCTCAGACAACAGATTCAAGTACAACAAATACCTGTACATGTACCCTTGATAAAATATTCTAATTCTTTGGAGTTAAAATTACTTCTATTCCGAGATATCCTTGGTCCACGAGCTTTCTCACTTACAATGATTTAAGATATTAGAAAGTAAACCTTGCAGTCATTACCTTTTAATTGAGAACCCTTTGTCTGATAAACATAAAACTTTGTGCAGTCTATCCTGACGAGATGATGACTCATATTTGTCATTATCATTTTATATATTTACACACATGGGTTGTATATATGTTTATTAAAATGTTTATTTTTATTTTTATTTTACATTTCAACGAATTTAAGATCAATCTATACTACTATATTAAAATAATAGACTCGAATTTTTGGGCTTTAATACCGAGAAATCGGAAGAGTACTGTCTTTTGTTTTATATATTTTGAACATCATTGGTACTTGAAGATTATCAATTTGTTTTTATTTTTTCTCAATCAAGCTTCGCTAACTAATAATCAACGAAAATTCATTTTAAAAAATCCGGAAATCATCTGGATTTTTTGGATTTTACAATCTTGCGCATGCGCATTACATTCACCCTAAATCACGAGAGGCTCTTTAGTTTCAACAATATCACATTTGCGTGGATAAACTCGGGAACGATAATAGAAATACAAATAAATTTTCATTGAAAATTTGCTTTATATTCTGTTCATCAAAGAAAATATGGGAGATAACTCTAACTCAGTGCATTTAATATGAAAAATACCGAGAGTTCCGAATGTCAACATGATGTGTAAATTTGAAGCGAGTAAAAAACGTTGGTGAAAAAGCGTTGAATTCTTCATTAATATGAATTAAATTTTTAGATGAAAGGTATTTACAGTCTCAAAATGGTTCGTTATGAATAATTTGACTGTCATTTTCAATGCAGCTTCATTAGTTTTCTCCAAAATCGTTTCGGAGCGATTCTGCATTTTTTTTGGTTGCTACTTTATGGGTATATGAGCGGCATTTTAACTGTGGTGAAGGCCTGTCCCGAAACACAGTTAGATTATCTTTCTAAGCAGAGTGTAGTGAAATTAATAGCATTATTGTTGGCTTAAAGCCTGGTTATGTAAATGTCAACAATACGGTCTGTCGATGTATCTATTTCGTAATTAAATGTCTGATATCATAGTTATGCAATGTCAACCCGTGCACGCACGGGTCAAAGTATAGTTCAATGTAAGAATCAATTAAGAATTTATAAAAAGCTCTTGCAACGCATAGTCACCAATTTTCCTTATATTTCATATATAGACACACCTAGGTGTAAAACGCAAAAAACCACTAAAAGTTGGTTGCTGGGGGTAACCGTTGTCATGGTAACCGAGTCTAAAGATGGAAAAATAGCAAAACTTACATGTACCTACATTGAAGCCATATTAGAAGGTTTTGCACACTAATGTAAACTATCAAAGACATAAAACAGCCTTTGTCCTATTTTCAATTCTTTAATTATATCAGAAAATTGATGGAGAAACAAATAATTTTAAAATGTTATCATGGAAACCGTTACAAATTTTTGAAATCAGTTTTTTCGGTTTTTTAAAAAGCCGAAATGGGAAATCATAAAATGTTTACATCCTAATCAATGTCCATGCAATATTTATTTTGTTATGAAAATTGACATCCGTTGCTATGGCAACAAGGCCAAAAAATAGGAAAAACTGAGAACTTAAAGATGATTTTGATATGCTTTAATTCCTGATTTTAGAAATGTTTTACAATTGTTTTAATTTGAACTTGTAAAGATATATCTAAAATGTTGTTACATACCACAAAAAGCTTTGTTATGCAACAGAGAAGTGTTGTTGCTATAGAAAATTAAGTTGCGTAAAAAATCACACAGAAATTCTTACTTTTTTAAAAGTCCATAGCAACGGCATTTATTTTTAGAAAAGTGTCAGATTTTTTTCGAATGTAATTAAAGTTTAGGACATACTAGATTTTTTCTCACCAATTGATTTTATATATTTATTCATTTTAAGTGGATAATATCGATTCAAATATGCCTTAAAATATTATAAATTAGCTAAATTTTAAGCTTGTTACCATAGCAACGGTTCTAATTTTTCATATATAAGTTCTTTATTGCACACTCATAATAGCGTTAACTAAAAAATCCAAGATTTGCTCTTTTTATTCAAATTAAATGAAAAAAACCCATATTTATAAATTTCTGTTTAGTAACCATGGAAACGCTCTATAAATATGCGTTTCTCTATGAATGTTTTTCTTTCTTTTGAAAAAAGACAGATATTTTTAATAATATATTCTACTCTGGAAACCCCAAGTTGTGTACATTACTCACAGTATGTTCTCAAATAAGCATTAAAATGCAATTTTTACATCTTTACCCTCTGTTAACATGGCAACGAGACCACATAGCAACAAATAAATGGTGTTAGGCATTTTTACTCATCAAAGTCCATCAAATTAAAAAGTATGAGGAAAATCCGTGACTATGCGTGGCCACCGAATTTTGATTCTTACATAGAATTGATCTTAAATTCTGTACATGAACTTCATGGAATATACATCTTCATTGTTTTTTTGTTTTGTTTTGTTTTTGTTTTTGTTTTGTTTTTTTTTGGGTTTTTTTTTTATTTTAATCCGATGTCATTCAGAGAACTGTTGGGCCCAATTAGATGAGATCACAGCGTGATATCTTCAATGAAGCTATGAAATTGAAAGCGCGACCTTTAAAATCACAGACATCCATGAATTTTGATCAACTCAATAATCAATGTAAATGTACTACATTCGTCCAGCTCGATCTCCCTTCCAATACGTCTTTGAAAGCATTTCACTATCCCATGGCACTCTCTTGATGATGGATGTATTGGAATGCATAAAACCAAAATCAGAAACTCACACAAAAAGATCAACTCACAGAGACTGTTGTAAAAGCTTGCCAAAATGCGGAAGATTGCACAACCAAGATTCAGATTGCTCTGTAATTGTGGGAATATACACCAACTCCGAGCATTAGACATTAATTAAATGATTGTCCATCTGCAAAATTGATGGTACAGGAGAAAAGGTTTAAACACATGGACTTGGACAATATGCGCATTCATTGAATTCATTTCTGGTCCACGTAAGTTCTTGTGTTGATTTTGTGTTATAAAAAAACCTTGAAGTTATCATCAGGTCTTAAAGTAAAAATGGAACCAAAATTGCCTCTCGTCTTATAACACCGTATAACACCGTATCAAAAATAATGCAACTGCATTTCCACCATCCAGGGTAACTCCTTACAAAATTATTAAGGCATGTACAGCCTCCCAGCTTCAATCTCTTCATGGCTTAGACAACTTTGTCAGTGATGGTCTAGATGGTATTCATATCTTGAAGAGGATTGTGTTCAGATATTAGAATATCTGGACTTAAAGGAAAGAATGACAATTTGAAACTGCATCTAAATATTGGGTATAGAAGTCATATCTGACCTGAAAGTGCTCAACGCTGTATACAATATGTATTGTCGTAAAAAAAGTGCCAACATGTGTATACTAGAAACTGCTGGGAATCTTGTGACATCAAGTACAGTGTTCGGACTGAAATTCAAAACTTAGTAGAAAGTATAAACTTTCCAAACATCCACGAAAGGGAAAAGTTATCATGACTGATAGGTGTCAGCAGAGAAAGTTTTTGTGTGGGGGATCTTTTAATCAAAATTGTTAATTAGGACTTGTGCAAAAGAAACTTTCTTGAAAACTTGAAGTCACATGAGGTGTTGATACATGTAATTGCTGATTGAACCATGATATACTTCCCCCATACTTTCCGTGAAACACAAAGTGAGTGGTTTGGGAAGCAAATCATCAGCTGGCATATGAATTGTGTTGGTATCTGTCACCCACATTCACCCACATTCAGATGACATTGACAACAGTTACAAGTTTAACATTATTTCCATGATTCCTCTAATTTATTAACGAAAGCAGGTTTGGCAATTGGTGAGTCTGATCTTTGGTAATGCTTTGAAGACCTTAAAATCTCTGTATCCAAATCTTAGGGATGCTTATATTAAATCAAATAATGCTGGATGCACTCATGCATTGCCAATGTTGTACTTACTGTGGATATTCCGTGACGAGTTACATTATCTGTAAAGTAGTGCAATTTTAGCGAATCTAAGTCTTGCAAGGACATGTCTGACCAAAGGACTTTAACGTGTGGACTTCACGTGCAAAACTTTGAAAATGTTGATATCATCAATGCCTGACAGATGAAGTCGGCCACTTTGAAGTCTTGGTGGCATTAACAACACCTACGTCTCCGATGTAGATATCTTAGCTGAACCCAACACACTAGTGCTCTCTGGACAACTGACATCCTTCTAGATATCACAGCATAACAATTTCATTTTCAAAGTTTATGATGACGAAATAATGGCATGTAAAGGATATGACATTGAAGGAAAGTTATTTCAGCAGATATGACCAGAGTTTCAGAAAGATTACGAATGGAAGATGACAACTTGATAAGCATATTGTATTTCCTGATTAAAATTTTACCACAATAATTATTGGATTGCACTATAATGATATGTTAAGTGAAACTGCAGCATATTAGAATGTATAATGTAATTACGCTAATGTTCACAGCTTAAACATTCCTAAAACAAATATGTATTTATTATCAGTTAGGGTAATTAGAGTGATATCAGTAACTTGTTTTAAGAAGTTTCATTGCGATATGGGTATATCACCCTAATTATTTTTAGAATTGGTAGGACAATAGAGTGCCTTTAAGCAAAATACATAGTTCCTGTACTTGCAGAGTGTATATACATTTATTGAAACATTTTAAATCAGAATGTTTGGCGTATGTCAGAAAAGAGGATTTGCAATTTTAAAAGCAAGTGTCAAAATTGAATTATCATTTAAAGGAAAAAATTGAAATTGTTTGATGTTCACTTTTTCTAAAACTGTGAAATTGCCTACTTTTCCTTTCATTTTTAGTTTTCTATACAGACGCATTTTGCCGGAAAACTAATCTGACTTCACACCACGAAAATTTAACAGGAGAGAGAAAAGTTGATATACTTTCATTCAAGGGGTCCCTCGTTGCTGAAAGAAAACAAAGGCCGGAGCTATGAAACCTAGTGTTAACATTACCGCCTATGAAAATGCATTAGTGGACTATACCCGAATGAGCTTAACTTTTACTTAGAATTTGTTGTTGTATATTGTTTTCACAAACTTTAGTAAAATCTTAAGAAAACAGATTATTTATTTACTATATGGTTATTTCTGAATGTATTATCAACTTTATAAATTACTACATGTATTTGGTATTATGCTTGTGTTTGAGTAAAGCATGACCCAAAACCAACTACTATTCAAGGTGTTAAACAACAGGACAACATATTACTACCGTTCTCAAGGTAACTGTAAAGAAGAAAGATTTCATCGCACTCTGATGAACCTTCTATCGATCAAAGCGACCGAGTCATACCAAGATGTCAGGGTAAACGAATCACTCAATATAGATCAAAGAGAAGTAGTGATCCTATCCGTTACAAACAATACCAAATTCCGTACAAAGTAGGAGAAGCAGTTCGCAAAGATATTCGAGCAATGATTAATGCAGATTTCACAAAGTCGTCAGAATCACCATATGAATGTTCCAGTGTTGAAGCTAAATAGTCCGATGTGGAAGCAACCGAATTTGCATCAATTATATCAATCTAAACAAGGTGACAGTTTTTGATGCTGAACCAAAGCCATACTTTGAGAATATTATAGAAATAAGTCAAAGAAATTTCTTTCCGTATTTGGTATTTAGAGCTTTTAGTAGAACCTTATGAGACCAGACTCATTTTTTTTTACTTTAGATGGGCTCAAAAGCTTTAAAATTATGCCGATTAGTATGTCAAACAGCCCATCAACCATCAACATACGTAATGATATCTATATCATTAATCAGCGTTGTCTTATTTGGGATTTTTACAGTGCGTGATCGTTAAGCATAATTACATTTATTCATTTTGACTTCTTTACTACCGCATTATGAGATTTATTTCATTCCTAAGACTCCTATTTCTTTAAACAATGTTATGAAAAGATCTGTTTAGCGAACAAGTTTTTTTTTTCAACACATTGTCATTCACTGACATTAAATTATCACGCTAGAATACACATCATAATTATTTTGCGCATACAATTACCAACGATCGATAATATTGTATTCAAATCATGATTTACTTTTGGTTATGAAAAATCAAACAGAGAGCAAAGCAGATCTAATTAAATTACATGGTTTTCAATTGGAAATTTTTAGCGAAATAGACACATTGAAGTATTGACACACTTTTTCCCAAATCATACTTACAGTTTCGGAGAGTTTTTCTGCATGAGTGCCAACTATAATCACTGGTGTATTTTTGTCACTAAATCTGTTAATTGATTCTAACCAAAACTTGTAATAATCTAAAAAAGAAATAGATCTCGATGTACCAAAGTTAATTTTGATGTCCATTATTAGAAATCTAGAAAAGATGATTGCTTAATTCATTACCTTTATATTCCCAAGACTCGAAACGACTACAGAGTTTTTCATTTCTTTCAGGTGATTTACCTTTCCTGTCCAAATGTTCCTCAACTTTGTCGTCAAGTCTTTTTGTCATATCCACAACCAGAATGTAAAATGTTTTTGGACTTAGAAAAATTTGATGAAAGGCATAATACATACTTTGTCCGGCGAAATCTAAAAATGTTACTTGAGTAGGTAAGTGTTTTCTACCAGACAGCTCATTGTTCAGTTCCTCTGTAATAGCATTCAATACTTCTGAGTAGTTTTCATCTTTGTTGGTTTCTATTTCATTTCGATTTTTTTCATTTGTACTTTGCATTGGCGAAGGGGCTCTTTCTTCTGGTGACATTTTCTCCAAATCTGGTAAAAATGGGGTTTTCTCAATATCATGATGATTGTTTTCTCTTTTCTGGTCATTGTCATTTTCTGTTTTGATATTTGGCATCCTCCCAGTGAGCTCTGGAAAAAAATCACAAAAGTTATATCATACTCAATTTCCAAACCCGTCAACTTTCAAAGCCATATACACATTCCAAATACATGTAATATATATAATTCTAACGACCTGTGCGTTGGTGAAATGAAATCGTGAGTCCCATGTTACATGTACTTGTATGTTTTAAATATTGAAATTGTATATACGGGATACCGTATGTTCAGATATAGTACTAGTAGTGTCGTAATGAATGCTCAGTGTCAATGGTTTTTAATGTTATTTTCTGAATAAATTTAAAAAATGATTTAAACCTTCATTTTAATAATATGCTAATCACTTTATGTATAAAATGGTTTACTAGTGCAATTAGAATGATTGGTCAAAATTTCAATGTTGGAAGTCAAAATACAAGGGAGATACAAAGTAAAAAAAAACAAAGCTCGAGTCTCATATTTGTTTACAAATAATGTTAAATTACAAGTTACAATTTTTTGACGAAATGACTCGAGAAAGACAAAACAAACCATTCAATGTGTTCATACATGTAAGAAAGCAACAAAAAAATCAACATTTCATTGAAACTTATACCAATACAACACGTGTGTAAACAATAACAAGACACAATCTTTATTCACTAAACAAAAAATTCTAATTCAATATTTTGCCTGTAACTTGATATTTGACTTCCAAATTTTGAAGGAGCAGTTACGTACATATACTCATATTAAACATTGTAGATATTAAAAATGGAAAAACAAAATTTGAAAAACCTTGTGTTCAAATCGTGTCTAGGTCCCATTAATACCAGAGATGCTATATTTAATATTATCAACATATTATCTACATTGTGCATTTAAATTGGTGCCATTAACCACCTCCGTTAATATAGATTTAATAGATCATTTGCAGTGGTAAGACACGCACGTCACATGATTAAGTAGAACACATGCCGTAACAAGAAGGCATCAAATATAGTGTTGGATATTGCTGTTAGTTTATAAACGATTTTGAGAAATACAATCGGTTTAAGTATTTATTCCTTGATTAAAACAATACCGTATCCCCGTATTATTTCAGCTTCCCACAAACTTAACAAGGCCACATTGTGATAGAAAAGCAAACCATTTGCATAGAACAAATGAATGTTTGTAGATGATCCCCTGTATTTGACGTTGTAAAAATTGCGCAAGACGTTGAACCTTGCCTGAGTTTAAAAATTAGCACCAATATTTTAAAAACTTTTTGTGCAATATTTTTCAAGGTGTAAATATATTTTTTTTTTTTGGGGGGGGGGATAAGACATGTATCGCAAAGGTTGTTTAAATTACATGGGCTTCAATTTTATACAAAGAAAAGGGGTAGAGCCTTCAATAAAATCTCTAAAATCTTTTTATCAAACTTCTATTGAACATTACGTTGTTAGCAGTTATAGAAGTTGTATAATACTACAGGAGCCTCCATTTGATATCAGAAAAGGACTGACTCTTCACATTAGGGACAAAAAAAGGCCCAAAGTCTTAAATCATATTTTTTCATTGAGGAATAACTTCTTATAAACTATTGAAGCAAATATAATAATAGCACAGTTTTTTATGAATTATTTATTACCATATTTAAATCAGATGTTACGTACTTAGCGTTTTGAAAGGGCCAGAAGACCAAATCTCATTATTGTTCTTAACAATCTGTACATTAATTTCTTTGTTTAGACGATTACTTGTAATTCAATTTCTTTGATTTGTTTAGTCATACAAATAATCTTTCATGATTTTTGTACTCTATAATTAGAGTTACAGTTCGTTATTGATTTCGGAATCCCGGTCTTTCCTGACACGAAATTAACACTTTTACTTTCAACCCTAACAGAAGATTATTTAGTTTATTTATGCCCATTTGTCCATCCTAGGCAATCCATTTTTTTCAGGACGTTGTTTACTCAGGGTGTGAGTTCTCAAATTCGGATTGTTATAAAGTTGAATGTCATGAGTAAAATTTGTTCTTAACACATAAATTATTATCGAAATAAATTATTACCGTCTTCCTTGGAAGACGGTATAAAGAGTTGAAATAATTTACAGTCTCCGCGTTGTACACTTCCTCTCCTTTGTGATAGGTAGAAAATACATGTTGTGAAAATTTACATTTATTTCATTGGTTGAAAAACTGTTCGGCGCAAGGGAGATAATTTTCTGATGATCTTTTTTTACGTACGACTTAACAATTTTCGTAGATTTTAAATCTTAAAAAAGTGAGAAAACGAAAAAAGCAATTAAATTAGATATCAATGAAATTCAGGCTTTATATTTTCAGTACAACTAGTTGAAAGCAATGTTCTATAATATCTATTGAATTGTTTTGTTCTTTTCTTTTTGGATTGTTTATGCAAGTACAAAAATGTGAAAATTTGATACGGTATGTCTAATATCAGTAAAAAAGATACGGTTCGGGTAAAACTAGAACCATTTTAACAGGAGCTTGGACTTTGGGTAGTTGTCGCAAACAGCATTGCGACATAGGCCTGTCTATTTCATTGCTGGCAATACAACCATGACTCTTTGAAATCAACTAGATTTGTCTGGCTTTGGAGCTAAGACTACACAATCGGTGTATATTTCGCTTAAAACCAGCGTCATTTTTAACTTGTTTTGACGCAAGAATAGATAGTTACGTCCTACTGAAAGTCCAAGGTCTTGTTAAAATGGTTCTAATGTCAGTAAAACAAGTGCTGAATGCTGTTGTATTAAGTTTTATTTTATTAAAATAATACAACCCTTCCTAAGATCTCTTTTTCCCTACTATAGTCGATCTCACCTCACAAGCACATGGTACGCATTTCTCAATTTTAGGCACGCACGCTTAAGGTACATAAAAAAAAGTTTCAAAAGCCATTGCATGTAGAGGAAGGCGACCTTTTATATATATATATATATATATATATATATATATATATATATATATATATATATATATATATATATATATATATATATATATTAAAACACAATAAAATCCACAGTGGTCGGCGAGTTATAGATAAAAATTAAAAAAAGAAAACACGAAAAACGTTCAATATAGCTTAAGCGCTTTCATTTTAAAATCTTCAGAAGCTATATAATATAATATATAATATAATATATAATATAATATATAATATAACTTGTTATATAGCTTCTGAAGATTTTAAAATGAAAGCGCTTAAGCTATATTGAACGTTTTTCGTGTTTTCTTTTTTTAATTTTTATCTATATATATATATATATATATATATATATATATATATATATATATATATATATATATATATATATATATATATATATATAAAAGAATTGAATTTTATTTGATAACTTAATGCTGTTTAAAGTTTGTTCTAAAGACGGTAAGCTTTTTTAAAAAGCTAAACTTGTTATTTACATAACATTCAATATTTTTACTATATTATGGAATTAGGCTTAAACAAAATTTGACTTTTAGCAAAACAGAGGAAATTTGGACTAAATTTTTCAAATTTAATTTTTCACTGAAATATTTTTGGCAGTACTGTAATGTAAAAAGTTAAGATTTGATTTGTTAGTCAACATAATTTTGCATATTATTCTGTTGGTTTTATCTCACTTTTTTATTTAGATACTCGTATGGCACACACTACAAAAATATTGAAAAATGCTTAAAAACGATAAAAGATATCATATCTCAAAATTTTGATCATTGCCCCATACAAGTTTAATGCCATCAGAATAAGGTCAATATAATTAGTTTAATTCTATAAATGTTTTAGTATTATTATCATTCAATTTTTTGTTAAATTGAATCATAAATGGGTAGCGATTTGAAAACTGATAGAGGAAATTCGGACTGGAATATTTAAAAAATATTGTCAATAAAAACGTAATGCTTTGTATCTTTTAAGTGCCACTGCCATTCATAAACTGTATTTCATTATTAAAAGAGTTTAGCTATTTGTATTATTTTCACAATTAAGAAAATCTCAATCACAGTGTAAAATTTTTAGTGATTTTTCTTAAATTTTCAAAAAATATTCAATGGCCATTAACTAGAAAAGTAGGTCATTGACCTACTTTTTTGTAAAAGAAAAGTAACACTAAAATGAAAATTCTATAACACACAATAGATGGTTTTTCATTATCATCAGTGGAATTTTTTTCATTCTGAGAAAACGTAATCATTAATAAAGAATTCTGGAAATTGATTAACTATTTAAATAAAAGGTATTAAGGGCTATCAAATAGCCCTTCGTTTTTGTTAAAGACAAAAAGAGGTCTAGTTATTCTTGTTTTCGATAGGATTTTTCTTGTTTTATCATTTAACTTTAATAAATCTTGGAATTTGAAATCATTTTCGAACCATCCCTAAATTAAATACAAATATACAGAGTTTGATACAATATTAATGTCACACAATGCAGAGTGCTTTTCATGAGAGCTGTAATTTAAAATAACATGTCAACATTTGCACAATCATAATCAAATAGAAAAGTGACTAATTGCATTTAAGGATGACGTTTACTCAGAATGAAAAAAATTCCACTGAGGATAATGAAAACCCATCTATTGAATGTTATAGACCTTTAATTGTAGTGTTATTTTTCACTTTCAAAAAAGTAGGTCAATGACCTAGTTTTTGAGTTAATGGCTATAGAATATACATGTATTTTAAAAATCAAGAAAAATACAATAATTTTTTACACTACGATTGAGAATTTCTTAATTGTGAAAATATTAGAAATAATTAAACACTTTAAAAAATGAAATACAGTTTATGAATGGTAGTGGCACTAAATAGATATAAAGCATTAAAATTTCAGCAACAATTTTTATAAATATTCCAGTCCGAATTTCCTCTATCAGTTTTTAAATCCCTAACCATTTTTGATCAAATTTTACAAAAAATTGAATGATGATAGCACAAAAACATTTATAGTATTAAACTACTTATATTGACTTTATTCTGTTGTCATAAAATTTATATCAGGTCAATGATCAAAATTTTGAGATATGGTGTATTTTATCGTTTTTAAGCATTTTTCAATATTTTTACAATTCGTGCCATACGATAATTTTAATGAATAAGTGAGGTAAACCCAACAGAAAATATGCAAAATTATAGAGACTAAAATATAAAATATTAACTTTTAATATTAGAGTACTGCCAAAACTGTTTGTGCGGAAAACAAAATCTGCAAAATTTAGTCCGAATTTCCTCTCTTTGGTTAAAAGTCAATTTTTGTTTGAGCCTAATTCCATAATAAAGTAGAAAAATCGAATGGTATGTCAATAATAATTCATTTCATAAATACTTTTTGTGTTTAGAACAAATTTTACTCATGACTTTGAACTTTATAACCATCCGAATTTGAG
This sequence comes from Magallana ariakensis, assembly GCA_020458035.1. Lineage (NCBI taxonomy): Eukaryota > Metazoa > Mollusca > Bivalvia > Ostreida > Ostreidae > Magallana > Magallana ariakensis. Next base: position 40,498,150 of record CM035812.1, read on the forward strand.
AACTCAAACCCTGAGTAAACGACACCCTTAATGATTAAAATGACACAAATGCTCTAGACCCTATAATTGACATCGCCGCATTATAAATTTTTCCAACCGGATTTTTAAAATTTGTACGTGAGTTTTGTTTAAATCTGATCGGATTTTAAATTCCTAAAGGAAATTATCTTATTCCGGTAGACAATTCTTAATATCCAATAGGATTTTTTTTTGTAATGGAAAAAATGAATTGCTCGTATGTATTTATTTGTTAAAGGTAAATATATCATCTTACGGGTCAGATACATCAATTACAAAAAGTGGTTATAAATTCTTTAAGCAAAGATCTATCTAATGAAATTTTTTTATGCATGCACCAAATACGGGTGCAAAAATACCACCTTAGCACTGGGTTAATTATCCGACACAATATTTTTAACATGATACAGCAAATTAAAACTGAAAAAGAGACTGATCAGGATGCTCTAAACGTGGTTGCAATGTTTTCTGAAGGCATAAGACTTTCTTTTGAATACAGTAGGAAGTCGAAAAAAGATGGTCAGAAGGAAAGTTTAAGCTAGCGTCTTACGTCATCACCAGTGTTATGCGGCTACGCTCGTGACTTTTTTTAGAGCCTTCGATTTGAGTGATTGCAAGGTAAAATATTTAACCATTAGATTTCTCCATCATACACAAAAAGGTATTGATTTAATCAATGAAAAAAATTACAATTTAATGTGAATAAAGCATCACCGGTAATTTTTTGTAAAGCTGAATTATGAATTTCAAACAAAGGTCAAAAATCTAAAATCGAAAATATCTGATACTGTTTTGAATGCCCATTACAGTTTAAAGGAGCAAATTTAAATTTCGTGAAACATACCGTATGAATATACAAGGCATACAGTTGTTTTATATTATGTAGGTTAGTTGCAGTTTGCGTGCTTTACATAACAGAGCTGGGAAATTAAATATTAACATCAAAATTGCAATATTACGGCCTATGGTTTACTTGACATTTTTCACTTTGCAGGTACAAGAATATAGTTTTTATGATAAATTGTCATCTTACCCTGTTTTACACTTCTGTTTGGTTTTTCTCCACATTTCTTTCATTTGGCAGCTCTAATATGTAAGTTTTTAAGGTTTTATTTAATAACTTGATCATTTAATAACATCAAATAAAAGATCCCCACCCCAAATTTACACCAGGGTTATGAGTAACGCAGCAGTAAGTCACCGTCTGGGCTAGGTCCTTAAAGAAAGGAAACTTTCTTTAATTTTGTTTCAAACCACACAACCATTTTTGGTGTGTTAGGGTACATTTTGCATGCTTTGATCTAGTATTATTCACAATTACGTAATTTTGGTTATAATTGAATATACTTCTTGCTAACATATTCAGCTTTTTCAGATGATCAGTCAGAGAACCTGGACAATGCAGAGATCTTGATTTTCCTTGTTGTCCATAGTTGCCCTAAATCTTCTTTCACTATATAAGCTTGTATGGTGAAGTCTATTTTTCTTCAATCTTTAATTCTGTACTACCCTACTTCTCTAAAAAGTTTTTTATATGTCTGCAAAAACCAGTTCATCATAGAACGGATTACAGTTTAAGGTGAACAAATCTCAAAGTACAGTATCTCGAGTTTGTAGCCATTTGGTAAAGATGGGACACTATGCAAAACCCAACACCACTTCTACGACGTCTTTTCTTCTTTTGAAAGTAGACTTTTTCCGTACATTACAATTAATCTAACATTTTAGCCACTGGAGATTACAATGATACCTTATTTAAGAGTTTATCTCATCAGGTACACTGTAAACATTTTATTATGTTTTAAAATGGTATCATAGTTTATTGATAACCCTGTAATACCGTCGCAGGCGTGCAGTGACTATCCTTATATTACGTTTTCATGTTATTTTCAAAGGTAATTATGCTGTTTACGGAAGCGTATTAGTGCCACATTTGCACTTCACATTTTTTTTTAAATTTTCTACACTTTAATCTGCTAAATTTTCAAACTTATGGTGTAAAATTTACACTTTAATCTGTAAAATTCACACTATAAACTGTACATTTTACACTTTCATATGTAAAATTTACATTTTAATCTGTAAATTTCACACTTTGATCTGTAAATTTTACACATTGATGTGTAGAATTTACACATTAATCTGTAAATATTACCCTTTAAAGTGTAAAATTCACACTTTATCCCGTAAAATTGGCTCATATATACACACACATGTACATTGGAGAGTTTTAATTATTTGCGATGATTTAATCGAAGCATTATTCACCAAATTTATTTAATTAGTGAATATTTCAAACTACATGTAGGTCTTAAATACAGTGACATCATTTAACAAAAGTGATATTTGTAGGAAAAAAAAATTGTAGGTTTTTCAAATGGATTTAAGTGGTTTTATGCCTCGGCTTATTCCCCAACGTTCTTTGATGATTTCACATTCAAAATAACAAATTATGTTGATTTACTGTTCATTTAGAATAAACATCATTTATCACTTTGTCTAAACCTCGATTGAGTATAATTACTTTGATTTGTGTACGTGTACTACAAATACATAATGTTATAAAATTGTACTGCAAACAAATGAATAAAGTAATTGCTTTGAACTAGTAAAATATGACGTCTGATATACATTTAGCAGGCTTGAAGACTGTGTATTTGCATACATTTTAGTAAACAAAGAGTCAAAAGCCACAAAAATTGTTACAGATAATTCTACATTTTATGTGGCGGCCGCCATAAAATTATGTTGTGGCCGCCAGGTAAATAACTGGCGGCCGCTATGACGACCGCCACTTATTTGTTTGGCAGCCGCCACACAGTTATATAGCGGTCGCCAGATAAGCGGCAGCCTAATTATTTGGCGGTCGTCAGATAATTAATTTGTGGCGGTCGCCAAATAAAATTTGGCGGCTGCAAGATATTTATATGACGGCCGCTACTTATTTATCTGGCGGCCGCCATGAAGTTATATAGCGGTCTCCAAATAAGCGGCGACCGCCACCTAATTAGTTTGGTGGCCGTCATATGAATAACTCGCGGCGGTCGCCAGATATAATGTGGCGCCTACCTGATAAAATATATTTTCTACCTAAAACTATTCGGATTCTGTAATTAACGCCCTTCTTAACATATATTTAATATCTCTGAAAGTCTCATAGTTAAATCTAAAAGCGTTTATAAGAAAACTGCTTAAAAAATCAGTTTTAACAAAAAGAAAATTGGACGCGTTTGACGAAAAAAAGTCATGTTCTAAACATTGAAAATTTATAGCTATTTTTATTCTCTATCAATGCTGCAAATTTGAAGAAAAACGAAAGAAGACATTACAAAAATGCATGACGATTTATAACATACATTTGAAATTCAGGAACTAATATTTTCTAGACAGGGTGATTACATTTTCTAGTACATTAAAGCGCCAGTCTTCTCAAAATTATCACTTCTTTTCAGTTTCTGTTCAAATTTCAATCTGATTTACAAAGACGAGTGAAACGGTTTGTTTTAAAAAGGCGCTTGGCGTTGAACATTTTCTTTTTCACGTGACACTGGAACATTAAGTCTAATTTAGAGTATTTAACATTACTGTTTCATTATTGGAAACTAAATACGGGTAGTGAGAACTCATTGTCGATTGCAATGTGTATTATTCAAGCGTGATCAAAGAAATGTTGGAAATGTAATTAGGACATTCATGCGATGTTCACACAGTATTTTACATATTAATATGTAAAATTTTCAAATTAAAGTGTGAATTTTACACTTTAAAGTGTAAATTTTACACTTTAAAGTGTGAATTTTAAAGATTAAATATTGACTTTTACACTTTAAAGTGTAAATGTTGCAGATTAATGTGTATAATTTACAGATTAAAGTGTAAATTTTACACATTAAAGTGTGATTTTTACAGATTTAAAAGGTAATGTTACACTTTAAATTGTAAATTATACTTTAAAGTGTGAATTTTACAAATTAAAGTGTGAATTTTACACTTTAAAGTGTAAAGTTTACACTTTAAAATGTGAATTTTACAGATTAAAATGTAAATTTTACAGATTTAAGTATAAATTTTTAACTTTAAAGTGGAAATTTTGCAGATTAAAGTGCAGAAAATAAAAAAAATGTGAAGTGCATATGTGGAACTAATACGCTTGCTTAGCTTTTGCATTGATGAAAAATAAAGTATACATTTGTGTCGCTTTATGTCAGGTTTTTATAATTGTATGTGTATACTATGAAATTCTCGCTAAATATATATTCATTTTTTGCATAATTATTTAATATCATTTCATTTCAAGGGTATGTTTTGATAAAAACTCCCACTGACTTGGATCCGCAAAAGCGTGTTCACCACATTACTCTAATTTTTGCTATTTCAGGTTGGTTAATCGAAAATAAAATTATATTTTTAATTTATTTCACAATAGTTACTTATCAGATATATTTCAATAATAGTTTATAAAAACCATTCCACATGTGTTGAAATACCAAAGGTGTAAGCAGTTCCTCTGGTGCAAGCATTTCGTAGTTAATTGACAAAATGTCATTATTTATTAGTATAGATATCAGAAAAGTTTTTTTTTTTTTGGAATCCAATTTATATCAAATATACACAATATATTTTTTTTTATATTTTCGAGTCTTGCACTTGCTCATAAATTAAAACGTGTAAACAAACTAAGATACACTAGGGAAAATTGCTAACGCACCACTTACTATTTTCTTTGATTGTTTTAGATCTGAACGCAACAAAGATTGATTAGTATATTATTTTAATAGTTTATTATAATACATAAAATGAAACATCATTTGTTGCAAACTTATTACCCAGTTGCTTTGAGTACTGCTTATGAAAAATTGGTACTCCGCATTCTGTGATTCACATATCAATATCGGATGTGGCCTCCATATATAACTGCTAAGCATCTCTGTCTCATGGAATTGATGTAATTGTGTAAAAACTTTTGTGGTACATTGTTCCACTCATTCAAAATGCCCCTTTGTAGTTGCACAAGGTTTTGTTGAGCAGAAAGTTGATGAATTCGTCCATCCAACTCGTCCCACAAATTTTCAATTGGGTTAAGATCTACACGGCGGCCAGTTTAAACCTGATGTTGTTCCTCTGCAGCATCGCTCTTGTCGTCCTTGCAGTATGACACCATTCCACGATTGGTTTGCACATGTGGTATCACACAAGGCCGAATGGTCAGAAATTGATATCTTTGAGCATTCAGATTTTGATTTACGACTACTGCCTGAGTCTTTGTGTGCAAAGAAATTCCCACCCAAATCATCACAGAACCTCGTCCAAAATTCCCCTTTTCTTTAACACATGGTGCACTGTACCTTTCGCTTCTTCGAGATTAACTCTCAATCTTCCATCCGAACGCCGTAAATTGAACCTTGTCTCATCGGTAAATAAGACATTTGCCCAATAAGCCGTAGAGAAAATCTTAGATGTCGTCTTGACCACTGCAGGCAGATCTGCCGATGTCTTTGAGTCAATACAATACCAACAAATGGCCGTCTTGCCCACAAACCAACCTCTCTTAGCTGATTTCGCACTGTTTGCGCACTGATGTTGCGTTGGTGGTTACCAGTGATCATCCTTGATGGTGCAACGGCTGTCGTGCCTCTGTCTCTCAGGTGATATAATGCGATGTGTCTGTCTTGTCGCTTAGTAGTTACGCGGCGCTTTGGAATTCTTGCTTGGTCTCTCACATTTGCGGTGTGTACAAATTTCTGGTACAACCTTGGAATTAACGTGTGGTGCCTATTAAACACTGTGGCTACCTAAAAAATAACATTGTTTATATAAGATAAGCATGCTGCATCATGTTTAAGCCAATATCACCGGTAATCGTTAAATTATTAACATTTGTTCTAACCTCTCTAAAGGAGCACCCTGCAGAGACCATACCAACTGCCCTGCCACACTCTTCTGTTGTCAAACGCGGCATACCCCGTCGGGTTTTTTGTGAGTTCTTAGTAATGCATGCATCAATAATAAGAACACAATAAAGAAAGTAAAAATTTATATTTTCAAAAAGTGCGACCACGATTTGAGCATTTCTAAAGAACAGATACGCTTCGGTTAACATTGTATTCATTTATCCGATTGGGCATTTAAATGTCTTACTTATAACAATATAACAATAAGGTCACCTATTTAAACATTAAATACATCTTTAAAAAATTTTAGGATGTAAATATTTTATTTTAAATGATGCGTTAACAATTTTGTCTAGTTTATTTATATACAACTCTTTTTTTAATTTCTTTTCTACATTAAAACAATTCCACAAAAATATCGCTAAAAGGAGCAGTCCTAGGCAAAATGGTGTTTTTAATGTGTTGTAAATCAAGTGTTTTGTGTAACATATAGGTCTTGGTCACAAATTTGGGTTTGTGTCAGGTTTCCCCAAGTTCTATGAGGGAACATAAATGTGTACCGTCACGCCGAAAATCCTAAAGATAATGATATGTATTGCCAGTAAACAAAATCGAATGGTCAGAAGACGCTCAGAATGTTACTTGAATCAAATAGGGTATTATTGTTTAACACTGAAAGACACACAACACTTTTATCTGTTAGAACAGATAGGTAAAAGGTGGTTTTAGATTTTTCTGTCTTTACAATAGGTGCTAAAATGTAACTTTGACATTATCTGTATTTTAAGCAAAATAGTATATGCTTATTGAGATATTCAGTCTGCAGTGTATTAAACGATTTGTTATAATGTTGATAAACTTTTTAGGCGTGTACTTTTCACATGTAGTAAACAAAATTCATACAAAAACCTAGGTATATGTTATAATGCATTAAATAATAAAAGTGAGACAAACAATGCATTTGGTGACGCACACTTTTATAGAAGCGTTTCTCACAATGGAAAAGAAAAATCAGATTTACTTTTATCATTGATTATCATACCTTTACGCTTACGGCTGTCCGTTCCTGACTCGTCTTTGCTGGTGTTTTCTGTTTCCAATGGATCTGTTTTGATGCTTCTTTTTTCATGTAGCATTCCTTCATGCAACAATATCGCTGGTTTTGTTCTGTCTGATCCCACATCTTTAATGAAAACATTAATTTAAAAACACTTGACAAATAAAGAGAATCAAAATCAATTGATAAAAATGTATTGTTGTTAATTATATTTTCATAAATTGTATGATCAACAGACAATTTAAATGTTAATACTTCGATCAAAACTATATTTCATTAAAATTTTGATTTTTATGTTGTCAAATAAAAAGGAAAAGAGACAAACGTTGTCATACAACTATTTTTGAAGATTTGATAAAAAGTAATAAGAAGTTAGAATGTACATATTTACCCTTATGACTGTGTTTTGTAAAACTTTTTGTAATGTGAAAATTGATATCATTAATATTAGGTTTTGTAAATATATATGTCACATCATATATTGTTAAAACTACATTTGATGTTTTGGTCCTCTTCTAAAACCTCAAAACAATTAGGATGGACGTCAGCTATTACAGTAGTCCTGATTTTTTGAAGGCCTTGGTAACTTGTTCCTTTCAATCTTTCAAGAAGGGTTGTTTTTCCTGCACCTCCGCAGCCCACTATGATGCCTCTTACATGGCGAATTGTGATTTCTTTGTCTTTGTCCATTTTCACTACAGTTTTTATTCTTTTTTCTAAAGTAATTATAAATTGTAGTAAATTGATACATTTTTATCTGAATAGAGGGTTGGACTGAACATTTTGACAAACGTTGCTTGGAGCTTTCCGTTTTAAACATTTTTTTACTTTTGTCTCAAACATAGTATACACAATTTCAATTTAACTTGGCATAACGTGATTTTAAAACGAAACATCGCTTGAACAAAGGATTGAGCTAATTTTTAAAGGGAATTTCAATTAAAATATTAATACCGTCACATACGTGGAATCATTGCGTAATCGTTAAAATTTATGTGAACCAATTTTCATGGACTGTCAATTTTTTTAACAAATGAACTAGACATAATTTCGTAGATTGTATAATCTATTGCGTATCAATTAATGATGTGTTTCATCATTTGTTGTAGTTGTGAATTCGTTGGTGAGGGAATCACACAAAAACAGAAAGAAAAAAAAATCCGAATCACCACAATTTCAAGTGATTCTTTATAAAAAAAATGGTAAAATCTTTTTTAAAAAAACATAATTTCAATGACCATATAACAAGACTGTGTGGGTTAATACATGGAAATTTGTTGATTTTAACAATTATTTCAACAATGACTCACTTTCAACAAAAGGTACTAACAAATTGATTTTAATAAGAAAATAATAAGATAACAGTTTTGTAAAGAAATATAATTGTAATGTTTGTAAAATGAGTTCTTAATTGTTATCTATAATATAGTAATTAGAGCATTACTGTCCACAATACAAACCGCACACAAGTGCATTCATCGTAATACATTCTAAATTGAAGTCTGGATAGATAGCATGAAATATTTGTTTTGTTAACAACAACGAGTCCCATTTGCTTCAAAAGTCCCGGATCACTGGGAAGTTGAATTTTACTGTGACACTGTAAACTCGTGAAATTCCAGCTAACAGTAATGTTGACTAACAGCGAGGATCGGTTGATTTAGGCGTATGCCTTAATTTATTAGTTCATAACCGACCGGAAAACTAAATTCTACTGAGCCTTTATTTTTTAGAAATGTATCAAAATAATCTATGTCAGCATCATCTGATCAAATGATTTGTCAACATAAACTACAAAGTTTTTTAAATTCAATTTACGCTGGTATGTTAAAGCTTTCCAATATTGATTTCACATCGAGGTGTAGAAAGTAACTTGTTTGTACTTAATACGATATGACGTCATAATCAACATTGACGTCACGATCTGCATTACTTTCGATAGTTCTTAGGGATTGTATCACAACGTTAGAAGTAAATGTTATTGAACATTTTTAAAAGCGCTTGTTTCTTTACGTAGATGCTTTTATTAATACTAGTGATACTAAATTCAATATTATCAATATTGAGTATCAAATAATTAGCAGCTTTGAAGTTTTGTATGATGTAGATGACTATTTATAAACTAATGGTTTGGAGACTCTCTCTGCTACGTGTAAATTAATAAATGCCATAAATATTTTAATGCATGTAAAACATAGCTTGGCGCAAGTGAAAGATCAGTACTATCTTAGTGTATTTTGCGTAAAGTTAGGAGAGAAAATAAGTACCAATGTGACTCCCTTGGGGGTAAACCTACCAATTGACCTAATATTGTGTGAATCGAACTTAATTTTCATAAAAATATTTTTTTTTATTTAATGTCATTAATCACTTGCAGCGATGCGTTTTATATAGATCATTTTCCATGTTTCAAGACGCATTTCAGGTTAGTAAGAAGTATGCATGACGTGATAAAAACATATCAAATATTCTGTTGGATATTGCTGTTATTTCAGCAAACATTTCAGCAGTATATTCAGTGTGCAAAAACGCTAGATTTAAAGATAACAAACCTTATTTATTTCTACAAAAGTGATATTCATAAACAATATATACGAGTTAAACATACTTAAGATATATCAAAAATATAGGCGCCTGAGTGAAAGATACAACACCTGTTTATTTGGTAAAGACGGAGTAAATGCAAACAATATACAGTTGTTTATTCTCTGGAACTTTATTCTCATTTAATTGTATGTTTTATGTAGGCTTGCATCATTAGATATCACCACAGAACACTAATGTGGTCATGTTTTAAAAATTGACTTGTTTCACTAATATACTAAATCAATAAGGCTTGCAACTTTCCCTTTCCGTGCCCCAATCACAATAATTTCTGTGTGCCGCTTATCAGATGAATTTCATGCCCTGTGTTCTACAATACCCAATTCTAATACAATTAACAATATCCTCCGATGACTTTTTTATGCGTGTACTTTTCCCCAAGTAGTAAACAAAATATATTCAAACACTTAAGTATATGTTATAATGCATTAAAAAATAAAACTAAAACAAACAATGCTTTTGGTGACGCACACTTTCATTGAAGCGTTTTCCCAATGGGGAAAAAAATATGTTTTACGGCGCGACCGTTGGAGCGAACGCTGCTAATGATTTAATATTATGTATATACGTATCATTATAATAAATCAATTAAAAAATAGTATGGTTTTACAAATTAATGCAAAAAAACACCCCTCCCCCCCAAAAAAAAAAAAAAACGTAAATGAATTTGAATACAGAAATGATACTATATAGCTTCTTTTCAGTATTCATAATTTTTACGTTACAGTATATTAGCAATACTTTGAGTGTTTATTGATTTATGATTTTATGAGTACTGTAGAACTAGTTTGATCTAAGATACAATGTCGTTAACTAATTAAAATCTTAACATAATATTCAATGCAGAGTTATACATAGTCATTAATTCATTTTATCTTGCTTGTTATTGTCAGAGCGTGGAATGGGAAACTATATTTACAGGAACTGGTGGTCAGATAAAAACAGGGCATTATTGGTCCGAGTACCTGACGCCAAAAAGCTGTTGAATTAATGTGCAGCTGGTCCAAATTTTCTATTCGCACACGCCTGGCCGGTAGAGCTCGCTTCGCTCGCTTTAAGATTTACTTTTGTACCAAATCATCTTACCTTCGCGTTTACAGCTGTCCGTTCCTGACTCGCCTTTGCTGGTGATTTCTGTTTGCAATGGATCCATTTTTATGCTTATTTTTTCATCTGATATTCCTTCAAGCAACAATATATCTGGGTTTTTTCTGTCTTTAATCAAAATAATGGCATTATTTAAAAATTGCTTGACAAATTACGGGAATCAAAATCAATTATTAAAAATGTATTCTATTATCTGATAACGTTTTGTAAGGCGTTTGTCTGTCTGACTTTTCTCTAGAACCACAGGGCTAATTTTAACTGAACTTGGCACAAAGCATTATTTGGCAAAGGGTTTTTTTTAAGGAAGGGGTACGCCATCTTTAAAGGTAAAATAATTAAGATTTATTGAACGTTTGCGTTTGCATTTTTTTCAAAAATCTCCTTGATAGAAACCGTTTGGTCAGAAAAGCTGAAACTTGTGTTGATACATCCTCAGGTCGTTAAAATTCAAGTTTACTAAAGCTATGATCCCCGGAAATAGAGATGAGACACATTTGGAAGGGACAGGGCCGAATTTTTACATAGGAATATATGTAAAATAAATATAAATCTTTAAATATCTTCTACTCCAAAATTAATTGGCCAGTAAAGCTGAAACTGGTGTGGAAGCATCCTCATGTAGTGTAAATTCAATTTTGTTCAAATCATGATCCCCGGAATAGGGTGTGGCCACAATGGGGTTCAAATTTTTACATAGGAATATATTGAAAAAAATCTTTAAAAAAAAAAAAAAAAAAAAATATATATATATATATATATATATATATATATATATATATATATATATATATATATATATATATATATATAGCTATTGTTGTGATGTGGCAAATAAAAAAAACTAAATATATAAACACCAGATTTGAACGTGGCAGCTACATCTTCGTATTAAAGATGTAGTTGCCACGTTCAAATCCGGTGTTTTATATATTATTTAGTTTTAAGTTTAGTGCTAGATTTGTAGATGTTTTCTTCTTTCATATGTAGTTATTTTGTTGGCCTGAAGAAGGGACAGGTTGTCCCGAAAATTTGACAATATTTCACGTTATTGTTCGTGTCGTTGGTTATTTTTAGTGCTTTTTAATATCTCATCTTATAACCATGTATCTTTTGATCCGACACCATAGATAACGAGTGCTGTTGGTTTTTTAAGTGATTCATATATATATATATATATATATATATATATATATATATATATATATATATATATATATATATAGAGAGAGAGAGAGAGAGAGAGAGAGAGAGAGAGAGAGAGAGGATATCTTTATTGTGTGATTTTATATTTGCTTTATCCAACGAGTTGAAATGGTGTATATATTCGCGAAGCTTGCCGAGCGAATATAACCATTTCAACGAGTTGGATAAAGCAAATATAAAATCACACAATTATAGATGTTCTATTTATCTCATACAATTTGATTTATATTATGAAGCTTTTGAGACAGTCCCGTAATGACCCGAATTGTTATTTTTAAAGTTAAAAAACGATGATGCAATGTTGTGTTATGCGGTTATTGTGACCTTGCGCAATACAAATTAGTACGTCATTTCGGAGATAAATTTAGCTGTTTTAGTGTAAAATTTCACTGAAATAAACCTTGAAATAATTTTTCAGCTCTAAATAATTTTTCTTTGAGCTTAATCTTTTGATTAAATGGAAATACTGATCAGAAGACTTGAATATATTATAATCAAGTTTGTTGACATACACAAAGTTGCGAATGCTCGTTAGTTTGAATTGACTCGAAAGAGGAACAGTTGTTGATGGTTTATAAAACAACACTAGCCTAATGATTCGAAATTGAAAAGTGTGAATAAGGATGCTTACTGGTGGTGGAATAAAAGTCTAAAGAAACATTATTTCGGTAGGTTCTTATATATAAATACAACCAATGCGTTCTGTTTTTATCGCGTCGTCAGGATGAACTCCTTGATAGCTTGCTTTTTGATAAGCATCTTTAAAATATGAGGATTGACTTGGGTAGACTTGGGCTCCAAATCGAGTCTCTTAAACATCTGGATAAAACGACGTAATGACAGTTTAAAGACAAACAACAGAAATTCTTAGATTGACAAAATAAATTTTGTGTTAAAAAAAAACACAGTGCAGTTCTTGGGATGCGTCGTAATGCTAAAGACTGCGACAGTTTCTTCGCTTCTTGCTACTTGTGTCATTAAATCGTCTAAAATCAACACCGTATGCTCCACAGCCTCCGTCCATTTTTCTATCTGATCTCCAGATGGCAGTCCTTGATATAATATAAGATTCGGAATGTTTTGCTCCATGTCGTCGAATAAAGGTTGATATTGATTATAACAGTAAATAAATTTTTGAGGAGGAACTTCGAACATTCCTTTTGCATTCCGTAAAATACAATAAATAAAATGAGTTTTCCCTGACATTGTTGCGCCTGATATCATACAGGTTGTAGGCGATCGAAATGGTACAATGGATTCAATTTCCCACCAATGCATACTTTCACCCCTCTCGTCATCAAATACCAGAGCTCAACTGAAGAACAAAAATTTACTATTTTGTTATATATATATGCAAAACAACATTTTTAAAAAAATTTCCTACATATATTTATTGACAAACTCTTTTACATAAGCATCGGGATTAATACTTTGGTGTAATATATTTATTATTTGCAACATGGAATAATTATAACATTTCATCTATATATAAAACAATACATGATATCCACACGAATCACTGTCTCTGTTTTGAATAGGAAAATTATTGAACAAACATTGTTTACAATTGTTTTGTAAAAACACCTCAAAAGCAGAATCGTAGTATACCGGAGGATTCCCTAAACTGTCGTAAAATTCGGCTTGTATTGGACTGTGCATCCAAAATACAACCCAATGACTTCCTGGCAAATAGGAAGGATCCGTGTTGCAGATGTATGCTGATGGGTACATGTATTTGGATACCAGGAATGGCAAATTGTTCGATGAAAAAATACCTCTTATTACATCAGAAGTATGTCTGTTATTTCTCGTTAGCGCGAGTAGTTCTCGAGCATTCATACTCTTGTGTACCTTAATATCTCTTGATTGATCAATTTCGATCAAAGCCGGAAATTCTGCATACGCCAAACAATTCAACGTCTCTGTTGTATTCGTCGCAAATTTCACGTCTAATCTGACGCTTCCTTGTCGAACCAAATTTATTTATTCTTCACCAAGATCATTGGGAACGAGACTAAATGCGTAAACTGTGTATCCTTCGCTAAACATGGAACGGGTTATACCCAATCCAGAGTCTTTATTCCATTTTACAGACACTTCGAATAGATTCACAAATGGCGTGACGTGATTCTTATTTGCCCCTACATCAATTTTCATGGGTCTCGCTGGAATGCTTTTGCCATTTACGTACAATGCAATTTCTTCTGCCAAATTTTGGAAATTAAATATGTTTTTCGTGTAACTACCATTTACTGCAGACTGGGAGATGAATGCAAAATATGCTTTTGATGGTAGATTGTTAGACCATACGTTTTGCCATATAAAACTGCCAGATCCTGTGGGACAAGTGTTCATCTTCACTTCGGATCTTATCAATGAGTATTTTGCTGTATTTTCTTTTAATAATTCTGCATGAATAATCATAACTCCACTGTCCACTTCGATCATGCAGGCTTTAAAGGAAACGTCCAACAGCTGTACCTTATACGCCGGAGAACCTTCTGCACTCATCACTATAAGAGGTGCTCTGCTTCTATATAACTTTAGGTTTATGTCTACACCATTCAATATGTATTTATCTAAACGAAAAATGTCCTCGTACAAAGGCCCTTCTAAATCAAAAACTTTGCTTTGCTTTGTAAAAACATATCGTTTTGCCAAACCACCGTTTGTTCCACCGGATGCATTTGCATCGTCCATAGTTGCAGCATCGAAATAAAGTAGTTGAGATTGTAATTGCGATTCTGAGACATCGGTACCACCGGACAATATTACTTTTAAATATGCTTTCCATGGGTAATAGCCAGTATTCAGAGACACTGATTTCCCGTTCATATAAGTGTCTATCTGGGACCAAAGTGACTGTAGTGGGAGGTTTATGATGCCAGCCTTTTACTGGGCTTTAAAAGCTGGTCCATCTGCTTTGACAATTTTGCATATAAACGACTCCTTCGCAAATCAATATATTCGTTTCCTTGGCCAGGAATGGATATTTCTATCGGGACCTCTTCCGTGTTATATGCTGACACTGGTCGGTATTCTGCAAAATATATTTTATCTACAGCGACTTGGTTAGGCGGTACGGTAAATAAAGAAAATTCAGATGGAAGACCAATTTCAGTAATTTTATCACTAAGAAAAGACATCTCTCTAGAACAAGACTTTCCTTGCTCTTTTGAACGTAAATATATTAGAATCCAAATCTTAATTATCTATCTTGCGTTTTCTAGACGTAATGTTTGATGGTATTTTTGTTGCCTTTCTCTTCCTGATTGACGGAGATCTGCGAGATTTCTGGTTGTTCTCCGCTTTATACTGTCTACTGGAACATGTGGAATATTTTTGCGCATTTCCTCTGTTAATTTTTTTTTTTGGCTCGTTCTTCTACTGCTGCCATTGGAGTCACCTGTTTACCAAATATTTCTTTAGATTCTTCTACAGTAATATGTGGATTAACGGGAATCATGTAAGGTTTCTTAGAATACATCCCTGCAATTCCGCTTCCTGACTGTCTACCTTTAAAACTACGTATATCAATTTTCCCGCCATCATATTTTGGTAAAACATTTCTATATTCTTGGATCAGACACGTATGTGGATCCAGACATTCTTTTATAGACTTTTCCACTTCAATAAGAGTGTTACAGATGTATTTTTTGTAGAAATGACGCTTCCTGACCATCTGCATCCTTTATATATATGAGAACATCAAGAACCTGTCCAAGTCTCGAAGATACTTCGTACGGATATTTAAATATCTGATTTTCTGATGACCTTATTAAATATACACGTCGTTCTTTGTCCCCGACTATCGTATCTTCGCAGAGGTTTGAGTAAATATAGACATCCGTTTCAGATTCCGACGAAGGTAAACAGGTCTCTAACAGTGATACTGACCACTGTCCATTTAATGTTAAAGGTCTTGGAAGATGAACTTGAAAATCATACGGTTTATTGTTTCTGTAAAACGCAAAACTGTCTGTAGACTTTAAGACCATCTGAATATCCATAACAAAAGATTTATATGTCAATCAATTCTGATTTTTTAATCCAAGAATTATACTTCGAAGGTCACTGGTACCAAGAGACTAAAACCTCCTTTTCACCTTTTCTTGTCCGCTCTTTCAAAATTGTATCCACTTTCCATACAGTATCTTCCTTTTTGTTGACTTTTTGTAGTTCCTGTGCGTAAAATGTACCGGAAATAGATTCATCTGCATAGTCTTTTAGACGATATACTTCAATGCCTTAACGACGAAATCTATGGGTTATAACGAATATTTCACCTGTCCATTTCTGATCATACTCGCGTTGAAAGGTATGCTTTAAATGTGAAATTCTAACTCGATCATTTACTTTTAATTTATAATATCGTTTTCTCTTTTTCTTCCCCTTAAGGGAAACCCTCTTTTTGTATGTTTGTTTATCTCTTTTTGTTCTCTCTAAAAACGCACTGGTCTCTCCTTCTGTATCTTTTGTCACATCCACTGGAGCCATGTCTCCTAATGGTCTAGTAGGTGTGGCGTTTATGCTTTGTGTAATGTTTGCTAATTCATCCATAAACTTGTATGAATCTTTCTGTACAAACATTCGATGTAATCTGTTCTCCAATTTTTGAATGATGCGCTCGGCAAAGTTACTCTTTGTCTCGTTTTCTGTGTATATCGAATGAACTTCCTCTTTCTTTAAAAATGATCTAACCCATTCGTTTTTAAATTCGCTTCCTTTGTCCGTTCTTAGTACTTTAGGTTTTCGTCCTTTTGCAAATATTGACCGAAGCCCTTTAATTACTTCCGCCACAGTTTTCTGTTAAAGTGGAGCGGTAAAGAGAAATCGGGAAAAAATGTCTTGCAATACCAATATGTACTGAATTCCATCATTGTACTTCGAGATATTCCTTACATCTTGTAAATCTCCGTCCCAGATAGTATCAATTGAATCTGTTATAGTATGACGTCGTTTAAAATTTAAAATACTCTTTTCTGCAATGAGCATGCATCAGTGTCGGACAAAAATTGCTTGATTCTTTGCAAACCAATTTTATATTTGCCTTCACGTTTTACAATTTGATATAACTTATACGGACCACAAAATGCGGCAGGTTGTTTAGTATATGTCTATTTTTTTTAAAATAACGTTCCTCTTCTTTGGACAACATTTTCAATACTAATCCAATTTTAATTGCGTTTAGGGTTTTTTTCTATACATCTATTCGCATACCTTTTATTCTGCATAAGTAAAAAAGAAATATTCTTTGTGGTATTTTTGTTTTATTAATATATGTGCCATTAATAACCTAGCAAAATAATTCATCGCTCCTGATTTTTTTTTTGTTTATCAATGATTCATAAATCCGTCCGGATTACAGCTTGGACATTCAAACATTGACATTTGATTGTTATGATCTAAATAGCAATATCTAATACTGTCCAACTCTTTCTGGAACCTTTTCCTTATAACAGGAATAGAGTTCTTTCCACATTGCAACAGTGAGAGAAATGCCCTTCCTGGTCGCAACAAACATTTCTGTCTTTTCAGGTACCCACCATTTTCTTATGTCTACGAAACCATACTCCTGTTCCACGGTGACGTGAACATTATGACCA
Source organism: Magallana ariakensis (assembly GCA_020458035.1). NCBI lineage: Eukaryota > Metazoa > Mollusca > Bivalvia > Ostreida > Ostreidae > Magallana > Magallana ariakensis. The sequence goes on from CM035812.1 coordinate 40,515,636, forward strand.
AGGTATTCCTTGTAAGACACATTGGCATCTTCTTTCTTCAGGTCATCTAACGCTTTGTCAATGTAACCAATACAGTCCTCTGTTAGTTTTATCCATTTCTCTAACGTTAATGCTATGCCTTTTTTTGACGGGTATGGCTTTCCTCTGGGAGTGGTATCAAAATACCGTATGTGTATGTACATATTTCCTTCGTAGTTCTGTGCTGACACATGTCAGTCATTCCCAATGTCAAACTCTTCCATTGTTTTCATGCTGTAGGGTTTTATTCTTGACATCTTCTTCGTCGTCCTCCTCCTCCCTCTCCTCTTCAAGGGTCCTTTCTGGTGACAATACTAAAAGATCATCGTCCATGCTTTTCATTCTCTTGAGGTCTTTTTTCCTTTCTTCATGAGGCCTTTTTGGTGACAATATTACAATATCGTCCATTTTGTTTTTCTTCTGTTTTCAAATTATGTAACTTATGTTACTGCAGTCAACTAATTATATATATAAATGATGCCATATAAACCATCCCATATTTTCATTATCCTGCATAAAATCTAACCATGTATGTGCTAGGGATATAATTACACAATTATATGCTCCTCCCACTTTATTTTAATTGCATGAACGCAATCTGTTGTGTAATCTTCTTAATTCTTATTACACTCTGCACCAATCATCGTCTGGGGCTATATCTGACAACCCTCCCCTTTACCAATCATTGTCTGGGGCTATATCTGATAACCCTCCCCTTTACCAATCATCGTCTGGGGCTATATCTGATAACTCGCCCCTTCCTTTCATCTTGATGACGTAAATATGTCCAGCCCCCTGCATTCCTAGGGGCTATACAGACACGCTTGCAGCAGATAGGAATTTGTAGTGCTTGTATTTTATTTAACGGCTTTAATTCTATACATTGAAAGTATTATTGTTGTGCAGTACTATAGGTTAATATTTTAAAAAAATATTATTATAGATTGATTTTATTTGAAAATTTATTAGATGGGATACTCAAAATATGTACATATTTTTTCACTCTTAGTAAAATGTATGCATAAAATACAGTAAGGCCGCAAATGGGGGTGGGGGGTCACACCAGGCTCATTGTAAATATTCCAAAAAAAAAAATCAATTCATAATATATGAAATATATGTATTGTACACTTTAACGCAAAAGAAATCCAACAGTTTTTTGGTCTTGTTGTAGAATTGTCTTAAGCTATGTTGCGCATACAAAGTGAGAGGATCGTACATGTACATATTGGCCGTGGGTTGCGACAATGATAAAAAAGATAATTTAATATATGGGAACAATATGTGCAGATATATTTTAACCATGCATTGATTTGACACAATTTCATTGAACTAGGACTTCATAATTATTTCCTGACTTAATTCAAATCATATGCCATGCTTTACTGTCATAAGTGTATAGCACATATTTTGTTTTTATCATTCACGGTAAACTGTTGAAGACTTTAAAGTGAATAAACACAATGTTGGTACTACTGACACAGAACTGTAAACGACAAATAAATATAATGAAGTACATCTATTCAATTGCATGCATGCTTATTGGAAACATGTTTATTCCTAGTTTGTTTTTTTTATTAGTGCACGCGCGTAATTTATTGCAAGTGCAGTAATTTATCAAATGTGGGTAACGAAGGCGTTTGTTTTACAGAAATGCTCCAGAAAAACCTTCGAGTCATTTTGGCTTTAGCTTTTTCTAACGGAAAATAATGTTAATTACAATGTTTATGATTTCAAAGTCTTGACTTTAAGCTAATTTTATTCAAGCTTAGTTTACAAAGCAGACTTAAAATACAAAAACGACGATTATTTGGCGTTGATACTAAAGAATTCGCGCAAAAGGTTTCGGAGAATACATATTAATCGTTTTTTCTTCTCAATTTATGCGTTATATTTAATTATGAGAAAACCAAATCTACCGATTTTTTCCCCTTTAAACTGTCGAAAACTATAGGTTGTATACGCACAAGGCTTTGTTTCCACAATCATGAAGGGCAGGTTGTATACAGATAGTTCGTGCTTTGATGCAGACATTTATCTGGGAGGGAGTATAATTCGAGGAAAACATTGTTTTCTGGGGAGGGGTTTTCTTTTAGAAGTTTACCATGCTTAAAGCTGACATGAACTCATAAAAGCATTTGGTCGCCATATTAGTTTCGATCGCTTCTCAACTGCCCCTGGGGTATATATACCGGTCGAGAAAGTTACGGTCGGTTGATTTCCTATCGAAGCATTCAGGTTGCACGGACTTCTAATTGCATTGCATGAACTACACATTGAAGTAAAATATTTGTAAAAAAAGAATAAAGGAAACTACAATCAATAAAACAATATTAATAGTGAATCTTTGAAAGAATTTCCAAGGTATTCGTATTGTTTTGCAGAGATAATGCTGCCTTAATTCGCATGCATATCGAACACGTGTGTCGTTCGTACAGACGGCTGCATATTTGTAAGACCCGGTGGTGCTACCTCCAACACAATAAATAAATGATAGTAAATCCAAGAAAGTAACAACAAAACATCGTTTCAATAGGTTTCTACAGAACACTCCGTTTCTAAAATCCATGCGGTCATTGACATTGCTTGATTTGCGACAGTGTGTGATTTGCGCATGTGCGATTTTATAACATACAAAGGAAAACGTTCTACAATTATCGAGATTTTTGAAATATGTGTGCCTGAATTTCAGTCTGTCGTTTCGTCGTTTATCGGATATTCCTTATCAGTGCAGTGGTTGTTATATTACTTTTGCTCAAAGCGCGTTTCTACAAGTCTTTCGTCCAATGTAACGTGGTCGGGTGAATGAAATAACTGAATGCGGTGAAGCATGAATAGTTCTATCGACCTTATATAGAGGGGTGTAGCGATGAGAAGAACAAAAGAATTCGACAACTAATATGGCGGTAGTCGGAGATAAAAGGGAAATAATGCGTATTTATGAATTCATTTCAGCTTTAATCAGATACGTGCACTTTGATTCGTTTCTAGTTACTGTATAAACTACATTTTTATTTTTATAAGTTTCTTCCTGATTAAGAAAAAATGTTTAGTACATGTATATGTGTATAAGTATAACGATTGTTCCGAAAGTGACCCGTTATTGTCGTATGCACAGCATGAGTTTGGTCGTGCATGTGATCAACAGCCAAAACACGCTAAATTGTTGACGATTTGATTTTTATTTATTATTATGTGGAGATAAAATATAAAGCTGTAATATAATTTGCACATTAACTATAAGATGTTAAAGGCACGTAGTAATAGGGTTTATAAATAGAACTAAAATAATCACTTTCATTTTATTAGTTATGTACGGTCGTAAACGCTACGAACAATAAAGATGAAGGAATAAAAGATTATTTAAAGAAAAGTAAGTGTACTGAGTTTTACAAAACACATTACTCAATTTTCCCAAGCATAATTTAACTGGAATAACCTGTGCCGTTTAGAAAAAAAAAACAACAAATGAACAAGCTATTGAACAAATACAAATCCTATCAAATAAACACGTTATTAACTCAAATTCAAGTTCTACATGATCTCAAAGACTACGAGCTAAAAAGGCCACATATATTTCGATAGAATTGGTTAAATACGAATGACACACTTCACTTAAACAATCACGTTTTTTCTACACGTTATCGCGAGTGCGCTGTGGGGAAAAGGATAACGTCATACAACAAAAGTTGGCGTAAAGTTGCTGTAACATCGCAATGATCGAAAGGGGCAAAGAGTTAACAAACTTTAATTCCTTTCACCCAATGGTGCTTTGTGCCAAGTTTGGTCAAAACTGACCCAGTGGTTCTTGAGAAGAAGATAAAGCTGTATAAAGTTTACAGACAAGCAGACGGACAGACAGATAGATGCCAAATAAAAAGTGATCAGAAAAGCTCAGGTGAGCTAAAACGGAAACAAATCCGTATGATTAGCACATGTACTGACGAATTGTATGACTCATGTATTTTACATATTATATTCTTTATACATCGTTTACCAACATTCATATTTAATAAATCAATCTGCTCCTTCAGTAAATTGTCAAAGATTTTTAAATTTAAAGATAAATATACCTGTACGTACCTTTTTTGTTTCTTTGTTTAATAACAAAAAATGCAATGATCCCTGTCACAGTTGTCACCATAATAACATAAACAACAAAGATAAAAATAGCACCATGTGATTTGATAGAGCCATCAGACTTTTCTGTGTTTGTCGTATGTATGGATTCCTCTTTTTTAAAATCATCAGATACGTATTTATCAAGTCTACAAAAACAATGCATAAGTATATGTTTATACATGTAGAAATTTGACATCATCGATTTCATTAATGTGTAACAAAATTGCTTTTACCTTTCTGGGCAATCTTTATCAGCAGCAAAACAATGGAATCGAACGTTGATTTCAAGGCAAGCTGGATCTGTTACAAAAAGGTGCATCTTTATCTGTGCGAAAATACACAATATATTTATTGAACTTAAATGCCAAGTTTACTAACATTTATATATTTCTTCATCTGTGTACGGCTCCGTTGGACAACCCCTTTGGAACTTATCCTCACATCGATAATGGTTCAGGTCGCCTGTTCCCTCAAGTCGTACACAATGACCTATTTAACGTAATATATATATATATATATATATATATATATATATATATATATATATATATATATATATATATATATATATATATATATGATAAGCACAAACATTGCAATAACTCTCAAATTGACATATACCTGCCCATAGTGAATGATATAGATATATATAAAGCACAAGGAAATTCACTTTGTTGGAGCTCCACCTCCGCCCCGACCGAGGCTTGAACTCACGACCTCCGGAACCCATTCTCCTAGCAGTGAGCGGCCACCGCGCTAACCACTCGGCCATCTAGGCAAGACTAAAATCTTGCTTTCGATGACGAACGGAACCTAGCGCGCTGGCCGCGCACAACACAGTCGTTTGAGATACAGGTGGAATACAGTTAAACGACAATTTGAGACGATCGAAACGATACACATTGCATAGATATACATATATGATAAGCACAAACATTGCAATAACTCTCAAATTGACATATACCTGCCCATAGTGAATGATATAGATATATATAAAGCACAAGGAAATTCACTTTGTTGGAGCTCCACCTCCGCCCCGACCGAGGCTTGAACTCACGACCTCCGGAACCCATTCTCCTAGCAGTGAGCGGCCACCGCGCTAACCACTCGGCCATCTAGGCAAGACTAAAATCTTTATATATATAAACTTTATATATATATATATATATATATATATATATATATATATATATATATATATATATATATATATATTTATATATATATATATATATATATATATATATATATATATATATATATATATATATATATATACACACACATATACATATAAATAAGATTCTATGAAAAAATACGAATTTGCAAATAAATTTAATTATTTTGTTATAATTTTTAACGTTGTTAAATTTGAAAATGTCTTCATCATAAAAAGAAAAATAGTGAAAGATATTGAGTACCATTTTTAAAAAGAGATACTGGTCGGTCCGTGCAGAATTCAATCAAATTTGACAGGTATTTATCTGGAGCACACAGGTATCGTGAGTTTCCGGTACAATTTTTTCTTTTTGCTGCTGTCTCAAACTCATGTGCATTCTTGGGACATTTCTCCAAAGGATATACATCAAAACGATAGGTGTAATTCTATTAGAAGAGTAATACAAAGTTTTTCGTAATTTTATCAAATGATAAATTTATGTTTAAGTATAGAATGCTTATCATACACATGTACTATATTTGTATTTAATAGAATGTTTGTTGTGTTTTATATATATAAAAGTTTATACATTTTTACTTTGTTGCAGTATTTGCTCTACCCAAGGGCCTGAATCCCTGACAACGGAATCTTGAACTTCACAATTAAGGTAGAAGACATCATAACCATGCATTCCATCTCCCCCCTCCCCTCCAACACCCGGCGGTGGAAATAGAGAAGATACATTTCTCAGATTTAATACATTTTCACTAAATGGCCATACTGGCCCTGCCCTAAGGCCTCAATCCTTGACCTTAAAGGCCATGAATTTCATAATTTAGTTAGAGGACTTTATGAACCAGATAACCATGCATTAATTTTTCTCAAATTTATACAGGGGTAGAGAAGTAGATTTTCTAAGATATAATACATTTTCACTATATGATCATATTGGCATCGCCCTAGAGTCAGAACCACTGACGCATGGGACATGAATTTCACAATTTCCGTAAAGGGCTTCATTGACAATTTAACATTATACATGTAACTATGCATTTAGCTCATTCTCCACACGTAGATAGTATATTGATTATAGAGTACCAGTAAGTTTACATGCATTGTTTTCTTTTCACGCATTTAATAGCTATCTTATGAAGCTATAAATGCCTAAAATTACAATTATTAGCAGACTTACATCAATAAATGTATTTATGCAAATGAAAGTTTAATTGAATAAAACACTGACTTTAATTTGATATTAGTTGCATTATGTATTCAGTAATTCTTGAATTGTAACGTACTATACTCTATATGTTTATAATTAAATTGATTCTGAATGAATAAATTTATTTAGGCTAGGAAACGTCATCAAGAAAAACGAGATATTGCACCATTTGTCAGCAGACTTTAGTGACAGATATGTCAGGAGACAAACTTTTGAAGAGAAGGCGAAAAATATAACTCAACCGACTGAGTCTGAATGTGATGAACCTTTTTTGTCGCAGGCAACTGAACCAGGATTGCAGAATTGTGAAAATCAGATGGAAGAGAATCAGACATGGAGGAAGAATTCCTCATTGGACAGTTATCATCAAGTTCATCAGACAGTACCAGTGAAGAGGAAGTTCTTGATGCTGAGATATTTAATGAGTTCTATTTAGATAACATTGAACACCTTGCTTGTGTGGAAAGTTGAGCACTATGTTTCAGATGCAGCATTATCAGTTTTGTTGTTTTTATTAAGATATTTGTTTTATCTTTTTTTTCATTTTCATCTGATTTAGCTAAATCTTTTTTTATCAAAATTCCCCAGTTACAATGTGCTAATTACACAAATATATTTCATTCCAAAAAGATGATTTTAAAAAATGTAAAGATTGTTGTCATTTTGTTAAAGGCTTACAAACTTTAAATGTTGTGATGCCAAATAATGTAATGAGTCATTATAGGAGACCATTTGGTGAATTATTATTGTGGTCGATTAATGTTGGAGGAAAAAGGAATTGATTGCTAGAAAAACATATTGTTATTAGAGTTTAAAATCCTCTTCGCAAAGATTAGTTCATAGAAAAGAAACCTGTGATCTTTGGCGTTTTAGAGAAGTGCCACAAGATGTTTTAGTGATGTTTATGATGGTGAGATATGACAGATTTTCAATGGCTTTGAGTACATGTTTTTAAATTTTACTTCTGAAAGAAATTATGGTGTAATGATGAATGATGATTGGTTCCAGCCATTTAAGTAGTCAAATTTTTCATTGATGCAATGTGTCTTACCATTTTGAGTTTGAGAGGTTTAAAAAGAAAAATATGATACTTAAAAGAACGCGGGTAGGTTAAGGGAGCACATGGGCAATTAAGCGTCTTATTTTGACTGTTATATACAAAATCGTAAGATTAAATTACTGTTTTGGATCGGACCAAAACATAAGTATTATTCTTTGAAATAGATGTCAATGAATTAAAATCGGGTAGTACATTACTGCCACATCGGTGCATTAGCACGTGATAACTATAAATAGCTTACGTATATTCCTTAACATAAAATGAGATAGAACAACTCTACCCCGCAGTTTCCAAAAAACAAGAAACACATCAAGTGAAGGCAAAACATCTCAGTTTTATCAAAATCGCTGCTAGAATCCTACAGGTATATTTTCCTTGATAAAATAGGTATATATCCGGTTTCAAAAGACCGTCATAACTTGTATGAAAAAATGACAATAACAAACCGTCAACCATCTCAAAAATCCATAAAACGAAATACAAATTCAAAGCAGAGCAACACGGACCTCCAAGATAGAGGTAGGATCAGGTCCCTAGGAGGAGTGAGCATCCTCTGCTGACCGGTCACACTCGCCGTGTGCTCTTTGTCATAATCGGGAAAATAAAAACCGCAAATGTCCGTAGACAATTAGGTAATTAATTATGGTCTAACAATTAGTATGAAAAACGTCAGTCAGCATGCGACTCAGTGGAAGATTGTATTTGCTGACAAGGTCGTTGTATCGACCATAGAACTTACGAAAAGATGACTTTAAACGAGACTGTTGATAGTCCTGTTTTATCAACTTGTTTGTCAGTAGCTTGCCTGGTATATTGCTACACAAGTAAGGAAAGTTGACTATAGAAAAATTGAAGTCATCGCGTTTATCATAAAGTTTCGTTGTTAGGTTACCATCAATGTCCATTTCCAATAAAATATCCAAATATGAAACAGATGACGCTGACTCTGTGGTATCTTTTATTTCAAGTTCACTGGGATATATCGAGTCGACGTAAGTATGGAAATAACAATTGTTAATTGATAATACGTCGTCGATATACCTAAATGTTGAGTTGAAGGCCACAGCGAGTGATTTATTTATTTTTTTCACGTACAAGTTTTTGAATAAATTCTGCTTCATAGGAATACAAAAATAGGTCTGCTAACAATTGGGCACAATTGGTACCCATGGGAATTCCAACAGATTGTTGGAATACTTGATTTCCGAAAACTACATAGATGTAGTCTATCAGAAATCCAAGCATCTTTTTAATGTCAACTTCAGAGTAATTGTGTGTGCAATCAGAATGGTTTTTAACAAAATAGTTTTTTAGATTTCCAATGACAAGGTAAGCATTTTTACGACTTCCATTTTTATTGAAAAAACAACTGTCGATGATATCAAAAAGTCTGGATTTTAATTTGTCGTGGGGAATGGTTGTATAAAGGGTTGAAAAATCGTACGTATACAGTTTGCATGGAAAACGTTATGTTACATTAAAACAACACAAAACCCAGAATTCTAGCTGCACTTTTCAAGCTAAGCATTGATCAAGCTATTGATACGTATTAAATTTGAAGTTCAATATATACGAGGTAGTGCTGTTCTAGTCGGATTTTTCTATCCTAAACAACGACAGAGGAAAGCCCGGCCGATAAATAAAAGCAAAATTTCATACCTTTTAGCGAATGTTAAAATCAACAACTCTTGCAATATTATTCTGTTTAATTCTCAATAAATCACACCAAAACACTTTTTTGAGTTTTCAGATTACTTAGATTTGGAATCTGTTTACAACTCTTTCCAATCAAATTTACACGGTATTCAACTTTCAGTCATGACGTCATCAGTGTGTAAATCTACGTATTAATTAATTAATACAATCTAATTTGTGAAAAAAAAAATGTCTCAAGTATTTGTTTTTGGTCTACGTTTTGTTATTTAACATCAATTCACTATAAGGGAATTGAATTTTATCTCTCTGATTTGAAAGAGTGTTCCATATGAAGGTTCTCTGTGGGTACATTTTTGACAGTACATACTCAGTTTCCATAGAAACGACACTGAAACATTTTGCTCATGGACAAAATGACTTAAAGAGTACCATCATATAAATGACTGGTATGCTCCCTAAATGTATAAAGGTTTGATCCTGATATTGGTTTAATTTTATAAACAAGTAATCAATGTATTTGTACACATAAATTGATTTCAGTGAAATGTACAGTTAACAATGCGATCGGTTTGTGTTTGATAGATTCAGCTAATAAAATAGATAAAAACAGGCACACTAAATATCAATTTAATCTAAAGCAGGCAATTGAAAGCTGGAATAAACATCTTTTTAACATGATGAGACCCTGTTCTAATAAATACATCCAAAATTGGCTTGGGTATATATCTTGGGTTTCTTATATATTTATTTGAAGTTATCACTTTTCCACAAAATTCAACTTTAAGTTACTTCGTCAGAACAACAGCAAAAAGCAGACGTTGGAAAAAACATGAATCAGATGATGTGAAGAAAACATGTGATTTAAGTTTTAGTGAATTTAGAGTAAGTCTCTAATGAATTGATGAATGCTCTATCGGACTTTAGCTTTAGCTTAAATTACCGACCTGAGCTGTATTTAAACCTTTTGTACACATGTGTCGAGTGTCTTGTACAAATGAAACAGACAGATATTTCCTCTACTTGAGTTTTGGTAATCTGACTTACGAATCCAGCACTCAACCAATGAAGCTAACTAGCTATCAACCTGCAATACCTATATAGGAATGCAATGCGACTAACATCCCCCAGCCCGGACTGATGGTGTGAAAGATGAAAAGAGTCGTAGTGTGTACCCTTCCATAGTGTCAACACCTGTGGAGCATAGTTCTGAAGATATACTTTTTCTTACCCACAGCGATTACAGAAATTCATCATGGCCAATTCTATGTAAATGTCAGATCTGCCGTCATTGATGTGGTTTATTTGTGACCCAAGTTTTCTGGAATATATATGTTTAAAATACCAGACCTATATCCCCTGTAGGATTTACAAAGAACCGGGTTACCTATATAAACAAGTGAAAAAATAGTAGCATTATAAGGCAGTTTATGGAGATAACATACAGTCCATAGCAGTCCTTATTCCAATAGGCATAGGTATGTATAATTCACATCCACATCAAATAAGCTACAACCAATCTATAGCCTGTTTCATTACTCTTAGTTGATTTTCTCAATAAATAAACCTGATATTTAAATGTTCAAAGTAAAGTTACCAAAATTAGGCATCATATTTCCCTGGCAAACAAAATTATCCCCCGAACACCCCTTTCCAAATTCATTAACAGTATCACCCTGGTACTTTCAAGTACTTTCATGTTATTTGCAATGCGAAATCTCAGTGGTTTTATTATACACCCGCTCCGAAGGAGAAAAGGGTATACTGTTTTACCCTTGTGTGTCTGTCTATCCGTCTCTGTCTATCCGTAACAACAATTTCTGTCACATTTTTCTCAGTAACTATTAATCGCAGATGCTTGACATTTTATCACACTATTTGTTCAGGCATGCCATATGGTGGGATACATTTTTGTACATGTACCAATTGGACGTCAACTTCCTGTTTAATGACGACTTTATTTAAATTTAGCCTAAATTTTCAAACAAATTTTCGTCAAAGATTTCTCAGTAACTATTTACCGCAGATGCTTAAAACTTTAACACACTATTTGTTTAGGCGTGCCATATGGTAGGATATATTTTTGTACTAATCGAACGTCATCTTCCTGTTAAATGACGACTTTGTTTATTTTCAGCCTAAATTTTCAAACAAATTTTCGTCAAAGATTTCTCACCAAACTATTAATTGCAGATGCTTAAAATTTTAATACACTATTTGTCTAGGCATGCCATATGGTGGGATATATTTTTGTACCAATCGGACGTCAAATTCCTGTTAAATGACGACTTTGTTTATTTTTAGCCTAAATTTTCAAACAAATTTTGGTCAAAGATTTCTCAGCAACTGTTAATTGCAGATGCTTAAAATTTTAGCACACTATTTGATCAGGCATGCCATATAGTGGGATATATTTTTGTATCAATCGAATGTCAATTTCATGTTAAATGACGACTTTGTTTATTTTTAGCCTAAATTTTCAAACAAATTTTCGTCAAAGATTTCTTAGCAAGTATTAATTGCAGATGCTTAAAATTTTAATACACTATTTGTTAAGGCATGCCATATTTTGGGATATATTTTTGTACCAATCGGTTGTGAACCTACTGTTAGATGTCGACTTTGCTTATTTTGCATATTCGCATTAGAGCGGGGGTATTACCCGTGAGCATTGGCTCACAGATATCTTGTTTTTTTTTTTATTCTAGGCTAGCTGTATATTGATACTTAAAACAATAGAAAATACTTTTCCCCCAAAATGTTTTTCACATTTTTGATTTATATACTTCTTTTGCATCATGATATATTTCATACCTAAATTGTTTTTCTGCTGATTTGAAGAACTTTTAATTTAAAGTATATTGAGCCATCTTAATTAAGCAAACAGTGATAAAAAAAGGAATTAGGGACAGACTACTTAATTCAAAGTATATGATATATATGTACATGTAACAGTATTAAAGTAAAGAATAATGGTTCTTGTCTTAATGTAGTGCCATTTTGCTGATACAATGTTCTAACAAAGGTAATTTGGGAATGTTTAAAATGTTTTATTTTATTACAAATTAGCTGTAAGTATTGTAGGATTCTGTGCATGCTGCAGAAAAAATTGACTTTGGCTTTTATCATCACAACAGAGTCTGTCAAATGGAAGACATAGAACAGAAAATGTAAATTGATAATTTTATTAAACAAATTTAATGAAAAAGTTATGTCACATGTAGATATTCAAATCAGCTGATAGTATATCTATCATTCAGGGCTCAACAATAACACTTGTCCAGTTGCTGTGTCCAGCTGATTTTGTATTTGGACAAATTAATCTTCACATGCACTTGTCTGATTGACAAGTCAACTTTCTCAAACAATTATGATATGATGATGGACCTCATTTAATATCATGAAAATTGAGACAAATTTTCCCCATATTAGAAACTTTAAAGTGAATGTCCTGATGCATGCATATTTTGGTGAAGGTACAGTACCAAAATTCAAACATGAACGAGACAAACTATAGTCTCAGAAAGCAATCAGTTTATTTTCTTGCATAACACTCCCTATCACTGCTATTAGCCTCGTTCCAAAAAAGTATCTCGAATTCAACCTATCCTCAAAAAACTTGCAATTCCTAGATGCTTGCGCTCCACTCTTATAAAGATAGTATTGCAGGAGTTGCTCACATTGGAATAGATAGAACTTATCTTAGAGCCATTCCCTAAAATACGACTGGCCTAAAATGTTACAAAATGTGACATATTATGTGCGATCGTATGATGCATGCCAACGTGTCAAGAAAAAATGCCAATCTACTAAAAGCACCCTTGGTTAACATTCCAGTCGAAAACACTTTTATAGTCGGTTACAGTTTGACATTCTTTGCCCACTCACTTCTTAACGAGGCCGGGTCTAATTTGTTCTACCCTAGATTTTTTCATGAAATTTTCTATATGAATTTCTACTGATATAATTATTATTTTAAGACATTTACCACGTCGTTTTTTTCGAGGGTCATCTCAATGTTTGTTAATTTTTAACATAGGACCCTATGGGAGTTTGTTTAAAATGTGTCAATCTTGCACATTTTTTTCATATTGTTTTACTCTCTTTTTTTCTATTCCACATATGAAATAAATTGCTAAAAGGCATCAAATGATCAAATTAAAAAAACTTTTTACCTCCTGGTTTGTTCCAGGGGTCTTATCAAAGTTTATCTTTTATGCCAAATTTCCCAGATTTGTCAGATAATGGCTATTTTTAATTTGACAAAGGCGGAAATGATGATCTTTATAGTATTATCAAAACATTCAGACATATTTTAGTAATAAAAATGTATATAAGATCACATATTAAGGGTCATAAATATAAAATAGGTGGTAACCGTTTTGATGTATTAAGTTATATTTAGGCGGGGTAAGAAAACGTGACAAAAGGCTAGGCTTGCTGAACCCTCTTCATGTTTTTGACCCGAATTCAAATATAGCCAATACTTCAAGACATTTATGTTTATTCTACAATATAATATCAATTTTACGCCTCAAATGAGCATTTTGCGACAAATTTTGCTGCATATATGCAGTTGAAACCATAACGTTATGGCATCAATCAAGCAAAAAATTGACGTCACAATGCAAATGAAACGCTGCGCGAAAGCGTGCGTACTCGAACTGTATTCGGCCTCGTTAAGCTAAGGCTCCTGAATACATATTGCTAGTAGCTGATGAATAGATAGTACAACTGCACAGTGTCTAAAGCGTACATTAACCAAGAACAAACAAACTGGCAAGTTTTTACCAGGAGTAATGATGTCCATTTGAATAGTCCATCCACATACTGTATATAGTCTAAAGGCTATTTTTTGGAACAATATATGTGTCATAGGGGAGATTCTTTACAAAACGCAAGATGATAAGGTCATAACTCGGATGACACATCCCTCGTTCCGAGAGAAGGACTCAGCATAAACGCCAAAGCCCACGTCGGTGATCTCATGGCACATCTCAAACGAGTCAAAGATATTGCAAAGAAGAACATCAAGACAGCACAAGAAAAACAAAAACAACAATATGATAAGAAAACCAATCCATGAGATTGCCTATTTTACGTAACTGCAGTTGGACCAAACAATGTTCAAGCTAAAAGGAACGCAAATCGTGCATACATGCAAACAGACCGAAACCATATGGCAACCCTGATCACAGACCTAGCCTCTTCTCACATGAGAACCAGAGGAAAACGTATTGCAGATCTTAGTCAAACATTTCATAGTTGCCAAAACTTAAAGAAACCAAAAAGATTACTTGCTTTTGTGAATGTTAATTGTTGCTCGTTGAGCCACTAGTTATATACTCTTAAGCTTGTTGTTATTTAACATAATTTTCTTTCCTTAAGAATTGTGTTACTAGTTAATCCATCTAGCTTAAATAATGTTGATTATTATGTATAACACCAACTCTGAACTTTCCCTTCCTTCCTTAGGTCACCCAGGATTGACCAACACTTTCCTATTCATCCGCCTTGTCTCACTTGTTTGCATTGCCTCTTCATCATTCAATAAAAAAACCAGTATAATGATTGAATCATGGAGTCCTGATTGAACCATTAACACAGCTTTACCTCGGACAAGTTCCAGATACCTTTACCGAAGAATGTATACTTACACATAGATTTAATGCAAATATAGTTCTCTACATTGAATGGTCATCAAAATTCTTAAAACCCCCAATTCCTTAAGAACCAAGACCATGGCGTATTTGTTCATTATTGGGCTCACCTAGATAATGAAGATCGAAACATGATCTTTTTCATTTTGTTGGTCAAATATTAAAATCCTTATTTGACACAGCTACAACTGATGACATCGCTACACTACAACGACACATTCAAACACTGAATCGTAATAGTGCCAAAATGGCTCAAGCCATGGCTATTCAAGAAATAAACCATTCCTCCTTCATTACTGCTGTAGATGAACGTTTCAATAATATAATGAATGCAGTACAGAAAAACCATCAGGACACTGTATCCCTGAACGATCTTATTTTCAGTTTTTTGTATGCCATGAAACACGAAACTGTCCTTATTAAACAACTCATATTGAAGAAAAAAACCATGACTCTTCCCAGTTTGATATGGCTTAGGAACACATCATCTTAGGCATTCATGAACAAGTCAAAGGAAAATTATCACCATTTTTATTACCCTCTTACATCCGTTCAGTCTTAAACCAAATCCAATTCATAATTGATGTTTGATTTCTTTTATTTCATATTATTCATAAAAACCACTGCATTTTTTATCAATCATAGCTCATCAGCTCTCCCGATGCTCTGGGATTACCACCAAATTTTGTCCCTTTAACACCTATCTCCCTCTAACATACTTATCTATCAGACTCATATGATTGCCCTTGATTATCCCCAAGGTCAAAACATTATCAAAGGTTTTCCCATCTGCATTATGCAATTTTCTGTATGTGTTCTCTCACTTCTGAAGATTTATTTCTCCAAGAATTGAACCTTGAGAAGACGCATCGGACTATATCTCGGTATTACACCCCGCTAACTTAGCTTTTTTCAACTATATTTGGAGACACAACATTCCAACAGTATCTTGATGTCAAAGTTGCGCATTTTGTATATTTAATAAGTCTTTTTCACAATATCTAGCAACTGACCAGAAACAGCATTTGAACTTAAAGAAAATGGCTAAATTTTCCAAGAAGGGTGAAACGATATTTAAGAACTTATGTTAGATGGTCGAATTGATTTTGCTGTAGATATAATCTCTGATTATAGTGGTGCAGTAGCTATAGTTGCATCTGTCTTAGCTTCACTTTACATGATTTACTGTGTTTGGTCATTCGTTAAAATCCGAACACTAACAGCAATAATTACCCTTACTCACATTCCAAATCCCTTTAAAGCTTTCTCTACCCAACATCCTGATCTCTCTTTAATGTACACAACCCCCTTAAATAATAACCAAGTTACTGTTCTTCTGCACATTTATACTTCATTTACTACTCCATGGTCTTATGCCATATTATCAGTGTTCACAACTTAATGTATTTCTACGCACATAAGCTTATGAAAATTTAAACGCTCACACAAAACTAATATACACCACAAACTCACAACTGGTACTAATTGAATGCTTCTTTCTATTGCTTCTCACCCAATCTGCCCTGACAATTGGCATATCCAACCTCCAGAATATATTGATAACTTTAAACTTATGCACCAAATTTCACAATTCAAAAGAAACACACAAACAAATCAGTGAACATTCCATCATAATTTTACCTCTCAGATTAAAGCATACAAATTCCGCTCACTGTTACAACAACCTTATACGGCATATGTCTTGTTATCTAGTTAACTATCAGAATTTCAAGGTAACTGGGGCAGAATAGTGGTACACAGTACTTACAGTTTGAAAGTGTGTATGAATGTAATCTCTTGAAATATTCTACACCAATGTAATTTTTTTTTCATTCCTCATTTGTTTATGTATAAACACATGTATAACAGTTACTTAGTACATTAATTTCGTAGTTATATTTAATAGATATTTTTGTATTTAGCAAAGTAATATGCACTTTAAGATGGTTTTAACCTATCTGTATTGATGAATCTTTATTTTAAACTTCAACATCACCATTGGCGTTGAAATTACCCATTCATTCTCAAATCTGACATCACCATAGTCAACAGGTTTATGTTTTTGTTTTTTACATGCATTACCATTTATGCTGTATTCTCGACGTCGATTTTTTTAAGTATCAATCGCTAATCATGATGCCCTATTCTTACATCACAATAGATGTTAATATTTATACCCCCGCTCCGAAGGAGAAGGGGGTATACTGTTTTCCCCTTGTGTGTCCGTCTGTCTGTCTGGCCGTAACAAAAATTTCTGTCGCACTTTTCTCAGCAAAATATTTATCGCAGATGCTTAAAATTTTAACACACTATTTGTTTAGCATGCCATATGGCGGGATTTAGTTTTGTACCAATTGGACGTCAACTTTCTGTTAAATGTCGACTTTGTTTATTTTTAGTCTAAAGAGAGTGTTGCAAAACAGCGGGAATACTCCCTAACGTGAAAAGGACCTTCAAATATCCGTATTGCTTGAAGAGTCATATCTAAATATAGACACATTACGTAGACGACTATATTTACTTTGCGGGTATGTTCCGTATACATGTATAGGCAAAATACAGTGATACACAAACATTTTATCGAACACGGCAACCACCAAATACAGTTAGGAAGATGACCATATATTCTGTATTTTGATGATAACATATGTCAATTGATTTCAACTTTCCAGCGTGTTTAAAGTATCTTTCTTTGGAGCTACATGAATAAATCTGATTCTGGCTCTTCAAAACCCTCAGCGTCGTAGTTATAATCATCGCATGTTTCTATAGTATCTAGATAAACGCTTAGTCCAAATAAAAAGGTGGAACAAATTTATCCGTACATATTTTCATTAACCTATTGCACCATCACCGGTTCAAACTTTTTATTTTTTTTTTTCAATTTTTTTTTGCTTTTAACAACCTTAGCATGTATTTTTGAAATCGGCATACCCGGTTATTTCATAAAAAAGGAAAAAATCAACTTTCTACATTGATGCGTACATTGTTTTAAAATCCTTTGTTAAGAAGAAAATGTTTATAATTCAAGTTTATAACGGGGACTTTACACAATAAGTGATTTTGAAAAAAGAAATTAAGCACACATGCAAAATATTACATCAACGAGCGTTTACATAACTTTATTCTGACATTCTTAAATTTTCTATATACATTACCTTTTCATGCGATTAAAAGAAATATGTATAAAAAATATTCCAACTGTTTCGGGATTCGAACCCAATCAAAAAAGTCGGACACGGTTAATCTCTAACTGCGTTACCACTCGACTAATCTATACATGACTTTTAGCGGGGTAATTTAACACAGAGTTCTTAGATTTTAAAGGTATTAAGGATTTTACCCAAAAGTTAGATTTTTTTAAAAATATGCCTCTATGAAACAAAAATCGGAAATGGCAATTTCAAGAAATTGTCTTATTCTTAACGTTAATATTAAATTAATTTTGTTTCAAAGAGGCAGTTTTTCACAACAATGAGGATTCCCCTTTTATAAAGCGTGAAATCTGCCACATTTGTCTGTATAACCAATTTCAAATTTATATAATGTTCTTATAAAGGCTAATATAAACTTTCAAGATAAAATTTTACACTGCTTTAAATACAACGTTGCAAGCAATAAAGAATTACATCAAATTCTGTAAATTTAAATTTTCCATATTATCTGCAAATCCTTTAGGGAAAATTAGCATTGGAACTGCAACATCTTCTTTTCAAACAAATTTTCGTAAAAGATTTCCCAGCAACTATTTATTGCAGATGCTAGAAATTTTAACACACTATTTTTTAGGCATGCCATATAGTGGTATGTATTGTTGTACCAATCGGACGTCAACCTCCTGTTAAATGTCGACTTTGCTTATTTTGCATATTCGCATCAGAGTAGTGGTATTACTAGT
Source organism: Magallana ariakensis (assembly GCA_020458035.1). Taxonomy (NCBI): domain Eukaryota; kingdom Metazoa; phylum Mollusca; class Bivalvia; order Ostreida; family Ostreidae; genus Magallana; species Magallana ariakensis. The sequence continues at coordinate 40,534,428 of CM035812.1, forward strand.
GAGCATTTGCTCACATATATCTTGTTTTTTTTCTCCAGCATCAACCGCGGATGCCATTTTCTCACATCACCACAGATATATATATTGATTTGTCTCATATAAGAAGTATGCTGATTTTTTTTCTTTTGTCATTCATCAACCATAGATGGTGACGTTTGTTTATAATAACACCATATACATATTGGGTTTTTTTTCACCCATGACCATAAATCATGTATATTGTTGTTCATTACTCGTATTACATTAGTTGCTAGTTGTAGATAGTTTTTTTTTTTCATTTTATTTGCATTATTCATTTACCCAAACATCATGTTCTATTTTACATTACCCTCTCCGTACTTTTCTACACCCCTTCATCTCCTATATCATTTAATGAGAAAAATTTTTCGAATCAGGGGGGAATTATCATACGGTACATTTGACCCTTATTAATCAAAAATATTTTAATATAATTTTTTTTTATTTTCTGCCTATTGTATCTGTATTATTGTAATTGATTTTTTAACTATTATTTGAAAAAAAATCTCAAAAAATTACTAATTTTCTGGTTTTTTTTTATTATTTCTTGACAATATTGAACTTCGCTGTGACATAAATAAAATAAACGGAAATAACAAGTTTAAATAAATATATTTCAAATATCCAAAATAATGGGTCCCAAAAAATTCAGGTACTACAGGTAACTCTATTCTTCATTTGCTTCCATTTCCAAACAGCGCGGCCGATCACCGAAAGATTATCCTGATTTTAATTTTACACGTGAAACAGTGTGCAATAATGAAAGATTTATATTTAAAATAATATAATTAATAAAAAGTCTATAATTTGAAACAAAAACAAATGTAAATGTATTAAATAAAATAAACAAATTAAATTACAAACACATGTACAAGTTGATGTTTACGCAATTTTAAATTCACCGCTTACGATTTAATATTCCCACACATAGGTTAGTGTATTATTTTGTTCATAAAAATTTCGATTTTACCATCAATGATTAATTGCAAGTTTTTTAGATATATTAAATTTATTTTCTAATTCTTAATCAAAAAAGAAAGATACATACTAGAGTAAGTTAGATAGAATGCAGGATAGAATTGAACTGTATTTGTTAGATTACTATTAGTTTACGGTGCACTGAACAACGTGTGACTCCCAAATGAATGACACTAATTGAACAATGTCATATTGATTTATAATGACAACAGAGGAATATGAGGGAAAATATTAAAATACAAGACTAAATGAAAAAAAAATAGTGTGACATTTACATAAAGCATGTGATTTCATGGACTCCGTTTAATTTTATGCATAATATTCTACTAACAAATTCCCCAAAGCTATGGTATTTTTAAATCTGTGATAGTATTTCTCTACATTTTTGTAAATACTGGCTTGAAAAAGTTTAATTTCTCCTTTATATATATATATATATATATATATATATATATATATATATATATATATATATATATATATATATATATATATATATATATATATATATTTTCTATTATTTTGCCTTTAAAATGTTCTCCCAACTCGCTATAAACTTTTTTATGAATTTGAAATTTATCAATCACCGATAAAATGAGTATCTATTACATGATTGTACGTTAACAGTTTATTCATCATTAAGATAATTTTAGTTTGTATTTTATTTCAATGCATGACCATACTTTAATGCATTTAATTGAAAGCAACTGTTCTTCCAGAAATTCGTAACAAAACAATACTAAGAATTTCAATCTGTTTTTTTTGTTGAAATAAGAGTTGTCGGAGATCCCGAGTTGTTCCGAACAAATCGTTCATCTTGCGTTCGTCGCTTACTTTGCGCTCCGTTCGCGTTCTGCGTGCCCTCTCCGTTCAGCGATCACAACCGCTCACGCAATTTTGTTCACCGTTCGTTCACCGTTCACTTACTCTTAGCTCTGCGTTCGCTAACCGCTTGTTAAGCGTTCGCTCACCATTCACTCACCGTTGTCTCACCGTTTATGTGGGAAAGTAGAACGTTTTAGGGATTGTACATTCATCATTAATAATATTTAATATGTTATTTAGTTTTTAATTGTTGAATGTTAAAAAAAATCATTATCAATGGCATTCAAGGAACCTACTGCCAAAATGCTTTTGATTTCCACATTTTCAATGTTTAATTAAACTATTAAAAATTTAACAATTTAATGTTAAGATGTTTGTTAAAACTGTAGAGATATATATTTAATTGAATGCATTTTACCCTTTACAATGGATGTAAATTTAGATTTATTTTGTGTAGTTGACCTAAAAAATAACGCTAAAAGATGAAATTGGTTCATTTTTTCAAAAAAGTGTTGCTTATTAAACTTTAAACTTTGGCAACATCTCAAAATACAATTCATAAAAATAAATTTGATATTAATAATAATTATATATATATATATATATATATATATATATATATATATATATATATATATATATATATATATATATAATAACAGTTGGGACTTGATGTATACATGTAGCAGAAACCGAAAATGAATGTGTTCTCTTGTACGTTTGTACCTTGGTAGACTAACTTTTGACTTACGCTAATACACGTTTATATTTTTTGATAAAACATATTCAGATACATAACATATAATAGAAACAGTCACAACTAATTTCATTCAGTTCTGTGGCTTTTATATTGACGGTTTATTTTTATAAACTATAATTTGGAAGACATAATGACACCAGGATGCGTGTCATTAGTCGAAATTAAAACGCACTTTATATTAAAAAAAAACACGAAATCACAAGCCCCCAAAAATGTGTGCCCATGCCGGGTGGTGTCACGTTACTTTATTTTGGATGAACATATTCTTTTCAATTTTTGCTGTTTTAGTTATGTTAGTACATGTTTCCACGTGAACATAATAACAGTTACATTTAGATACTATATTAGACAAGGTACTTACCAAATGATTTGATGTTACCATTCCAAAGGTACTGATGCCGAAAAGCACCGATAAAATCGCTAGTTCAAATGTCATCATCTTCATGCAGCTGAAACGTGTAAATAAAAGTTCAATTAAATAAAAAACTCATTTTTACTCTGCTCAAAGATATCCTCGCAGCACGATTTCCTTAATATCTTAAAATTTCTAAATACCTTGGGTTTCAAACGATATTCACACAACGGAATCAAATAATCCTAAGATTTCTCCTTTGAAACGCACCCTATAGCTTGTCGGTTTCAGGTTTCAATACGCGGCTAAAATTAAAAAGTATACGGGACGTTTGCATTACAACAGACATGAATGTACCCGGACAATGACGTTTTAAAATTCCGAGTGGCTTTCGAATGCATAAATAAGCATCCTTAATAAATCTAGATCTGTTTCGTGTCTGTGAATTTTTCCGACTGGAAAATGATAAAAGTGTCAATGGAGAAATCTTTGATTCTTTCCTTTTATGATTTTTAAATTTACTTCAATTTTACTTCTTTTACGGGTATGTGTATTTTTATCAAAAATTGTTCAAATGTGACGCAACGATAACTTGAGACAATCTATTATATATAGGATCTCTCATGATTTGCGATAGTATATTAAATGATTTTTATCCAACGAGTTGAGTGTTTTCTATCTCCGAGCCTTGGTTCAGATCACAACGAAAACACAACGGAAAAACAACTGACCACTTTTTAAAGTCTTTGGCAATATATTATGCAATTTGCTGACGCCCAAAAGTAAAACAAGTAAAAAAGATAGACAATTATATATATATATATATATATATATATATATATATATATATATATATATATATATATATATATATGCATACCAAACATCAAAAAAAGGTGAAATATAACAATATATACGAAAAGGCAAATTAAAAGGGGAAAATGGCGGAAGAAAGAGGTGGATGGAGTGCTTTTTCAAAAAATATTTCCAGCAAGATGAGAGTGGTTTTCTCCTCTAATAAACAGACCGATGATGATCACGTAATCTTAAGGAGCCATGCTGATTGGAATTTATAGATCCAGAGTTGATATAGAAAATAAAAAGTTTGACTCACAGATATAACTTAACAATCACATAACAATCAACCGCCTATCTAGGTGAATGTAAACAATAACATATATTTTATAATGAAAAAAACAACAACAACACACAGGTCATATAGAAGGCTTATTTACGAAATTGTCTTTATGCCTGCCTGCCTGCCCACATTCATACAATTACAAAAAAACAAGAAAAATCCGACTAATTGTGTTCTGTATTCCAAACCCTCTATAATGCCGTATCAAGGTCAAAAGGATCGTTGATAAGTCTGATATGAAGTCTATTCCTTTACCTTCTCTCACTTTTCCATATTTTTAATACCTTTCCAAACACGTATGTTACCTTGACTGTTGTCAATATATATTGTTTATAGAGACATGGTTACGCATAAACCACTAGATTCTGAAGACAATGATTTTACATGACATTTTAGCATGAGGTTTAACTGTTTGCCATCTGATGTTACAATCTCAGCTGTTTTTAAACAAAACATGGAAAGCCATCATAGTCTATCAATGATTTCTTAAATAATCTCATTTCCTTCCATAGTCCTTTATCTTTATATATTATGTTACTTTGTCGTTCTTACCATGTGTGTTTGGTCAGGTGAATCAAAAATCAGTACGACATTTACTCTTAAATACTGAGAGTTGTTTGAAAATAGTGAACTTCGATTCCCATTTAGGACGTTGTTTACTCGGGGTTTGAGTTCTCAAATTTGGATTGTTATAAAGTTCGATGTCATTAGTTAAATTTGTTCTAAACACAAAAAGTATTTATGAAATGAATTATTATTGACAAAACATTCGATATTTTTACTATATTATGGAATGAGGCTCAAACAAAGTTGAACTTTTAGCAAATCAGAGGAACTTCGGTCTAAATTTTTCAAGATTTTGTTTTTCACTGAAATATTTTTAGTTGTACTTTAATTTTCAAACTTAAGATTTCATTTGTTAGTCAACATAATTTTGCATTTTTTCTGTTGGTTTTATCTCTCTTTTTCATTTAGATAATTGTAAGGCACACACTACAAAAATATTGAAAAATGCTTAAAAACGATAAAAGACACCATATCTCAAAATGTTGATCATTGACCTCATATAAATTTTATGCCAGCAGAGTAAGGTCAATGTACTAAGTTTAATACTATAAATGGTTAAGTATTATCATCATTCAGTTTTTTTGTTAAATTGAATCAAAAATGGGTAGTGATTTGAAAACTATTAGAGGAAATTCGGACTGGAATATTTTATAGAAATTGTAAATGAAAACTTAATGCTTTGTGTCTATTTAATGTCACTGCCATTCACAAACTGTATTTCATTTTAAAAAGAGGTAAGCAATATGTATTATTTTCACAATTAAAAAAAATCTCAATCATAGTGTAAAATTTTTAAAGATTTTTCCTTATCTTTCAAAAAATATTCAATGGTCATTAATTCAAAAAGTAGGCCATTGACCTACTTTTTTGAAAGTGAAAATAACACTACCATGAAAGGTCTATAACACACAATTCATGGATTTTCATTATCATCAGTGGAACTTTTTTCATTCTGAGTAAACGTATACCTTAAGTGAAACTTTATTGCATTGTAATTTGATGTCGAAATCGAAAATCAAAAAACTAAATCAATTAACTTACGACTTAACTATTTAACTACCGATAAACTTATCACCAAACTTTTTTTTCTAAAATTTTGGAAACCTCTTTTCATAAAAATGCTAATGGGCAGTACATTTCACAATTTAAGGAGAAGACATAATGGACATAATAACAAATGTATTTAGTTTTTTTCCCTCTACTGTGAAAGTCCAGAAAAAATATTAAATTTTAAACATTTTATATAGCAATATTGGCACCGCCCCAGGACCTGAAACACTGACCCAGGGGCCATGAATTTTACAATTTTGGTAGAGGGCTTCATGTATGTTGTAATAATGAATTTAGTTTTTCCCAAATATGTATGGGAACATTAAAAAAAAAAAGATTTTCTAAAATTCAATTTATGTTCATTATATGACCTCACCCTAGGTCCGGAACAACTGACCTAGGGACCGTGAATTTTACAATTTAAAGCAGTAAGCTTAATGGACATGATAATTATGCATTTATTGTTTCTCATATACATATAAAAGCAAAGAAAAATATTTTCTAATATTTAATACATTTTCATTTTATTGCCATATTGATCCCACCCTAGGGCCTGAACCCCTGACCCAGGGGCCATGAATTTTACAATTTAGGTAGTAAACATCATAATCATGCATTTAGTTCTTCTCAAATACATATAAGAGCAACGGAAAAAAATTCTAATATTTAATACATATCACTTTATGGCCATATTGACTGCGCGTCAGGGCCTGAATCCATGACACAGGGGTCATGAATTTCACAATATTTGGTAGAGGGCATCAAAGACACCATAATCATTCATTTAGTTTTTCTTAAATATATATGAAAGACGAGAAGAAGATGTCTTAAAGTTAATACATTTTCACTATATGGTCCTATTGGCGCCGCCTTAGGACTTGAACCACTGACACAAGGGCCACGAATTTCAGAATTTTAGTAGAGGCATCCCTGTTCATCAAAACTATGTGCTTCGTTTCTCTGCTGAATGTACATTATTTGAAAAGAAGATTTTTTAAATTTGTATTAATGTTTACAGTTTTTACCCAAACTTTATGGTCACTGGAGTGGGAGTCATGATTTTTACAATTTATGTTCTCCTTCCACTATAGAGGCTAGACACCAAATTTTGTCAAGTTGACCCTAGTAGTTTCATGAAAAAAGCTGAAAATGTTCAAATGACTAAGGCTAAGGACGGAAACAAATCGCAATATGTCACCAGAGTGACTCAATTGACCTAAAAAATATGAACTTTTGAAAAATTACGGTGCCAAAAAGTTTTAATTATTGTTTCTCCAAACACAATAAAAACATATTTATGAACATGAAGGTTTTATGGATAATGATTAATTACTTAATTCTTATTTAGCGCCTTTTGCTAAGAACATAGTATTATTATACCCCCCGCAAACGAAGTTGTGGAGGTATATAGGTATCACCTTGTCCGTCCGTCTGTCCGTCCGTCCGTCTGTCCGTCTGTCTGTGCAAAATTCGTGTCCGGTCCATATATTTCTTATGGAGAAACATTGGATGTTCTTACTTCACACAGATTGCTTATGACCTAAGAGTGTGTCATGACCTTGACCAAGGTCATTTGGGCAAGGTCAAGGTCACTGGCAGAAAAAGTGCAAAATTCGTGTCCGGTCCATATCTTTCTTATAGAGAAGCATTATAAGTTCTTACTTCAAACAAAGATTGCTTATGACCTTAGGGGGTGTCATGACTTTGATTTAAGGTCATTAGGCAAGGTCATGGTCACTGGTAGAAAAAGTGCAAAATTCATGTCTGGTCCATATCTTTCTTCTAAACAAATATTGGAAGTTCTTAATTTACATAAAGATTGCTTATAACCTGAGGGTGTGTCATGACCTTGACCTAAGGTCAATTGATGAAGTTCAAGGTCATTGTTTAAAAAATGCTTAATTCCTGTCTGTGTAATGTTTTGTATCAATGGAAATAATTAGAAGCTAAAATTTGACACAAAGCGTGCTTGTGTTAGGCCACATAAAATTAATTTTTAGATTCTAATCCCTGTTTCTCTGAAAATGACCTGCCCCGATGTTTGTTTTTTTTATTTTTTTTGGGGGGGGGGGGGGAGAAAAAATGTGTTGAAAAAAATTTCGGTTAAAAATCGGGGTCGGTATACCAAAAAGTCAAAATGTTTAATAGCTGCTTGACATGTGGATTTTCGTTTGATTCGAGTCATGTTTGTTATCATAAGGATGCAAATGTCCTCATGCATTAACAGTTAGGTTGAAATAAAATGGATTTTAAAGAATAGAAATTGGTTTGTGTACTTATATTAGCATTAACCGCTTAAAAAAATAGAGCAGTTGTTATTTATAGAAAATGGACGGTGAAATAGATTCATCCATTATTTTCAATAATAGAAAAAAATACATGAGTTATGATTTTTTCTTAGCGGGGGGTATCAATTGAGAGCTTGCTCACAGTATCTCTAGTTTTCATTGTGGGCGCATGGGCAAAAAGAAAACGTAATTTGACATTGTTTTATTCTGCGAAAGGAAATCGGAGCAAGCCTTGGTGTGATGTTTTGTATTTTTGCGTTACAATTGGTGCCATACATCAACATCCTTTTAGCAGAGAAGACAACTGACCAGGGGACATAAATGATTTAAAGCCTAAGATAATAATATATAATGGCTAATACAATTTTCTTTGTATTTTAATCGTTTAGACTGTACAAACAAATCTGAGATGCATAACAGTTATTTGGGGATTTACTGTCAATAAATTTTTGTGTGTAAATCATCAGTTTTATCTGTCTTGCCAGCATTATACTATCTTGGATCACTAGTTGATTCTCATAAATTCCAATTTATAAGTTTAAAAAATGTACTATCGTTTCTCTTTGTACCAATTTACCCTCCGTAATCTTTACCGCAATTATTTGGATTACAAGAATGTTTTGGAGGGAAGTTAATTAGGACAGAGATAAACCAAAAGGAAACTCGAGCTCGTAATGCACTACAGGGAATTACAGTTTTTTAAGATTTACATCTTATTCAATAAACTGTCTATGAATAAAATTTTCAAATATTTATGATAATCAAAGATTAGGAACATATCCAAAATCATCAGGTAAGTATTGTTTTGCTTCTTGTAACACCTCCTGGAACATCTTTCACATTTGCATATGTGGAGGCTGATTTATTGACATTTGGCGGGAGAGATTCCCCATTATTCAGGACTCTTGTGCATTAGCCTCTTGCACCTAACTCACATAGTTGATATCAACGTTATTCTGACCTCAGTAAATAGAAGGTTTTTTTTTTTAAGTTAAAGTATTTTCTAAATAATTAGTAGTACGTGAAAAATAATATTTACTATGATGGAAGTTCTAACAAAGCTCATATGAAGTAAGACAAAAGAAATTATTTTGACAGAAAGAGTTAAGAAGTACATGCAGATTTCGGCGCTTATTACTTGTAGAATGAAAATCTGGGAAGGGAACTATCATCATGCAGTTTCATTATTAAATGACCTTAAAGATTTTGTAGTTCTCTGATCAGCACGTGCTTTTGGTATGCAGGTATCTTTAGTTGATTCACTCTGCAGTGTTATCAGTTTGGTTGTGTGGCCTGTTTATTTATATGCTTAATTGCCGTCCGTGTGGATATTTAACTAAGTCAAACCGGTCTTTATTATTTTTAATTTTTCTGGTGGTCAAATGTGTTCTCATTAATTTTCTTCAAAAGGTTGATACGAGTGTCTTTTGTGAAATTCCTTGATTATTTCAGAGAAATAACAAAGGCAAACAACATAAATAACCATTTCTCAATCTTGTTAACAGAGAAAGTTTGGTGGTCAAATCGATATTACATGTATAGCATCGCACATTTTTGGCATAAACGTCGGAACGGGGGGGGGGATTTGTTTTGCAGAGTTTGACTTAACACCTTACTCCTTTTTTTTTTAGCTTGTCAAGATCATTGCGATTCTTCCGACGCCACTGTTTGGTATTCAGCTAAGTATCCATATGTGTTTTTTTGTATTCTATACTAGATGATATCCCGCGCGCGGGAATTAACACTTTACTCATTAAAATGATCCAATGCTTAATATGTAGATTCATATTTTTTGTTCATTTTTGTATATATTGTGTCCATTTTTTCTAAATTGCTGTCATAACATTGCTTTCATAATATTATTTAAAACTGAAATAAACAAGAGGCCCATGAGCCACATCGGTCATCTGAGGAACAATAGGTATGATAAAATTAGCTTAATGGAGTCATTTTACAAACTATCTGGACAATGTACAAATAATACATGTAGATCCTGTACAAATAAAATCCATTCTCTCCCTGGATATACTTATGTTTATAATCATTAGTCCCTTTTCTAACAGGATGAATTTATAGTCATATCACATGTTGAGTATTGCAGTTCTCAAAAAGATCCTTAACAACTGTTTATATATGGGATATAAACCTACATCAAACTCTGAACCTCTTGTAAGGCCAAATAATTGTCCTGGGGCCATAGTCTTAACAATTACAAAGAATTATCTGGCTAATTAGTTTCTGAGAGGAAGATTTTTAAAGATTTACTCTATATATATCTATGTAAAACTTTTACCCCCCTATTGTGGGCCAATCTTAACCCGGGGTCATTATTTTCACAACTTTGTATATACACTACCTGAGGATCCTTCCACACAAGTTTCAGCTTTCCTAGCTGATTAGTGTATGAGAAGAAGATTTTTAAATATTTACTCTATATATTCCTATGTATAACTCTGATCTTCCCATAATGGCGTAACCTTACCCCCAGGGATCATGATTTTCACAACTTTAAATCTACACTACCTAAGGATGCTTTCACATACATTTTAGCTTTCCTCGCTTATTAGTTTTTGAGAAGAAGATTTTAAAGATTTACTATATATATTCCTATGTAAAACTTTGACCCCCCCTATGATGCCCCACCCTACCCCCGGGGATCATGATTTTCACAACTTTGAATCTACACTACATGAGGATACTTCCACACAAGTTTCATCATTCCTGGCTGATAAGTGTATGAGAAGAAGATTTTGAAAGATTTACTTTATATATTCCTATGTGAAACTTCGACACCCCCCCCCCCGATTGTGGGCCCACCCTATCTCCGGGGGTCATGATTTTCACAACTTTGAATATACACTTCCTGAGGATGCTTCCACACAAGTTTTAGCTTTCCTGGCTGATTAGTTTCTGAGAAGAAGATTTTTAAAGATTTATTCTATATATTACAATGTAAAACTTCGACCCCCCCCCCGATTGTGGCCCCACCCTACCACTGAGGGTCATGATTTTCACAAATTTGAATCTACATTACCTGAAAATGCTTCCACATAAATTTTAGCTTTCCTCATTTATTAGTTTATGAGAAGAAGATTTTAAAAGATTTACTCTATATATTCCTATGTAAAACTTTGACACCCCCCATTGTGGCCCCACCCTACCGCCGGGGGTCATGATTTTCACAACTTTGAATCTACACTACCTGAGGATGCTTCCACACAAGTTTCAGTTTTCCTGGCCTAATGATTCTTGAGAAGAAGATTTTTGAAAATTTCTCAAAATTTTTCAATGATTTCTAATTATCTCCCCTTGAAAAATGGCGTGACCCTTAATTTTCACTACTTTGAATCCCCTTTGCCTAAGGATGCTTTGTGTCGAGTTTGGTTGAAATTGGCCCAGTGGTTCTGGAGAAAATGTTGAAAATGTGAAAAGTTTAAAGACGGACGGACAGACAGACAGACGGACGACAAACAAAATGTGATCAGAAAAGCTCACTTGAGCTTTCAGCTCAGGTGAGCTAAAAACAACATGGCTGGATATTCAGAGGAGTGAGCAGTGATGAAAAATGTAAACTGAAATGGATTATATATACATGTACGTGGCGTTAATTCTTTTTGTTGCAGCTGACTGGAAAAAAATAGCAACTTTTTTTTCAGTTTTAACCAGTGAGTCGGTATTTAGTGCATCGTGTCTCTATATTTTGTTCTTTACGTCAAATTTCACTTTAATTTTTGTCATTGTTCCAAAAAAGATTTTCAAAGATCTGATAAAAGACTGTTTTGAAGAAAAACAATTGCCCCCCCCCCCCCCTATTCAAATACACCGTTTTATGCATACATCATTTCTTAATGCAAGTCGACATAGAACACAATCTGCTCGTTATTTACAAATTAATGTATAAAGTTTACTTCCAACTGTCGTGTTAAAAATGTATGAAATTAAAAAAACCGCTAGTGGATGCATATTTATTTGCATATTTTATACTATAGTTGTCAGATATAAAGTATCTGCCCAATGGTTAACTCGCCCTTCACTTTCCGCCATGACGTTAATCTAACCGCGTTCCTCGGCACCCGTTCTTGAAAGTTCTTTCCATCAAAACTAAAATCGTATGAAATTAATCTATTTTATTCATTACGTTTTTTTAATTAACCTTAGATTGCCGATCCAAGGTATCTGGCTGTGATGTAAGACAAACTCGCCAGTCCTGTCAACCGGCGTCCTTGGTTACCCCGTTCTGGAAAGTTCTATCCAATTTTCTCAAAAGAGGCGTGCTTAGCAAGCGCCTATCCCTCAAAACTAAAATTGCGCATTCAAGAAACGAATTGACTCATTTTATTTATTCAACAATTGTCAAATCTTAACTTCTATGTATAACCTAAATATGTTATTTCAATGCAAGCATATATTTTGATACAAACTCTCACTGACTTTGATCCGCCAAAGCGTGTCTGCCACCTTACTCTCATTTTTGCTATTTCGGGCTAATTTATCGAAGATAAATGTAGGTTTTTAATTTATATCTCAATAATTATTAATCAGGTACAATTCAATTATAGCTTACGGACATCATATCGAACGTGTTGAAATACTAAAAGTTACTCTGGTGCAGGCGTTTTGTAGTTTATTTGCAAAATGTCTTAATTTATAAGTATAGATGGGTTTTTAAACAAGTTAAATTTTACTTGTTTTTTTTCCCCTGTTCGATACTTGCTTTTGGACGACACCGTATTCTTTAAATAGAATGTAGGCTAAATTTAGATGTCTTAGCATCGTGGTATATTTCGGAATACTTCATAAACATTGCAATAATATTTTGTGGCTATTAGTGTCAGGTTTTTTTTAAATGATTCGCGTTGAATAAACGTTAAGGGAAACACAGAAAGGTCAGAACTAAGAACGAAACAAATTTAAGCTTTAAGAAAATGGCGGCGTAAATGATTGTAGATCGTCTGACATATATCTGCACAAAGATTATCAAAAAAAAAACCCACAAGAAATAGCTATTATATTTAAATTACTTTTAAGTCATATAATATACATCATAAATACTTTGATGGGTTTTTTTTCATTGGCACACATAACACATATATACTGAAAATGTAATTACAACTTTTATTCCAAATATTCTGTCAAAATCGTTTTAAAGAATGAATCGTTAAAATGTACATTTTTTAAAAATTTCAACTACTAATCTTTTATTAAAAAATGCTTACCAGACGATGCAACATGCTCTCATTTAAGATAAGAAATCTAAGTTTCGTTTTCGGTCGCCAGGTGTTTTGAGGAAGTAAAGGTATGACGTCGAGTAAATACTATGGTGGCTGTTATAGAACATAAATTTAATCCAAATAAAATCTCACTCAGTTGACCATCGGTTTGTAAGGATTGAGAAGAATAAGTGTATGCCCATGGAACAAATGAATAAGATTCCATTTTTTTTAAATCATCCATGCTGCAAGGTCATGATGCAGTTAACACACAATTACAGAAGAGATACAGTAGTAATATGCCATTAAAACTACCATTAAATACACCCCCTTTACCGTTCGAACTGAATGAGTATTGGTCAAATCTCACGAGATCTCACTTGGAATATAAATTTATTCCAAATGAAATTTCACTCAGTTGACCATGGGTTTGTAACGATTGGGAAGAATCGATGTATTATGAAACAAACCCATTCAGCTTTAACGGAACTTATTCAAAGATCAGTTATTTTGCCAATTAAGTGATCCCTCTCAATACTCAACCACTTTTCCCAATCTTTACAGAACGTTTACCCTGTTAATACTAAAATGAAAATACAAATTGAATGCATCATCTTTATTTCAAAATGTATAATAACAATTTTTTGAATGTTTGCTGCACTGCACAACATTTACAATATCTATAAATTTACACATATTAAAAGGAAAAACTGCAATTCAATAGCAGGGAAGATATAGTCAACATATATACTAACTATACCTCTATATTCAACTATATGCATTTGGAAGTGTATCATTATCACCAAAATTTTTATTAACATTTTCTATACCTTGAATAATTGGTACCTGTGCAAACATATTTGAAACCGAACTTACATCAATCAAGTTTTCTTCATTTCACTATATCTATCAAGACTGCGGCTAGAAAACCATCCTATGTGGCCCATAATGCTTTTCTCAACGTCTGCAAAAACCAAAAAGTGAAAAGGTTACTGAACAACCTTTTCTCAAGCTTAGGGGTGTTTTTCATTCATCGATATTCAACTTTTCCAAACAAAACTTTAATCTTTCATATATACTAATATGACAAACAATCATCCAAAAACTGACAATTTATTCTTTCCTAAATACCATGAATTCATGTTAAATCCCATAAGATCTGCTGCGCAAATACAAGCTTCAACTGCATGAACTGGACAAATCAATTCATCGCTAGCTTTTAAAACTGCAAATACATTTTCTCTCCCATTGCTTAAAGTTTTCTCTACTGTGTGGCAAAATAAAAGTCCTGCATTGCCCGGTAAGGATTTTATTTCCTGAATAGGGACCTGACCCAAGTCATTAGCTCTGTCACCTGCAAAGAATTGAAGTAAGAAGAATGTTTTATCCCTAAGAAACACAAACTTATTTATATTTGCACTTGCTAACTTTAACCGTTCAATGTACATGACAGTTTTTCTTAACTTTCCAATGAAAATTAGTCTTTGCTTGTTTAACACTAACATGAGATTTGGGTGTTCTTTCTGAATAGCGTTAACATACTTTCGAACTTGTAAACTGTCAACAGGATTACCAGAACCATATTTTGGGTACCACTGCTTACCATCACCATACGCTTCGAATAATTTAAACAATTTACCAAACATCGACTGAACACTACCTGCTGATAACCTACAAAGACATCCACACTCACCGAACCTTTCGTGCACTTTTGTCTTCCCGTCCTTATTTTATTTATTAGAAATATACAATGTCTTCTGGTGATGAGTCCAGCATCTTAATGTTTGAAAATTCATTTAAAAAATTTTCAAACTCCTTTTCTAATGAATATTTTTGTTTTCCGTACTTTGAGTCATCCACTAAAAAAATCAAATACCCGACTCTTCTATTCATTTCAAAGCTGCCAACTATTTCTTTGAGAGTTTTCAATTGTTATGATCTAAAAATAAATATAAAAAAACATTTAAAATGAAAGTATTTATGCATCAAGGTCCCATACAGTCATTTGGTATCTGGAGTAAAACATGTTTCAATGGTATCAATAGGCATTTTTATCCCCTTTTCTACCCAACACTAAATTGTCACGTCTACAGGATAACAAGAAAATCCATATAGGTTTTATAGATGGAAATAGAAACCACCATAGTACATAACCTAACCCAGTAGACTTGAAAAATGTCAGTAATGGGAAAATGAGTCCAAACGGTGGGAAAACATAAGGGTTTTTCTCGTTTTCTAACCTCTGAGAAAAAAACCCATAACTCCAGCTAAAAAAAGTGTAAAATATGGTGTGAAATGTTGAAGTGGTGGCCCAAATTCATTTTTCATCACCTTTAGATCTAAAGACATTAAATCAACTAAGTGAGGGCCTAACATTCATTGAATCATATCCCATGCCTGCAGTCAAGGAATTTCGAATCAATGTTTTGATATCAGTGGCCTGCTACACATTATTCAATATTCTATTCAAACCGATGCCCCTTCTCCCCTGATTTCCCATACCCTAACAAGAGCTGTATTGTCTACATAAGCATCTATCCTATGATTTTTTCAGAGCACCTTGGACTGCCATAAGAACATGATAAAGAGCAGTACTGCGTTTTACAAAAGAACTTAAGACCAAGTCGACTGAAAGATGAGTGAACGCTGATCGAACGGTGAGGGCAAGGTGAACGCTTTGTAAACGCAAGGTTAGCGCGAACGGAGCGGAGCGGAGAGCGCAGTTGAACGCATGGTGAATGCACGGTGAGCCCACGGAAAAATGGATAAGTAGAACGTTTCAGGGACTGTAGATGTTTTCAAATATAGCCACTGATTCAGGTTTAACTGAATTTCTTTCAATGTCACATATGTCTTTTAAAACGTCGAATATCTATTGGTATATTTTTCTCCAACTCAAACTCGCACAAAAATATTAGCACTGATTGAAAATTTATCAGCGTAAGAACAGTGCTGTTGCGATACAGTTAAGTTTTCAGTCTTCCACTGAATACGATCGTGGATACCCAATG
Organism: Magallana ariakensis; assembly: GCA_020458035.1. NCBI lineage: Eukaryota > Metazoa > Mollusca > Bivalvia > Ostreida > Ostreidae > Magallana > Magallana ariakensis. Next base: position 40,550,625 of record CM035812.1, read on the forward strand.
CTTCAAGTTTCTTAATAATGATAGTTTTTACAGATAAAAGTGTCATCATTGCAATTATTATACTAAGTATGATTGGGGGTCCAATGTTTTTGATTCGCACAACTATGTATACTGACAAAGGGTACGCCATACGATTTTCAAAGAAAGGATCAAATCTAGATGAATTAGACGAGATCAAATATTGTGTAGCTGAGATTGCTCAGCGTTTTGAATTTTCGGAACACAACATTCGTAATTCCTTGGCTGTATATAAACGTTTATTGGAGATTTAAAAAAACAGAAGAAAGTCAGTTCAATGAAAGAATTGTTCAATTACAATAGTCACTTTAAAGACTATATTATGAGGGCCACCGAAGTTCTAAAATTGCTGAACTTTTTGAATATAGTTTGAAGTCCTTTATACTTTGATGAAGATGCTTTAACAGAAACTATCATATTTGATCTTCAATGGTTTGATGATGCATTCAAAGGCATTATTGAATTCAAGATATCGGAGAAGGGAATAGGGGACATAGAGTATCGCGACCTTCAGTTAACGGGTGAACTAGACGATGATAAACGTGTAACGGTTTGGGATAATTTTCAAGTTGAGGGTTTTCTGATTATAAAACAGAAACATTATCCTATATTGAACGTTAAGAATTATTAGCAATATTACATTTGGAGTAGTCTGGGAATTCTACTTGGTATTACGTTCCAAGCATGATCTCAAAATCCTTTATTCTATATAGAAACAATAAACATATATCTAAATTAAACCTCGTGATTAATTTTAATGCACATGCATACACATTTAAAAAGTAGCTACTGGTAATACATTACGTTAATGTTTACTGTTTCTCAGTGTCTTAAGGTATTCAATGTATAATGAAGGGATATTGAACAATCTTGAATCATTTTGAATTAGTTAAATATGTATTGCTAGTTAACAATAAAAGTAAAATGAACCAAAGTCACATGACTGACAACATAAAATAAGCTGGTGTTTTTGCACCTAAACTTTTTTGAGAAGTTCTCTTTCCTTGATAAAAAGAAGAAAAAAATTTTTTTTTCAAAATATTCTGTGGTAAATGGTTAATTTTATTTCATATTTTAATACAAAGAAAGTTTATTCATACATTCACCACGAGATGTGTATGAATTGCAAGTTACTTTTTGCAATATCTTTAAAAAAAAACAAAAAAACAAGCGTTGCTCATTGACTTCAATGTAACATTCAAAGTGCAATTAATTGGACAATAATCAAAATTTTGAAAATTCCTTCAAAATGTGGTCGTTATTGAATACCTTAACGTTATGCATATTCTACATCAGATTAAATGAATTTAATATTGACAATACACATCGAATCATATTTGATTATTCCTCATGTTTATATATATATATATATATATATATATATATATATATATATATATATATATATATATATATATATATATATACATACATATATATGTAATACATTTTGACGTGAAATTTAATATCTCAGATTTTTTTTTAAAGGAAATAGCCTTATTATAACACTGCTCAACATTAAACAGCACAAACACAAAGTTGTGTGAAATGTCATTTATTAAAATGACATAGAAAGGTGTTATATATATATATATATATATATATATATATATATATATATATATATATATATATTATTGTAAACAATTACAATAAGGCCAGATCGTTGACCAGAGATACATTTTCTAACACTGATTGTTGTCACTACATATTCAACGACAAATTAATATACTACAAACTTTTTTTCTAAAGTGCATATAGTTGCCAAAATAATTTGGTCCAAACAAACCAATATTCTCTTTTACTTTTTAAAAAGATCCTACCCAAAACAATCATTTAACGTATATCACTACCACAAAAAAACTATTGTAGAAGTAGAATACATTTTATATTGATTTATTTATATTAATTTTTATTACGATAAAAATATTTTTCCTAAATTTTGAACAGTTCACTTTTATTTTGTTGAATGAAAAGTAATACAATGCAAACATGTTATAATCGATAAATTTACTTAAAGCATTTCCTTGCTAAACACTATGATCATTTTACAACTAAAAATGTGTAACTGTTAGATGGTCATTAAGGGAAGAGAGGATGTTGATCACGTGACTTTTGTTGATCACATGACAGTTATAATAGAATATATAGAAATAGGTAATACAAATTGTGAAAGTCAAGTTGTTTAAATCGTTTATAATCTAAAGATATTACAAAGAAAATATCCCAAATTTGATTTGTGCCACCAAAACACCCGATTTTTCAGTTTTTATTTAGTAGGCTGACATATTCTGATCAGTTTATTAATAATATGTAAATTTTCCTAATTAAAAGTACGTAACTTAGGGGAATTGTTAACGTTCTTAATTTAAGAAATGTACATGTAGAAAATCATAAATGGTTAATATAATCATTGATATATTTTAACTATTATTTTATCAATGTTGATAAATCAATCTGAAGAATGTATTACTTTTTTGATAATTCAAAACAGAAACTGTCACAAAAAGTCATTATTCCAGAGAAAAGGGGTAGGGATAATTCCTATTGTAGTATCTCCGTTAATTGCCAGGAAAGTGTTATATGTTATAGAACACATGCTAATGTTGATATATGAAATTTGTTTTAAAATTTCATTGAGTATTTTTAATGACTCTCATCCGCTTAGCATCACGGAAACCGGGGATAAGCAACGGCCCTATGCGCCTTCATGGCACGGAGAAGGATTTAACTTTAAATTTTTAAACGCTATCACATTCTGTTCAAATTTAGAATAAAAAAAAATTAAAAATTCGAGGCGTTGATTTTTTTCAATATTTTCGTAAAATTATGATATTTCAAATGTAAAATGGCCAATGTTGTTATTAATTAAGGTCTTCCGTTGGAAACGGAAGACCTTTATATTATTGTGCAGATTAAGATTATTCTTATTTTTCTTTTTTTTTTTCTTCCTAGACGCGAACTTTGAGGCTTCATATCTTGCTCATTTCTGAACGGTTTTTGCTCAAATTTTCAGGGTTTATAGACTTTACAAAACGCTATCTAAACCATTTCATAAATTTTTAAAAATCCTCTTCCGTTAACGAGTTATTCCCCTTTTTAAAAAATTTAGGGCCTTTCATTTCCAGACAAAGGCTCCGAGACTATGATAGCAGGGAATAGGAATCCAACGAATTTGAATAACAGAGACATTGAAGTTTTGCACATCGGTTTTTGTTTTTGGATTACTTTCTTTATTTAGAAAAAGGTAGGGGGTCAAAAAACAGGGTTCCAAAAAGTGCGAAAATTTAGACATATTTTCCTTTGTATCTTTTAAACAAAAAATATTTCGTTAAGACATGTAGAATAAAAGTTGTGCAGCATGTCAAGGACTTTCATTTGACACCAATAAAAAAGGGTTGGCCCCTTAAATTAAGAGCCAAGGGCCCTTGAAAGTTTTTGCTAAATAACTAAAAAACGGCTAGTATTTTGATATAGCTGTCGCTGGAAAAGTTGTTTGTTGGGATCCTATAAATGTTGTTACAATGTTATTTTGTTGGTGAGTTGTGTAGTATGCGTGTAAAAAGCTTTACATCTTAACATGTACCTGTGTTTATTTGGCAAGTTAACGAAAGTCATTGTGCGTACAACTGACATCAAGTTACGACAGACAGTATGCCTGTTTAAAAAGGAGGCTTTAATTCATAAGAAAAAAATAATTTTTTTAGGATACATGCTTTTATGTGAGGAGTTTAAGTCATCTTCGTAAATTCTGCACAATCCTGAAAAACGAGAAACAGTAAATATAAACATTCTTTTTCTTTTCTAGTAAATCACACAAACTACCGGAAAAAAATAAATCTATGCGATACATTTTAGTTATCATGCTGCGTGCATTTAAAATATATCTGAAATCAGAGCTGTGTGTGTGAACCATTACGTAAGCTATCCCTCGCTTGCGGCCGAGAAAGTCGGTAGCCATGGTCGCGGCTGGACTACCTAGCGGTCAGCGGTTATCTAATACACCGGAGTAACGTCTCTCAATTTATGAGTTCATTTAGCCGAAAACAAGAATTGTTTTAATTTTGATCACACATAGACGTTTATTCATCTCAAATTGAATTAACTAATATAGTGTCAATTAAGAAAACGTTCTATTAATTAATAAAAGAAATGTCATTCTCAATCGGGAGTAATATCAGGCTTAGATTAATTGTGGGTTTTAAGTAAAGAAAAAATAATAACTTTTATTTGGTAGATTTTAGTCATTATTATACTGCAAACATTTCAAATCTTCCTGGGTTCTGAGCTGTGTGTGTTGTAACTTTACGTAACCTATTCCTCGCCCGCGGCCGAGGAGATCGGCCGCGGGTACACTACCAGGCGGTCAGCGGTTATCTAATACACCAGATTCGCGTCTTTCATGTACTTGTTTTGAGTTTATATAGCCGCAAATACAGGAACTGTTTTAATTTAAAGTTATTAATGTTTTATTTAAAATGTAAATTAAGAAGTCATTCTGAAAATTATAAAATCCGATATTATTCCAAATCCAAAACATCGTCAGACATAACTCAATGGTGGGTTTGTAAGTATAAAATGTTCTAAGAACTGTACTAATAATGTTTTAGATCAATAACAAAAAACCACAAAGATTACCCCTTTAAATGATGATCATCCCTCACACGCTCGCACATGGCCGAGAATGATCGCGCGCGAGGGGACATCTACATGTACCTTATCACACGTGTATGCTTATTGATATTTTGTACGAACACAAAACTATTTGTTTATTTAATTTTCATTTATATTGGTTTTAGATGAAAGATGAATTTATCTCCCTTATTCAGTTGATTTAGCGTTGATTTAAACGTTAGGGCGAAAAATCTTATAAAAACCTCTCATTAATTGAATAAAAGTAATCTATCAATTCGATTCTAAATATGCAAATAAAAGAACTCCGAGATATTTATCGGCATATGTAAACTTGATATGTGTTTAAGATTAATATACTGCATCGTTGGAACCCACGGGTTTTCTATCCGTTACACTGATTTCAAGCAATGTAACGGATGGAAAACCCGTGGGGTCCAACGATGAATCGACTGTAGTTACTAATGATCATTTCCGTTAATTATTGCTTAGACTTTTTACAGACTTTAACACTTTTAAGACAATATTCAAATTTTGCCTGGCCAACGAGTCATATAAAAAGTATGCACATGGATATATTTATATATTGTGGTGTAAGAAGTAATATTCGACCAACACAAAAATTAAATAGTGTAGAAAGTAAAATAAGTTTTCTTAAGAGTTGTACCAAATTTTAGCAGGGTTTACATAGTAAAAAAAATCATTAATTTTCGAAGCGTTCTAGGAAGTTTAAAAACAAAGTCATCTCTGTGCTGCTCCGCCCCCCCCCCCCCCCAGTGCTCGAGCTGAATTTTAAAATTTGGCGAACAAAAATCGAAAATTATATGTGTCGAAAATCAATTTTTGGTGACTCCTTATTTGTTAACGTTCTTCCTAATGTGTTTCACTTTGCAATCTGTGTGTTTATTCGGCCAGTCTGCGTGTTAATTCATTTACCCCGTGCGACCGAAAATCTCGTGTCCCCCGCCTTCAAATTTACCTGGTCAGTGTAACCCTTGTTAATCAACTAAACCGAGGCCCCAGTTTGGATGTTAGAAAATGATTGGCATTTGTTTACTCGTCCTGTGTACACCATGCCCAGCGCTCGCGACGACGGTGCAATAAACTTTTTTTTTTTTGATTTGATGCATATCGTGACGATAACTCACTATCTTTTAGCACTTTAAATAAAAGAAATATTAAAAGATATGAATTAAAAATTTACTCGTACTTGGTTATGTACCACACTAAATGCGCTGATCACCTATAGTATGTCAAAATCATGTGGTGCCGATCATGTATCCATGAAAGACGTCGTTTATTAATAAAGATGTTTGTGAATAATTGAGAATAAATAATTAAATGAAATCAAATATTGCGTTCACGATTTATATCGTTAGTTATCACATTTCTTTGAGAAATTTCACGAGCTGAAACCGGAAGAGAAACAAGTACAGACAGCTCTGGTGCATGCGCAGCTGGTAGAATTATTGTGCACTTTAATTTAGCAGCTGATCGGAAAAGATTTACAAGCATTGGTTGCAAAGTTGCATTAGTATTTGAGTACGGTGGGGTGATTGTATAATTCACAAAACATCTGGATATATTCTCAGTTAATCCCGACAGAAACTTGCTCAATCAAACGAAGGATTTTGCACATGTCGCACACGGTTTTTCATGCGTTTATATTCATTTCAACGAAGAACAATTTGTTTTATAAGTACATATAAATACGATATTCTTTTTACATAAACGGAAAAACTCTTTTGAGAGCACTTTAATACTCCTTGTATATAGACATGTATACACAAGCGAGCGTGTTTCCCTCGGGGTTTCACACCTCATTCAATATAGGCTTCCACCCCCACCTGAACTAACCTAAGGTAAACTGACCGGTTAAAAACCTCGGCCTTTAAGTGCACACAACCCTGGACTCAGATAGCCATAGGTAATTTATGGATGCAGATCATCAATTGTTATGTAATTAAAATACACTTGGAAGTGAGCTATCACTGTAGTGGTCAATTGTTGAATATAAGTTTAAAGTTTTAAGTCAAAGATGTTAAATAATAATTATTTGTTCTCACGTTTAGAAGTTATGAAATACGTTATTCAATGCAGTCGGTCGCCATAGAAATCATCAGAGTACTGCAAGTGTTGACAGTTTCTTATTTCTATAAAAGACCTTAGGACATAATTCACTTGACTTACAGACTAGCGACACACTTGCCTCCCAAAAATGTATGCACTTCTCAAAGTTACAATTAAATGGTATAGATATGTGTTGTTTAGCGGATTTTATTAATTGTTGTAAATGATAAAGTTAGAGAAATCGTTTTTTCTGGAGGTTGACATTATGTAGAACTCTTTTGTTTAAAAAACAAAAACAAATTGTTTTGACGTCACACCATCTCTTTTGATTTGGTTTAAATATACAATGTACACAGTGCTCTGAACAAAACGCTGGTTTATGCCTTTCTGTTACTCAAGTTAAAAACTGAACAAAATTGATTACTTTTAGGTTCACACGTCACATGTTAATACAGTGTACATGTATGCATAAATATATGATTTTTATAAAATAAATGACATTGTATCTTTAAAAAATTCCCAAAATATTATAACTAAAACATGTATATGTGACATGATAGAAATAATTGTAAACCAGAGGTCTCTCTTCCTGTCACACAAAAGTGACAAAAAGGATTTTTAATTCAGTTGGAGTTCTGCCCCCACCCCTGCCAACATTTTCTGAAATTTACATTTAGAAAATTAAATTTTGGGGTATTGACACCCCCACCCCCACACACTTTCTGGATGAGCGCTCAAGGCAAAAAAAAAATATATTTGGATATTTAAAACAAAATCCTATTTGAAAAAAAATGAAGTTAGAGATGCCTCACAACTCCTACCACTGCCGCGGATTATGATTTTGAAGATTTGTGAATTTCTTTTACTTGCTTGTGAATATTTCAGATAAATATGCTCATCCTTTCAAAAACAATACTGAGGCCTGTATGACCAAACATTATACGGATAGTTACCCCTACCACTGAGCACCTCAGTCTCGTATACTAATAGCGCACCCTCAGATGGGAGAAGGCATTATTGTTTATTTACAATTGGTGTTCTTTTCAATCTCTAATTTTAACGCTGCACTTTTCATAAACTATTCCATGTTTTAGCGGTAGAGGTTTAAGACTTTTTAGTATGAATATAGGGAATCAAAATGTTTATGAAACATAACACTTTTTTCCATGAATCAGCGCAGTGGATGTTGTGTTTATTACACTATGATATAGGCATACCAGTAGTTTGAATCCTGTCATCAGTTGTACATAAACGTATTTATTGATTTTCTGGTTGGAATAATTAAATCCATGTACATATAAGATGTGTGTTTTAAGTTATCATAAATTGATATAACCGTGAAATAAGTTAAAAGGAGAGTTTGTCTGGTTTCTTCAGATCCTCTTGTAGCGAAAATAGAAAAACAAGGAGGGGATCGATGATATGATTTTAATCAGATTGTCTCGACTTGAAGGTGTAACGGAAGACCTTCTCGTTGCTTGTGCAACGAGCTCGGTTCTAGTTTTTATTTCTGTTCTTAAATTTATTGAATATAATTTGCAAATTTATTCCATCAGAAAAATGAAATTGTCAAAAAATCATAATGACAGAAACGGGGGTAGTTCATATCTACGAAAGACGAATAGGGCCAGATACAAAAATATTTTTATCTCGTAATTACGAGAAAAGATCTCGTTATTACGAGTTAATTTTCTCGTTATAACTAGAAAAGATTTCGTAATTACGAGAAAAGATCTCGTTATTACGAGAAAAGATCTCGTTATTACGTGTAAATTATCTCGTTATAACGAGAAAAGATCTCGTTATGTTATTAATCTTTATTTCTGTTCTTAAATTTATTGAATATAATTTGCAAATTAATTCCATCAGAAAATTGAAATTGTCAAAAAATCATAATGACAGACACGGGGGTAGTTCATATCTACGAAAAACGAAAAGAAAGCAAAAAAATTCAATGACAAATAATTTTACACTGCAAGTCCTGATCCAAATTAAGCATTAAAACAATCTTACCGACATTTAAATGTATCAATAAAAAATGATATTTGAATGAGACAAATGAAACAAAATTGATTATATTTTATTTTTATTTGATCCGTTTTCTAGCATATCTTTTCTAGTTTTAGTCAGGCAAACGATTCACTTCATATTTATGTAGGTTAAAAACTGAATTAAAACTTTATGGAAATATTTATCATAAAGTTCTGTTTTGCAACAAATGATTCTCTGACGCATGTCTCCTTATTTCAATTCCAAGATAACAATGGAAAACCGAATAGTAGAATAGCCATTTAGCCATTTAGTAGAGTAACTCTTGATTGGTCCTTTTTAATGTCTCTAAACTTAAGTAATCTTTTCTGAAGAATCAGATACTGTAGATTCCTTATTTTACGCGAGTACTTAATTATGCGATTCAACCATTTTGCATTAAATCGCGAGAATATAAAATCGCGAACGCCTAAGTTTTATCATACTTTCATGTACTTTACATCTGTCCAAAAAATAAAAGCGAGATTTTAAAATCGCGAGATATCCTTCTTTCGATTTTACGCGGATATTAATTCCTCACGTTTAATTAGGAATATACAGTAAATCAAATAATGAAAAGGTAAATTTTATTATTTCCTTAAATACATATATCTAAAAAAGTTATATTTTTGACAAATTCAATAATACAATAAGCCAAAATAACTAATGAGAAGTTATTTTCTAACATTCTCTGTATGTACATGAAATAAAAAGGTAAAGAGCCCTATTTCATGTTTAATAATTTTCTGGTACTAGTTATTTCTGAAAAAGCACTACCAATTTGTGTGTGTGTGTGAATATATATATATATATATATATATATATATATATATATATATATATATATATATATATATATATATATATATATATGTGTGTGTGTGTGTGTGTGTGTGTGTGTGAATATATATATATATATATATATATATATATATATATATATATATATATATATATATATATATATATATATATATATATATATTTATATATATAAAGCATTTTAAGTAAACCTAAAATCCCTTTATTTAGAAATACTGTATACAGGGAAATATTCGCCCCTGTTTTATCGTTACATGTATCAATGGGCGAATTTAAGTCTGGGCGAATTCTAATGTCTTAGCGTTTCTCTCTTTTAACACAACTTTGTCTGGGCGAATTTAAAAAGGGGCGAAGAAAGCGATAATAACACGGGGCGATTATAACCCTGTATACAGTAGGAACAATTATCGAACAATAGGAACATTTTTAAAGTTATATACTTAATAAATGTTAATTTTTTCCTTAATACCGTAAAACAAACCCAGAATTAAAACTCTCTGTTTATTTTGCCATATAAACAAAACACTTGCCATTTTTGTGTACAGACTAAGGACTTACGACTATCCATTAGCAGGTGTAGATTTTTGTGAAACGCAACTTAGTCTGTTTTTTTTTTTAGGTTTAGTCCCTTATTTAGTCCTTACTAAGCTTACGCCTGGGCGTAAGCTTTTTTGAGAAACAGGCCCCTGTTGTATTTTTATGAGGCTTTCAGCTCTTTATTGATCTGATTTTAAAGATGAAATTATTATTTTGAAGAAAAGTAATTAGGCATACATGTACATGTAAATAAGGAGATTGATTTGATGTTTCTTTTGATGTTAAATATCAAATCAAATAAATATTAGATAATAAGATGTTTGTTTAATTATCTTATTATATCAATGTTTATTTCAAGGCGTTTGAATAAACTTTAGTTGTTGATTATGCACAGGACAATGACTTAACATGAAACAGGACACGTTTGATTTTCCTTATATAATATGAGTTGAATTGCGTCAAAAAAAAACAAAGAACATCTGCAATCGGATATTTTGATAAAATATTTTTAATTTATTTCAAATAAAATATATTTGGTTTAACATGAAGTTGACATTAAAAAGATGATTGAGTTTCTGATAGACAACATCTATGTAGTTTTTGGAAATCAGGTATTCCAACAACCTGTTGGAATTCCCATGGGTACCAATTGTGCCCAATTGTTAGCAGACCTATTTTTGTATTCATATGAAGCAGAATTTATTCAATAACTTGTACTTAAAAAAAATAAATCACTAGCTGTGGCCTTTAACTCAACATTCAGGTACATTCAACGACGTATTATCAATTAACAATTGTTACTTCCATACCTACGTCAACACGATATATCCCAGTGAACTTTTTGATAAACGTGGTGACTTCAATTTTTCTATAGTCAACTTTCCTAGCTTATGTAGCAATATACCTTCATCACATGCATATAGTGATTTTGTCTCTCAGTTAATTCGATACGCAAGGGCATGCTCTTCGTATGAACAGTTTCTATGGCGAGGCAAGCTACTGACAAACAAGTTGATAAAACAGGACTAGTAACAGCCTCGTTTGAAGTCATCTTTTCGTAAGTTCTATGGTCGATACAACGACCTTGTCAGCAAATACAATATTCCACTGGGTAGTATTCTGACTGACGTTTTTCATACTAATTGTTAGACCATAATTAATCACCTAATAGTGTACAGACTTTTCCCTTTTTCCCGATTACGACAAAGAGCACAAAGCGGGTGTGACTAGTCAGCTGAGGATGCTCACTCCTCTATGGCACCTGTATCTATTTTTTAAAGAGGTCCGTGTTCGCTCTGCTCCTGTTTTGAAATGTTCCTTTGGACTTTGAATTTGAACACTGTTCGTTATTACCACACGTCAATTTTAATACATATAATTAAGTTTACGTCATTATCTTTTTGAGTTAAAGATACGGAATATGTGACAATTTTTTTTATTTGAAAAGGACATAGAGTTTCAAATAAATCAAGGAGTACTATCGATCGACAAAAGTTTCCGGTTAATCGACCAGTCTCTACGAGTAAAATTGACATCCATAATAAATATTTATTCTTTAAAAAATATTTACTCTCGTGCACTTCAATTGCTCGATATATATACACTTTTGGTTAATTTTTGCACATTTTAAATGAACATGAACGTTTTTAACTGTTTTTGCAATCAAATTTATCAGATTGGCTTTTATTAGGTTGCAATGTTCCTACGATCAACTCGAAAAGCTTTTTCAAGACGTTGTTCTAAATGTTATGATATGGAGGTATGTCTTTTTATTGTAAAACTAGAATAAATTATTGTTTTATGGCCACACTAATTTAATATCTTGTTCTTCGGACAAATGATCAAAAAAAGTAGGGGCGGGCGAGCGATTTGATAATTCATGAATTATTATTTTGATTTGACATAATTTCCAGGCGGTACATAAAATAGGTGGAGCGAGCGATTATATATTTTTAATTTTTTACATTTGTAGACTAAAAATCTATATAAAGTTAAATAATCATGTGAAATATCAAACATTAAATGATTTCCATCTATCTACATTCAATTATTGTAGATCAACAATATATTTACAACCTAAATTAATTATCGAGATTGACAGGTTTTTTTTCACGGAATTCAACTTTTGAAAATATTGTTTGTTACATAATGACTTTATATGATGATTTTGCATTTTTTTTGGCTTGGTTTTAATGTAAAAGTATTGTGGATTATTGTGATATAAAAAATAAGTCTAAATGAATATAAGATGAGAACAAACTATTTATTCAAAAGGCTTATAGATGTACTTAGTCTTTCATGTTTGTGTGATGATTACTAGAAAAATAATAAAATCCAAAACATTGAACAAATTTACAATACAGAAAGTCTTTGACTGATTCACAATGAATACAAATAGGAGGAAGATAATGTCTCAGTGAAGCATTGAAGAAGCAAGTGTCCACATCTCAAGAGCAGGCTAAAGCTCTTCTAACCATCAAAACCAAGCTTTGAATTCTTTGTTCCTGGAACAATGGAAACACCAGAATGGAAATTAATCTTCCTCCTTTATTTGTTGAAGAAGCTCTTAGTAAATGAAATATACCATATTCTCAGTAGTTATAAATATCGTTACACAGCAACGATATAATCAAGTTGATATTGTTTATTTTTTCATCTTATAATGATAGTTCACAATATCACTTACTTGTTCTATTGTCAATTTTTGTTGTTGTAGATGTAATTGCCACATTCTTCGCACAGGACAATGTTCCAACCCTTTTGATTATTGCATAAGTCTATATTTTGACGGCCAACTTCACTTTGAGAATTAATATGACCGGTTGGCATCGTTAGTATTCTACCAATAAACCTGTGTTAAATTTAGAGAAGATATAGTAAATGTACATGTGTATTGTCAATTCTAAGACCAAAAAACACAATAAAAATAACGTACTAGTCATCTCTATAAAATAATTTCTATATTCCTCTGACTCATCCCCTGCTTTATATTTTAGATGGTGTGTGTGTCTTCCCCACACGCAATGCAACAGTATGTAATAGAGGGGGTTAGAGCCAAAGGAATCTCAAAAAGTGATATGATTTTTTATATACTTACATCCAAGCGTATCCAAAATCTTATTAACTCCAATGTCCGAATGTTTTGCCTTATAAACTGAGCTGGTATATTGACCAATCCATGCTGTCATCCTCATTTCAATTACCAAGTCTCTCGAAGAGTTTAAATAAGTCGATAATACATCGAAAGTCGTATTTATGGCAGTGCTTGTAGTAGAACACATCATCGTTTTCTGTTGTTTTTCAACTTTGAGATTCGAAAACAGCGTATTTTATTCAAGATAATCAACGTTTATTCTCTTACTCCTAAGGATTAGTAAATTTCCGATGATTTCTAGACGCAAATGAGACCGAGAATATAAGGTAAAAAATAAATTGGAGCGGGAAACGGAACGAAATTTTCCGGACGCGGGAAATTTAAAATAATATTATTTTTGCACTTTTGTTAAAATACGAGCGCGCTGGTCTGTCGAACAAGAAATCTTATTGGTGTGGCCTATATAACAATTTTTTTTTGTTGGTACATGTGTATTAATAAAAGCAAATTCAACATTAATTTGTAACTTAATTGGTGATTTCTATTCTTTTAGTCATATGTCGAAATAATATCCTGCAGCCATTATTTATGCCGTCAGTGTGTAGTGAAACAAATTTCTAAGGCGACTGATTCAAAAATAGCAGCATGTATCTCGACCAGATGTGATGGAATTCCTGTCCAGTGTTTAAAGGATGTAATAAACAAACCTATCGAAGAAATTTTGAAGGTTTGGTTTTCATGTTTTTAAGCATTATGCTATAAAATTATTTGTTTGTAAAATTCATTGATGTAGCACATAATGAGGTCTCGTATACGTTGTTGGGTTTAATCAAACCAGATGCCGAAGTGTTATGTTATTATCAGGTTTAGTCCCTTTTACAAATACGTCCATATTGACTGTCATATTTTCTACATTTTGATCCTTTCAATTTCAACATGAAATTCTTATATGGAACTTAAATATAAAGTAAATAACTAAAGGGAAAAAATTATGAATGCACAAGGTATCCTTGGGTTTTAATTATTCAATGCGATATATATATATATAAATATATATATATATATATATATATATATATATATATATATATATATATATATATATATATATATATATATATATATATATAGCAAAGTGCAAAAATTCCGGATTTTTCTTTTTATACCGTATGCATGCATATTTTTTAAAGCATGTACTTTCTTTAAAAAATTATCACATCGACAAATGAATGGGATGCTTTTAGAGTTATACCCCTTGTATCTATGTGATTTCACGTGATGACGCTTTCAGCAGACGATAAGTTTTCGGGTTTCAGTGATGTCAGAAATTGACAACAGAAAACGTCTTCTTAATCTTTATAAAAGCGGAATCACTTCAGCACAAAAACTGTGTGAAATAACAAACATACATAGGACTACAGTGTTTGACAATTTGAAAAGATTTCGTGAAGGGAAGTCAGATATACGGTGTCCGGGATCTGGGAGGAAGACAGTTTTTGACGTGAATGACAACAGACGGGCTGCACAACTTGCTGCTTCTCATCTGCATTGGTCAGCACAGCAAATTGCCAATGAATGTGCAAGAAGAGAATCAGCGTTAGTGTCAAAATGGACTATGGTTCGTACTCTGGCTCGCAGTAATTATTTTAAATCTGTGCCGCAAAAGGTGCCACTAATGACCGCAGAGCACACGCGTAAAAGAGAGGCATGGTGTATCGTTCATCAAAATTACAATTTTGATAATGTGATTATTACGGCCGAAATTCGATTTCAGTTCTAAGATATACTCGGAAAAGGTGGGCAAAATTTATACATTGTCAAAAAATGGTGCCGAAGTTCTCACCAGCTGTTACGGTGTGGGGTGGAATAAGCAAGTTGGGTTTAACTCCACTTGTTTCCGTGAATAGAAATATATCCGCAATCAAGTACTGTGAAATTTTGGGGGAGGGATTACTGTTGTCTAATATTGTGACAAACGATTTACCGTATGTTTTACAACAGGACAACGCTAGACCGCACACCGCAACCTATACCCGTGACTGGTTCACACAGAATCACGTGACCGTAATGGAATGGCCTGCCGCTTCCCCGGATTTAAATCCGATAGAAAATGTTTGGTAGATCATGAAAGATCGTGTGGAAAAAATTCAGCCAGAAAATATCACTGACTGGAAAGTTACAATCATGGAAACGTGGATGGGTCTGGATCAGAACTATATAGACAGTTTGGTAGACAGTATGCAACGACGCATCCCTCAGTGTATAGAGCGACACGGGGGTCTGACTAATTATTAACATTATGCATTTTGAACCCAGTGGTTCTATATTCATTCATTTGTCTCAAAATGATGATATTGTTGCAAATTGAAAAATAAAACGACTTAAATTGAAATCCGGATTTTTTTGCCCTGTACTATATATATATATATATATATATATATATATATATATATATATATATATATATATATATATATATATATATATATATAATTGTTTTCAACCATCCTAAAAACTGTTTTTATTCATTTTTAGAACAACGTTGACTATTTCACTGGTAAGAGATTGCAATAGTGTTTATTTTTTTTTATATGCCGAATTATATTTTAAAATTGAATAATTAGAACACTAGCTTATCTTCTGTAAAGCATAATACATGTATCTACATATACACGGTGTTACATGGTCTTTCCCCCAACACGTTTCTAAACAATTATCTTATGTCATCTTTTAAAAAATATGTCCTATGTCTGATATCGTACTGTCTTTCAAAAGAATTAACTAGAAGATTTGGGATGACAGAGAAAAAAGACGACCGGCAAAGCAATAGCAGTGCATGTGGGACATCATTAAGTATTACAACAGAAAAAGAGAAACCAAGCTCTTCGAGGGGCCAACTATTTGATGTAAGAATTGTCTAGTCATTGTTTTTACACATAACGAAAATTATTAGCAAATTCTGAAGTAAATGTACTCTAAGATTAACCCGTTCGAAATGATGGTCATGTAAAATCCTTGTGTAAGTAAGCAGTAAAATTGGGAGGAAAATCATAGACTATAATAGTGTTTATGTATAAAAATCAGAACAATGTACATTCTTATATTGGAGTTATCATTATATATTTACACTTGCAAATGTATTCTCTTATATAACACTTTTTGAGCAATTTAATGTTATACCTGTATTACGAATAGTCTGAGTCACTACTTTTTTCACGAACCAACCAATATTCATTAAATGCAACCTTGTATCGTAATGAAAACATATAGTTCAGCCATAAAGAGAATAAAAAGTATCTATATTTTATAATAGGAAATTTAATTCATTATTTTTTCACAATTTGAAATCAATTGCAAGGATGAATAATCACGGCTTTGGATTCACGTAAGATCATGTTTTTTGGGTCGACATCGTTACAAAATGTCACTGAAAAGTATATTCGCAGTTTGTTAAAGTAGTTAAACTCAGTTAAAGATCATATCTGTTCCGTAAAAGAATAAAAATAAAGCTTGTCTCTATAATGTCCGAGGATATACATTATGCTCTTCAATCTTCAATCTGTGACTTCAACGGAATTAACCCAATCGTTCTTTATGGGAGTTGATCACGTCTCCGACCCATATTTATATCCCGATACACATGTACATCCAAAATTACAAAAATGATACCGTATTTCTTAAAATGCAATGCCTATACATGCAGTCTGACGTTGAGTTAAAACGTCGAAGTCCTTGGTGTATCTAAGAATAATAAAACCGCATAAATTCACCGCTTGGCCAGAGGGTATAACCGCACTCTCCCTCAAAAAATCGCTTGTGCTACTTGTGGATTAGTGATTTTGAAATTTTTCGATGTATTCTTGTTTCAACCATCAATTGTATCATTTCTGTTGATGTTTTACCCATGTCCACACAGAATTTAATGATGGCGCGCTCCTCCGTGCGGTCGGCTGACGTTGGTTTTTTTTCTGGTGTTTATAAAAACATGTTTTTGCCTTAATATCTTTTACAAATTCCTTGTTCGTTTATAAACGGCTTCATATGGCGTACGAAAATGTCGAATACAACACTAACTACATCACAATTGAAGATTATGATGTTTTGTCATGTTTTTAATAACTATAAATATTTTTACATGTAACTAAAACCTTTCTACGAAGTTTGGACATATTTTACACTTGGCCGTGCATACTTTCCGCAACCCTTTAAGTAAACTTTTAGTTCAATTTTACGAAACATTCAAAACATTCAAAATCACGCTTGTTTGATTTTAATTTTTATGACAAATATATCGGTATGTATTGTGTATATATATATGTTTTATATATAGTGAACATGACTCCCCTAAAAACGGTTGAAAAATGCATTTTATAAATTTTAAAGTTGATAAAATAGACAAACTTCAGGTAAGACTTTACAATATAATTTGGGTAGAGATTTAAAACAGATTGAACTTCGTTGAGAATATTTTACACATATCCATCAATTTATATAATTGTGGAAACAATAATATGAAAAGTAATATTCATTAACTAATCATCAAAATTTGAATCTGTAAAAATTTTGATAGTTTCAACAGAGGTCTTTTTTTATAGTATCATTGTTTTCTGTTTTCTTTATTTAGTTGCTTCGCCCATTTTTTGGAGAAAAAATAAACTGCAATTCATGTGTTAATATGGTAAGATATAAATTATTTGAGAAAAATTAACATTTAAATTCATATATAAGAATGTGATTTGCTTTTAAAAAGCCAATCATTTATTATTTAAAAAATCATATGCAAAAAACTTAAGTTACTTTTTAAGGCTGTCATTGTGTTTGGGACATGCTCCCATGGTTGGTGCGTTGAATGCCTGCAAAAACGTATAGCGACGTCAAAAGATGAAAAACTTCATTGCAATGATTGCCCTTCCTGTGGAAATATTAGAAATGCAACTCGCTTTTTAAAAAAATGCAGAACTGAAGGTTTGCTGGTAGGTACTTGTATTTTTTATGTTATTTTTCGTACATCTTGATGTGTCTTGAAATGTTGTAAACTTTTTAAAAAGTTTAATTCGACATGTTGCAATGCACTTTGCAAAAAAAAAATACGCACTTGAAAATAATTTTTTCAAACTACGTAAAATTTGAGATCAAATCAACGCTCTTTGAATATTTTTTTTTCAAATTGCGTTAAATTTTAATCAAGGCAATTTGAAAACAAGTAGTCTTTTTCAAAGGAAGGATCGAACGTGATATCATTGATCAGCTTCATGTTAATGTAACCCGAAAGCAATACTTGCATTAAACATGATAAATATGATATATTGCAACGTTTTGTTGATTACTAAAATAGCAAGGAATGAATAATAAGCGAATGTACTTCCGATTAAAACTCATGCATGTCAAGAAAAACGTGATTTAAATCATTATGTAACTGTACAAATCTTTAATCTCAAGGCAAACACATTACGTGGGTAAATATTTTCCGGACACAACTGTGATCAGCATAAGCCGATCACAAAAATGTCCAAAGTGCGTTATGAAGGAAAATCAACGTATTTATTAATGCACTTTTAAAATATGTATAAATCACAAATTCTGGAAGGGCGCAACCAAAAATACATTACATTTAACAGTACAGCATAGTGCCATAAATGATTCAACTTTTTAATGGCTGCCATTGTTTTTAAATAAAGTCGGCTTACCTGAATTCGTTGCCGGCCCTCCAAATGAACTCTAATCACTCTAATATTTTGTAATGTCACCTCTCTGGATCAGTATTTCTCTACATCTTCTTGGTAGACTTGTGTACAATTTTTGAATGTAAAAAAATGGTATTTAATTCCAAGAATTAGTTAACTGCGTTTTTAGGTAATTTACATTGCGGATCAGGTAAAGTCTAGTTTTTATTTGTTTTTCATTAATAGCCAAACATTTTCGATTGGACTTTGGTCAGGAGATTTGGGAGGCCAGCTTATCTGTGGTATTCTGTTCTGATGTTTCCAATTTTCAGATTCATTTGACCGATCACATGGAGCATTGTCATCTTGAAAGTACCATGTATTGTTGCCAAAATGTTTGACAACAACCTGCCAAATATTGTCATCAAGTGTTTAAATAAATATCTGAGAGTTCATATTTCCATTTATAAATGCTAAATTTCCTACCTCATAGTATGTTATACATCCCCATACCATTATTTTGATAGTAGCAGACGACATTGGTCCAAACACTCTGGTCTCCATTTTTCCGACGACTTTCTCCAGACTTTAAACTTTCCGTCAGGTTTAATAACAACCATCATTTCATCCGTGAACATCACCTTCTTACACTGGTTATTAACAGTCCAGTGCAACTTTCCTCGGCACCAAGCTATGCGTTTCTTTTTGTTTACGTTTCGAAATCCAATGGACTTCCTAGAAGATATCCTTGTGTATCCCAAAGAGTGGAGTGTTTTTTTTTACTGTGCGACGAGAAACTTTAATAGGTGTACTGTTATTAAAATCAGCACGCAGTAATATCTTTCAAAGTTGTCATACGAGAATTTTTTACTAGCCTGGAAAGTGTCCGTTCTCCTCTGACAGTTACGAATCTTGGTCTTCACTTTCGCGGCCTATTTTTTTTACATACCCACGTTCCCTCCAACGCTTTATAAACTTAGAAATTGTAGACTTATTTATGTTTAAACTTTCAGATATTTCTGACGCCCTGTGTCAACTTTCTATCAGTTGTATGATCACATTTTTAGTGTTGTCTGACATTTCATTACCGTGTTTTGCCATTTTGTAAACAAGGAAAAAATGTAATAATTAAATTGAATTCGATACGAAAAATTTCGGAAATAAAAATTCGTCAGTGTTAAAGGGGCATGGTCAAGATTTTGGTCAAAAATAGTTTTTCCGATTTTAATGTTTAAAGTGGTTCAGTAAAGCAATATTAATAGGCAACCAAAATTTGAGTGCCACTCGTTGAGTTATAAGCGAGTTGCCGAGCTTACAATTCTCTAGTATGTAAACAAAGCTTTTGTTTACATTTTGAGCGTTGAAGTGAAATTTCCAGTTTAAGACCTTAAATGAATGTGTTAAACGTTAGAAACTGTTTATTTATGCTTAAAATGAATAAAAAGATAGACACATCAGTTTGAAAGTAATTTGTTACTATTATATTTAACATATTTAAACAAAAACAGGGCACGAGCCTTGTTTACATGACAAAGAATTGTAAGCTCTGTATCTTGCTTATAACTCTACGACTGACTCTCAAATTTCATTTTATCATTAGAAATGCATTCCTAAAGCATTGTAAATTGAAAAAAGAAAAATAGAAATTGACCAGAATCGTGACCATGCCCCTTTAATCCCCTTTGATCATAAAAAGATAAGTGTGACATCGTTTTATTGTCTCAAACGTAACTTCAATTAAGGCGACGCTAGTTTTAAGGCGCCATTAAAAAAGTTGACTCATTTATGGCACTATGCTGTAACACCATTCAAACTGATTACAAAAAGAACACATGTCCTTCACCTTTCCCTCCCAGATTATATTACAATCGACCAACTGGAGTAAAAGAACGTAAAATCTTAAAAACATTAAAATATTATTAATTAAAATAAACATTAAGGAGGTTGGCACCTGAAATAATAGTAATGTCAATCATCCGTAAACCACTTGGATATAAAGATGGGGACCTAAAATGTTCATTTATTTTATTTGTGACCCATGTCACATGCCATTTTTTGGAAATATTGGGCTCCAAACAGAAATGATAATTTTCCTGAAATTTTTGCTAAAATTTGACATGGAAATTGATAATTTGAAGAAATCAAACAAATATTTATAGTTTGAACTATTATTCAGTTATGATTTTTATACAGTATGAGGTTGAACACATGTAGTGATTATAAAAGTAAAATCTAAGTCAAAGTTTAAAAATTCTTGCTCTACTGGTGGCTTCAAAGCCTTGTACATAAAGAACACACAACA
This sequence comes from Magallana ariakensis, assembly GCA_020458035.1. Taxonomy (NCBI): domain Eukaryota; kingdom Metazoa; phylum Mollusca; class Bivalvia; order Ostreida; family Ostreidae; genus Magallana; species Magallana ariakensis. Next base: position 40,571,791 of record CM035812.1, read on the forward strand.
GATGTTACAAAATTTTGGAGTAATCAAATTATAACGCAAATAAAAAAAAAATTATAGTAATGTCATCTTTCCAAAACTTTGCATACAAATAGACATACATTTATTGTCTCATTTAAAAGTAAAACAAGTAGGGGTCACACCTCAAAAATTTGAGATATAGCATGAAATAAGCTAATTTCAGGCCAAAATTGGAGTTAATTTTTTCTTAACTTCTATGAAATATAAGCTTAATATGCCAAAATATATCAATAGAAATATTAAAATAATGTTTAAATATGTTTATTAGAACATCATGAATATATCATAATAACAAACTATCCAGAAGTTTGGTCTGTGCTGAAAATTAGGAAGCTAAAGTAACAGTACTCTAAAAATATTGAGTTATGAAAATTGTTCATTTCTTTCTTGAAAACCTTCAGTCACAAAATATAGTCCCTTACTAAACTCTGTAAAAATTAAATTTTTTTGAAACAATTTTATTCAATAAAGTTTATTTGGCATTGTAAAATATTAATATACTACTAGAATTAATATGTGATGCAGAATTTTCAGACTAGAGGTGACCCAAAATAGCAACCCAAAACCTGAGGAGCGAACCTCTTTAAGGTATCTTTTTCTTGAACTTTTATTCTGAAAGATCATACTGAGTTTGCTATATATATATATATATATATATATATATATATATATATATATATATATATATTAAAATGAAAAAAAATTAACAACACTAATCGTAAAACGTAAGCGCTTTCATTTCTTCCTCAGACGTTTTACAATACATTTTAAAAAAACAAGTGACGTTAGTGACGTTAAAATTCATGACGTTATACAAACAATACAATGACGTCACAATATAGTATAAGGAAACAGTTTATAACGTTCATGTTATTGCATAGTTAAGCAAAGTAAATACAGATACATATTAATTTTTTGCTATATCACTGTTTAAAGATGGTTTGAGAGTTCGTATAAAATGTTTTTCTTTTTCTCTCCTTTCAAGTACGTTGTCGCTATAAAATTTATAAAGCGGAATCACGGTAAAATGGCCTTTCCCGCAAATATCTAAATGTTCGCTAACTTTTATTTTACGGTATTCCGGATGTTGTATTTGCTGTTTGTGAACTCGGATCCTAGTACGGAGTGTAGTTCCGGTTTCGCCGATGTAGTATTGTTCACATCCCCCGCATATTATACAATATATTAAGTTTTTGGTTCCGCACGTCATGCTGGAGTTTACTTTAAATTCCCGCTCTCCGATTTTAAAGATGTTTCCTTCTTTTAAATATGGACAGGTTCCACATCGTTGATCTGGACATTTTCTTACTCTATGCAAATTGTTATTGCATAAGTTTGATTTGCAAAGTATGCGTTTCAGATTTTTAGGTTGTCTTTTACTTTCTATTACGCGGAAATTTCCGAGAACTTTAGACATCCTTTCATCTGTTTTGAGTACGTCGTTTAGATGTTTAACAAACGGTGTGATGTTTTTATTTTTCGGATTGTAGGTGGTAACAAATGGAAGGATTTCTTGTGTTGTTACATCAGGGGACGGAGGATTAATTAATTGTTTTCTGTCGAGATTTTTAGCTTTCATAATTCCATCTTCGATTAATTTTATAGGGTATCCTTGGTTACGAAGATATTTTTTCATTTCTTCCAGACGTTGGTTCCTTTTCTTTTCATCGCTCACTATGGTGCATATCCTCCGAGCTAAATTGTATGGAATCGCACGTTTTGTGTGCCTTGGGTGGCATGAATTAAAATGGAGGTATTGGTGCGTATCCGTTGGTTTGTAGTAGATGTCTGTAGATAATCTCTCTCCCTCGTGAGTTATACAAATATCCAAAAATGAAATATCATGTTGACTTTCTTCAATCGTAAATTTGATGTCAGGGTCTATATTATTTAAAAGTTCATGGAATGTTTCTAAATCAAGGATTTCCTGGTTCCAGATAATGAAGCAGTCGTCCAGGTATCTCTTCCACGTGTTCTTGATGTTTTCAGCCAAGTTTGGACAGAAGTCTTTAGCTATATTATCATATAAATTTTCTTCTAAAAATCCTAACGTAAGGGTGGCATACGTGGGGGCCATTTTTGTTCCCATGGCAGTTCCTTTGATTTGTTCATAATGTGTATTATTGAATACGAATGTATTGTTGTTTAACACTATTTCCGTTGCTTCCAAGATGAAATTCTTTTCAAAACGGTTATTTATTTTCCCTGGAAATTTGTTAATCCAATAACTCAATGCTTTTAGTCCTAGCGTACTTGTAATATTAGTATACAAGTTGGTTACGTCCATTGTAACTAATTTGTCACTTGGTGTTACTCTATCTGGCAAATATCTCAAAAAATCCAAGTCGTCTCTCACAAAACTCTTAACCTCTGTGCAAAGAGGTTTTAACAGAATGTCCAATAATTGACTGAGACGTTGAGTTGGAGATTTGGGTCCTCCTACAATTGGTCTGAATGTTAGATCCTCTGGTTTAAGACAGGTTATATAATCAGAATTTTGAATTTTAATTGCTTCTCCAATAGTTTTTGACTTGTGAATTTTGGGTAGGCCGTAGAATACACTTTCTCTGTAATCAAAGTCTGTCAAAAACAAAGTTTCTTTGTCCGTTATTGAGGATGTGTCCTTGTGTTTTAGTAGTAGATTTTTTACTTTTTGTATAGTTCTGCGATCTCGATTTTCTGGTATTTCCTTGTAAAATTCTCCGTTGGAAAGCATTTGAGTAATTTTGTTTTCGTAGTAGTTAGCATCCATTATTACTACAGCGCCTCCCTTGTCCGCTTCTTTGATAACAATTGTACAGTCATCTGATAAGGATTTCATAGCTTGTTCTTCTTCTTTTGTCAAATTACTTTTTTGTTTTCTTTTTCCGTTATTTTCAAGAGGAATGTTTTCTAAGGTGTCACAAATTGTATCTAGTACATCATTTCTTCCTCTCTTTGGATTGAATGTAGATTTGTTTCTAACGAGATCAGGTTCCGTGATAAATTCTTCGTCTTTCTCCGTGTCCTCACTGTAAAAATATTCTGCCAGTCTTAACTTTCGTGTATATTCCTTGATATCTTTCGTTGATTCCTGGTTGTTACTTTTATAGGGCGTTGGTGAAAACTTCAGTCCTCTAGAAAGTAACATAATCTCCGTTTGATTTAGCGTTCTGCTGGAAAGGTTTATAACCTTAGGGTCTACTGTCTTTGTTGATGATAAGGTCTGTTGTACCGGAAGCGTTCGCCTTGGCTGGGTTTGCCTCCGCCTAAAAAATGATGCGAGGCATTTCTTCCTATATATGTTGTTCCGTTAATGTTGCACACATTATTGCTGCCATGAAAGTATCTTCGTCCATTGCGTTCTTTATTCCTATGAACTGGAATATTTTCTGTGATATTTTCATTTCTTGATCTTCTGTGATCTGTTCTATTCCTCTGTTGATTCCATGGTTGTTTTCTCTCAAAGGTATTAGAGTGTGATTGATTTTTCCTATGGTAAGCTATATCTTTGAGTGGAACAGTTTCTTCGCTGGATGTAGCAGTATAATGTGAATCCGTTGTTGTAGGCATACGCGAGCTTGTTTTATATTGTCCTTTGTCCCTCGCGTTACCTGTGTTATTTTGGGATTTTGATTGTCCTTTGTCCCCCGCGTTACCTGTGTTATTTTTTTGTGTCTGGGGTTTATCTCTTTTGTGTGAGTTTTTTCTGTTTTGTTTTGATTCCTTTTCTTTAGTAACATTGTTTCCGTATCTCCTCACGTAATCCAAAAGCCAGATTTCTTTATATCTCCACTTATCTAGTGATTTCTTTTCTTCTTTTTCGCACTCCGATTTCCACATGTTCTGTAGAATTTCTAATGTTCTACCGCTTGCCTTTCTTTTTAAATCATCATCAATTTCTTTGTCTGCATTCATAACTTTTTGTTGATTGTTTTGTGATCGCAGACGTAATAGTTCGATTTCCCCCTTTACTCTCTCAATAGCAACATTTACCCGAATAGTTTTCTGATCTGCTGGTTCACCGGGAATATCAGCTATTCTAAACTTACGGGGCAAAATTGGCGTATCCTCATTGAGCCATTTTTCATAATGCTCTGCGTCTTTGGCGTTGTTAACTTGTTTCCAGAACAATTGTTTTCTGTGGTTAAGAGATCTATACCAATCTTCATTCATTTTTTGCTTAATTTTGTTTGCTTCCTTTTGTAATGCTAGTTCGTTCACCTCTTGCTGAATAATAAGGGTTGGTGTTTGATATGATGTTCTATCGTCTTTCCTATATTCAGGCATAACAGACTTTACAATTGTTTCTTCGTTAAGATGACTGTCCGAAGAATTATCACGTACCTTGATTATTTCTTGCATCAAGTCGTTGGTAGATTTCACATTCTGTTCTATAAGATCCAGTCTCTCCAATATTTCACTAAGAATATCATTTGTTTCCTTTTCTCGTTGAGTTCCTTTTCGTGTCGTCATCTCGGTCACTGGTAGGGTATATATCCAAATAAAATAAAAAGTCACAGTGTCCGGCAAACACTCCGTACTAGGATCCGAGTTCACAAACAGCAAATACAACATCCGGAATACCGTAAAATAAAAGTTAGCGAACATTTAGATATTTGCGGGAAAGGCCATTTTACCGTGATTCCGCTTTATAAATTTTATAGCGACAACGTACTTGAAAGGAGAGAAAAAGAAAAACATTTTATACGAACTCTCAAACCATCTTTAAACAGTGATATAGCAAAAAATTAATATGTATCTGTATTTACTTTGCTTAACTATGCAATAACATGAACGTTATAAACTGTTTCCTTATACTATATTGTGACGTCATTGTATTGTTTGTATAACGTCATGAATTTTAACGTCACTAACGTCACTTGTTTTTTTAAAATGTATTGTAAAACGTCTGAGGAAGAAATGAAAGCGCTTACGTTTTACGATTAGTGTTGTTAATTTTTTTTCATTTTAATATATATTGCCGGACACTGTGACTTTTTATTTTATTTGGATATATACCCTACCAGTGACCGAGATGACGACACGAAAAGGAACTCAACGAGAAAAGGAAACAAATGATATTCTTAGTGAAATATTGGAGAGACTGGATCTTATAGAACAGAATGTGAAATCTACCAACGACTTGATGCAAGAAATAATCAAGGTACGTGATAATTCTTCGGACAGTCATCTTAACGAAGAAACAATTGTAAAGTCTGTTATGCCTGAATATAGGAAAGACGATAGAACATCATATCAAACACCAACCCTTATTATTCAGCAAGAGGTGAACGAACTAGCATTACAAAAGGAAGCAAACAAAATTAAGCAAAAAATGAATGAAGATTGGTATAGATCTCTTAACCACAGAAAACAATTGTTCTGGAAACAAGTTAACAACGCCAAAGACGCAGAGCATTATGAAAAATGGCTCAATGAGGATACGCCAATTTTGCCCCGTAAGTTTAGAATAGCTGATATTCCCGGTGAACCAGCAGATCAGAAAACTATTCGGGTAAATGTTGCTATTGAGAGAGTAAAGGGGGAAATCGAACTATTACGTCTGCGATCACAAAACAATCAACAAAAAGTTATGAATGCAGACAAAGAAATTGATGATGATTTAAAAAGAAAGGCAAGCGGTAGAACATTAGAAATTCTACAGAACATGTGGAAATCGGAGTGCGAAAAAGAAGAAAAGAAATCACTAGATAAGTGGAGATATAAAGAAATCTGGCTTTTGGATTACGTGAGGAGATACGGAAACAATGTTACTAAAGAAAAGGAATCAAAACAAAACAGAAAAAACTCACACAAAAGAGATAAACCCCAGACACAAAAAAATAACACAGGTAACGCGGGGGACAAAGGACAATCAAAATCCCAAAATAACACAGGTAACGCGAGGGACAAAGGACAATATAAAACAAGCTCGCGTATGCCTACAACAACGGATTCACATTATACTGCTACATCCAGCGAAGAAACTGTTCCACTCAAAGATATAGCTTACCATAGGAAAAATCAATCACACTCTAATACCTTTGAGAGAAAACAACCATGGAATCAACAGAGGAATAGAACAGATCACAGAAGATCAAGAAATGAAAATATCACAGAAAATATTCCAGTTCATAGGAATAAAGAACGCAATGGACGAAGATACTTTCATGGCAGCAATAATGTGTGCAACATTAACGGAACAACATATATAGGAAGAAATGCCTCGCATCATTTTTTAGGCGGAGGCAAACCCAGCCAAGGCGAACGCTTCCGGTACAACAGACCTTATCATCAACAAAGACAGTAGACCCTAAGGTTATAAACCTTTCCAGCAGAACGCTAAATCAAACGGAGATTATGTTACTTTCTAGAGGACTGAAGTTTTCACCAACGCCCTATAAAAGTAACAACCAGGAATTAACGAAAGATATCAAGGAATATACACGAAAGTTAAGACTGGCAGAATATTTTTACAGTGAGGACACGGAGAAAGACGAAGAATTTATCACGGAACCTGATCTCGTTAGAAACAAATCTACATTCAATCCAAAGAGAGGAAGAAATGATGTACTAGATACAATTTGTGACACCTTAGAAAACATTCCTCTTGAAAATAACGGAAAAAGAAAACAAAAAAGTAATTTGACAAAAGAAGAAGAACAAGCTATGAAATCCTTATCAGATGACTGTACAATTGTTATCAAAGAAGCGGACAAGGGAGGCGCTGTAGTAATAATGGATGCTAACTACTACGAAAACAAAATTACTCAAATGCTTTCCAACGGAGAATTTTACAAGGAAATACCAGAAAATCGAGATCGCAGAACTATACAAAAAGTAAAAAATCTACTACTAAAACACAAGGACACATCCTCAATAACGGACAAAGAAACTTTGTTTTTGACAGACTTTGATTACAGAGAAAGTGTATTCTACGGCCTACCCAAAATTCACAAGTCAAAAACTATTGGAGAAGCAATTAAAATTCAAAATTCTGATTATATAACCTGTCTTAAACCAGAGGATCTAACATTCAGACCAATTGTAGGAGGACCCAAATCTCCAACTCAACGTCTCAGTCAATTATTGGACATTCTGTTAAAACCTCTTTGCACAGAGGTTAAGAGTTTTGTGAGAGACGACTTGGATTTTTTGAGATATTTGCCAGATAGAGTAACACCAAGTGACAAATTAGTTACAATGGACGTAACCAACTTGTATACTAATATTACAAGTACGCTAGGACTAAAAGCATTGAGTTATTGGATTAACAAATTTCCAGGGAAAATAAATAACCGTTTTGAAAAGAATTTCATCTTGGAAGCAACGGAAATAGTGTTAAACAACAATACATTCGTATTCAATAATACACATTATGAACAAATCAAAGGAACTGCCATGGGAACAAAAATGGCCCCCACGTATGCCACCCTTACGTTAGGATTTTTAGAAGAAAATTTATATGATAATATAGCTAAAGACTTCTGTCCAAACTTGGCTGAAAACATCAAGAACACGTGGAAGAGATACCTGGACGACTGCTTCATTATCTGGAACCAGGAAATCCTTGATTTAGAAACATTCCATGAACTTTTAAATAATATAGACCCTGACATCAAATTTACGATTGAAGAAAGTCAACATGATATTTCATTTTTGGATATTTGTATAACTCACGAGGGAGAGAGATTATCTACAGACATCTACTACAAACCAACGGATACGCACCAATACCTCCATTTTAATTCATGCCACCCAAGGCACACAAAACGTGCGATTCCATACAATTTAGCTCGGAGGATATGCACCATAGTGAGCGATGAAAAGAAAAGGAACCAACGTCTGGAAGAAATGAAAAAATATCTTCGTAACCAAGGATACCCTATAAAATTAATCGAAGATGGAATTATGAAAGCTAAAAGTCTCGACAGAAAACAATTAATTAATCCTCCGTCCCCTGATGTAACAACACAAGAAATCCTTCCATTTGTTACCACCTACAATCCGAAAAATAAAAACATCACACCGTTTGTTAAACATCTAAACGACGTACTCAAAACAGATGAAAGGATGTCTAAAGTTCTCGGAAATTTCCGCGTAATAGAAAGTAAAAGACAACCTAAAAATCTGAAACGCATACTTTGCAAATCAAACTTATGCAATAACAATTTGCATAGAGTAAGAAAATGTCCAGATCAACGATGTGGAACCTGTCCATATTTAAAAGAAGGAAACATTTTTAAAATCGGAGAGCGGGAATTTAAAGTAAACTCCAGCATGACGTGCGGAACCAAAAACTTAATATATTGTATAATATGCGGGGGATGTGAACAATACTACATCGGCGAAACCGGAACTACACTCCGTACTAGGATCCGAGTTCACAAACAGCAAATACAACATCCGGAATACCGTAAAATAAAAGTTAGCGAACATTTAGATATTTGCGGGAAAGGCCATTTTACCGTGATTCCGCTTTATAAATTTTATAGCGACAACGTACTTGAAAGGAGAGAAAAAGAAAAACATTTTATACGAACTCTCAAACCATCTTTAAACAGTGATATAGCAAAAAATTAATATGTATCTGTATTTACTTTGCTTAACTATGCAATAACATGAACGTTATAAACTGTTTCCTTATACTATATTGTGACGTCATTGTATTGTTTGTATAACGTCATGAATTTTAACGTCACTAACGTCACTTGTTTTTTTAAAATGTATTGTAAAACGTCTGAGGAAGAAATGAAAGCGCTTACGTTTTACGATTAGTGTTGTTAATTTTTTTTCATTTTAATATATATTGCCGGACACTGTGACTTTTTATTTTATTTGGATATATATATATATATATATATATACATTTTCCTCATTATGTTTGTTTATAAGCACATGAAAATTTAGTCATTTGAGATATAATAAATATAGATCTCCATAATATAAATCATTATCATTTATGGCATAGCCCAATGTTTTGTACTTAATAAGATATTATTGTTAAATAGTAAATTTGCCGAATACATAATAACAAGAAAAAAAAGATGAACGAAAGGAATGACAGTTGCTAAACGATGCAGTTTATGTCGTATTTGGATAATATAAATCTCACAAGTTGTTCTGTGGAAGAACGTGAACTTATGAGAATAAATTATTTTAATCGAGAATTACTTAAAGGGGCATGGTCACGATTTTGGTCAAATTCTATTTTTCTGTTTTATTATTTACATTGCTTTAGGAATGCATTTCCAATGACCAAATGAAATTGGAGAGTGAGTAGTGAAGTTATAAGCAAAATACAGGGCTCACAATTGTTTGTCATGTAAACAAGGCTCGTGCCCTGTTTTTGTTTACATTGGTTTAATATACCGGTAAAAGTTCTTTTTCAAGCTGATTTTTCCATCTTCTTATTCATTTAAAGCATAAATAAACAGATGTTAACATTTACCTGATCCTGCCTCTGAGGTTTTCCAGGGGTGCGTGATTGCTTTGCTCTGTACTGTTGATAAATACCGAATTGTTCACGGATTTTTCTCCGTTTTTCCCGATCATGATATTTTCCCCAAAATACGACATTTTCCCGATAATGACATTTTTGTCGGTATGACATTGGGCGCACGGCGGGTGTGACCGGTCAGCAGAGAATGCTTACTCCTCCATGGCACCTGATCCTACTTCTATCTTTTTGGAGGTCCGTGTTGCTCTGCTTTGAATTTGTATTTCGTTTTCTGGATTTTTGAGATGGTTGACGGTTTGTTATTGTCATTTTTTCATACACTTTGAAAAAGGTAAAAGGAAGGTTAAATTCATTCTATACTCAATTTCCTTAAAAAAAAAAGCAAATTTCACTCATATATTTGTAATAAATGAACAAGTGTTAACGATATGCATCCTTTAATACAGTATACTGACAAAGGGAGATAGTTTTTGGAACTTTATGTTTACCGGTGTCTCATAATTTCGCGCTAATTTTATCATTATTATATATACATACATGTACATATATAGTCAACATCACATTGATAATCCAACTTAAGTACAATATGAATTCCTGTAATTGATCACCAATGTTTATGCATGTTTATCAATCATCAATTTGTATATCGAAAACCCAAAATGTACGCCACATGAAACAAATCAAAACAAAGAATCGGGGTAAAATTAATAACTGTGGGTGCTGTGTAAATAACATCGGGTAAAGATCATTTGCTTGTAACATTCAATTTTTATTTACCCCTCACTCCTATTATTTAATGAATTAACCATTTAAAGAACAACTAATTCTATCTTCTCTCTTGGCAGTCTTGCAGACAAACACATTGCGCATGACATCATTTATATTGTTCTGTTTCCATTAAATATTTCGAATAATTTGAATGTTTCAGGGAGTAGAGGTCAGGACCCCCACCCCTCTCTAGATGCGCACTTGACGCCAAACAAAGTCGGATTCATCTCTGGCTCATCCTTTTTGCAGATTATAATTGTTAAACAGTACCGTTAATTGTATGTGCTGTGCCTTCTCTTTGATTGACAAAAAAGTAAAAGGGAGTGTTATTTAGTGGCAAACTGAACCGGATGAATTTTAGTTGAAATGAGAATTCGTATTTAAAAACAGTATATCCTTTTTTGCATGTGAGCCACAACCGATTTTTTCCTTTTGGACAAAACAATAATCTAAGTTTGACTCAGTAAAAAATAAAAATGTAAGACTCTAAACTCCGATGGTCACGCCATCTTAGTTGTAGATAAGAATTGACTTTAAATTGTTACATATATGTAAAGTGTCTTTTTTTAATTATTGTTAGCAAAATAATTAGTACTGTTGTATTAAATGACTGTACAAATACTATTTATACCATTACCATAAGTACCAAATTTACTGGATTTTTTAGCATTGATATACAAAACATTCTGTTTTAAAGAACATCAATGCATAATGTTCATGTGTTTTACTACCATCATGTAAAGACTTTATAAAACTTTTATGAAAAAACGAAAAGAAACCAAAAACAGAATACCAAAATGGATGGGAGAGGGTACGCAATTTTTATGAGTTATTTAATTGTTGTCTCTGAGATTTTAAAACTAATTTACCTAATAAAAACATGGGTGCTTATTTGTCCATTTCAAATTTTTTTGTCGGCTACTTTAAAATTGAATTTTATTAAATTACAGATTAGTGTTTACCTTGCATGGGTCGAAATTATTTTCATAAAAACATAATTATTTATATTTACATTATACAGATTCCTGCATATATAAAACCTGTCCCAGGATTAACAAGTTGTGTTTGCAAAACAAACCAGGCTAGTATATTTGGAGTGATTTCGTGCGTTGGTTTATTTTTTTTTGGTTTATATCAATTTTTTTAAAATTATATTATATTATCTTAGCTGTTATCTCCTAACAATTTTATTTAACAAATGAAATAGAAAATATACCTTTCCTTGTTATAGCGTCAATCGGATGTACATACAACAATCAATTAATTTTGTTTTTTGTTTTGGTAGGCAATGTTCGAAAACATTGACTGTGGTCATCGATTTTGCATAAAATGCATCATGCAATCCTTGAGGTGTCCTTTGGATAAAAAAAACAAAAAATATGACACGTGAAACTTTCAACGTAAGAAACAATGTTATTTTGATCGTTATTTGTAAATACTTTACAATTTTTAATATGTGCAGTAACAATTTTTTTACACAAATTTCAGAGCCAATGTATCGTATGCCATCAATACAAAGTAAGTAGATTATGTAAACAACGTTTATTGATAACAAAGTTCATGTCTTTTCATTTTGTTCTCGTTGAAAGAGAGGACGATTTAAAAAAAAAAATAATTTCGTTAAATGTTTACATCCATGCACATCATTAAGAGCGTTCTAGTTTTAAGACGAAGAATTTTTTTTCAATAAAAGTAATTAAATGCTTATAACACGACTACCAAGATGACTCCTGTAACATTAAAATACAAATTCTTAAATTTAATTACAATATCAATCAATCAACACATTAAAGGCAATATACATGCTGGCGTTGTGGCAACGCACTTTGAAAAAGATTACTGATTGATTTTTTCTCTTTCTTATATATTTTAATGTTATGCAATCTCTATCCTAGAAATCTTCAATATTTGAATTACTTAAAAATAGATATTGTGTCTTCGGTTTATTAATTAAGTTTAAAACATGTATCTCAAATAATTATACGCCCGTTCCGAAGGAGAGGAGTATACTCTTTTACCTTTGCGTGTCTGTCTGTCTGTCTGTCTGTCACATTTTTATCAAAGATTTCTTAGCAAGTATGAATTGCAGATGCTTGAACTTTTAACATACTCTTCTTTTAGGGATGCCATGTGGTGGGATTCGTTTTTGTTAGAATCAGACGTCAACTTCCTGTTAAATGACAACTTTGTTTATTTTTAGCCTAAATTTTCGAACAAAGTTCGTCACAGATTTCTTAACAAATATAAATCGCAGATGCATTTAATTTTCACACTCTTTGTTTAGGTTTACTATATGGTTGGATAAGTTTTGAACAAATTCCATACCAACTTCTTAAATGTCAACTTGACTTATTTTGTATACATGTATTGACATTAGAGCGGGGGTAAAACTAGTAAGCATTGGCTCACAGGTATGGCTCACAGATATCATATTATACTCTGTCCCGGGTTTTTGCTTCCACCACTTTTCGCTTGATATTTCGATAATCATAAATACCTTTGTGCTCAAACTACGTTCATCCACTAATATGAAAAATGTCCAGATTATCTGTTTTGAAACGCCCCCTCTACCGCTTCAGGTTTCAATACACATCCCAAAGTAGAAAGTCTACGAGGATTTTGCATTGCATCAGCCATTAATTAGCCCGGATGACAATGTTGAAAAATTGCGCAAGGTATCCCGAGAACTTCCAAATGGAGAAAAGATGTAAACATTTCCCATTATAAATCTCCGTAAGAAATTTGTTTTCGTTCCTGTAAACTTTTATGAGTGAAAAAGGATAATTTGTCAATGAAGATACCGTGGATATTTTATATTTCATCGTTTTCAACCGTACTTCTTTCACAGGTATGTGTATTTTTATTAAAAATCATCAAAAAGTGATGGAAGCAATAACTTTGGACAGACTATAGTTTAGATACTGAAATGCAAATTTCGGTTGTCGCTGTCCGAATGTTATTTATCGAATCTATATTGTCGGATGAGTATTTTAGTGACTTCTTTGTCAAGGTGTTTGTATAATTCCCCATTAAATATTGAGTCACTGCTGCTAAATGCAAGAATCCACATCTTTCATCCTAAAATGTTATTAAGTTATGGTTATTTTGGATTTGGTTTTGTTGATAAGTGATTAAAAGGAGGGTTTTTATACGATTGTTTCGAAGTGGTCAAAAACATGCTAGGAAGTAAACAGATAAAGTGACAGCATATTTTTATCATCCTTTCTTTTTACCAACAAGAATTATTTTTTACGTGAATTAATATTTATTTTCTAGAAATTGTTTTTAACGAATAATATCTTTGTTTTCTTTTCGTTTATATCTGAATTTTCTATTCAGATTTAAAATTCGATTTATTTAGATTCTTAACCTGTTATCTAAATTAACCATAGTCATTTGGGTAATTACATAATTAATTCACTATTCATGGCGAAAGCCTTGGGTCAAATACATGTAAACAATGTTTACAGATAGAACATAAATAAGCATTAGAGTGTGTTCACAGATAATGTCTACTGAATGTAGTCATCCAGAAATATCGAAGTTGTAGAATTCAGGTACTGAGACTAAAAAATATGTACTATGTATTTGATCACTGTAGCAACGCGAAATGTTATAACAACGCAAAATGTAATAAACTCCCATTATTACATTTATATTTTGCCTCAATATCAACTTGTATTTGTAAAGTATACTACGCAAAATGGAATAAGCTCACTATTAAGTGAATATATTTACATTCTACTGTGTTTTTCTATTCAATTATGTGATCTTTAAATGCCTCTGAATGCAACATGTAATCACTGGGTACTCAAAGGTTAAAATGACGAGTTTTATTATGACGTCACAAACGTTAAACGCTGTAAACTGCAACGTCACAAGCGAAAATCAAAGTCCACGCTTGTGGCTGTTACTGTGGCTCTTCCATTAATATTAACATACCCTTAGGATAAGATAGGAATTTTAAGGTATGAATCACATTTGCAGACAAGGCAAGAAGTTAGAAAAATGTAAATATAAGCATTAAATCATGATTTAATGACTAACGCGCGTTACTCAATTTGTATGCACACACCGCTGCAGTTATGAGAGTGTATACTTTAAAAAATCATGATTCAATGCTATATTAAACTCACTATTTTATTGGGTATGCATAATGTCTAAAGGTTTCCTAAACGGAAAAAATATTCGTAAAAAATACTAAACGTCTTTACAAATTCCGCTTTGTCATTCCTTATATGATAATATTCATTGTAACAATGAATGCATTTTGAAATAAATAACTTTGAGATCGAATGGATTTTAAACCAATATTGTAAAATTTAGCAAAATATATAATTAGGTGTCATCACAATTTGTTGTTATATTCAATAGCATAACCTCACTATGTAACTCTATATTGACAAATAGTCATAATAATTTAAGCAAGATGTTAGCTCGTTTGAAAAATATAAACCAGATCTAATCTGTACTACTCATGTCGCATATCTCATATATCTGCTTTGTGTTAAGAACAATTTGTGAACGGAAATTCAAAAATAAACTCTGTCAACAAAATGTAAAGCTATGACTTTCTTTATTGTTAAGTGAATCAATTAAAGTGTTCAGTAAATACTACATAATAGAAAAAAAACTTAACTATTACTTTGAAAGACAAACAGAAATTCATAAAAGAAAAATCATTAAAGAAACAGAAAATTAAGTGTCTTCTCACTATTTTGTCTGTTTGGGGCTACGATTAACATTTACGATGAGACTGGCTGTTTCAAGAATTATAACATACATGCATGCCTATATGTTTACACTGTCATGGTAGCACTGCTGATCTAATTCTTAACGATGAGAAGTTTTAAAAATAACACACGTACATAATCGGCCATCAAAATAAAGCGAGGTACAGCTAGTTGCACCCACTCTTCCTTCACCGTGTTTCAAGTGGCAGATATAATATTTAAGTAAGACACCGGCAATCAAATTACCCAAAATTTGCCATAGACGCACATACATACTTTTTTTTGGAGACATATAACTATTTTCATCCATGATCGCGCCCCTTACATCACGTTTATGCCCAGTTGCATATTCCATCGGTCCAACAAATTACCAGTTTTAATGCTGCAAAGTAAAGAATATCACTAGCCATCGAATATATATTTTCCTTCGTTTCCAATTCAGTCGTTTTAAGATGACAGCTTTTATTTTATGTTCAATCCAGCAAATTGAGCTTAGTAACTCTGCATCAACTGAAGGCGCATCCATTAAATAAATTGTTGTTGCTGTTATTGGTGTGTATTCCTTCGCGCTGTTTCAATTACATTATTTTAAATTTTTAAAAATGACACGTGATCTTTTTTTGATTTGAAAATGTTTCATAAAAAGATAAAAAACAGGTAAAATTATTTCTTGCAGAATAATACTGGGAGAATATTCCCATCATTTCAATTTATTGACAAGTCAATGGGATGACAAGTCGACGGGTGAAGAGTTGAGAGGTCAACGGGTCGACAGGTTGACGTCGACCTGTCAACCCATTTACCTGTCAACATGTTCATCTCTTCGCACGCACGCACGCACGCACGCACGCACGCACGCACACACACACACACACACACACACACACACACACACACACACACACACACATTTTGCGTTGCTACAGGTTACCCATAGTGTGTACACAAGATGAATTTTAACTATTTAAACAAAAGAATGTATGAAAAAAAGGTGTTTCCTATTTTTCCTGTGAAATTTTGGCTATCCTCGAAAAAATTGATTGGCTCGAAGTAAAATAATTTCATAGCGTGAGTGTGTCTTTAATAAGGTTTTTCGCATAGTAATGTTTTTTTATTACTATTATGTGTAAACAGTCATGTACATTTATGGAACCATGTGGTCATGTCATCTGTATGGATTGTGTCCTGCACGTATTTGTATGTCCAGACGAAGCATGCGAGAGCAGTATGGATGAAGAATCCTCTATGTTCCTTTTAACACATATTGAAACCCAACAGGTAACTGGGGGAAAACATAATAAACTTGTTATTAATTGCAACATTATTTGTTATTTTTTCAAGTTCACTGGCAAAAGATTTAAATCCAGACAGAAACTTGTGCAAAATTTGATATTGGAAAATTCAAAACCAGTTGCAATGTTGATATCCTTTTTATATTTTCTCTACTTGCAGGATAATATCTTCATTTCAAGAGAGAAGGTAACAAATTATGACTGTTCAAAATGCAAGAAAAAGTTCAATGGAAGTAATGAGGTAAAGCCTTGAAATAAAATATATTAAATTTTTAAACAAAACCCAATCTACAAAAATTTTGCACTGATGGATTTTTTGTAATATGAATATTTGAACAGACTGAGGTAATAATACGGATCGAAAGATGTGGACATTTTATTTGCAACCAATGTTTTGCTGAGCTTCAAGAACTGCGAACGGATTTAGAAATTTCAACATGCAAATTTACTACTTGTAATGAACTATTTTTTTTGCCTTCCTTACAAGTAAACAATTCAACAGAGGTATCTATCTATCTATCTATCTATCTATCTATCTATCTATCTATCTATCTATCTATCTATCTATCTATCTATCTCATTTCAGGAGGATACATTAAATGCAAGCAAGGCAGATGAAGGTATGTATGCATATTTAAAACATCTCTATCTCACCTTTACTAAAGGTTTAGATAAGCTTGTCTGATATCAATTTGTTCGGAACTGGGAAGTGATCATTCAACAATAGCAAATAATCATGTAAATTGCGTATGTTATCTAAATCCAGACCATTAATGATTAATTTTATCATTTACGAATAACATACCCGTTTATTGATGACAAAATTTCAAATTTATATGAATCCATATTAAATAAACGAAATTTACATACACTACTGATATAAAATAAAAAGGAAAAATAAGTTCCAGGTTGGATATTAATGACATATATTGATATATTGCATGAAAGAACGAACTTCTACGATATATGATACAAAAACTTAAAAAAAAAAACCACCAATTTTTAGTGCTCTTCTCTTTTTTTCTGTTACCTAAAGAAAAGGTCCGATATAATATTAATTTTGTTTCTACTTTGCTTATTTGAACTTTTCTTTGAAACGAGTTTTGTACATAAACTGATTCTATTCTTGCCATATGCGTATTTAAATATCAGATTAAATAACCTTCTAATTACATTTTTTTCCGCATCAGTTTGACGGATATTTTTAGTCAAGACATTTTGAGAGCCATCGTGTTAAAGACAATTAAGATACATTTTGATTAATTTTAAGCTCACCTGAGCCAAAGTTATGAGGTTTTCTGATCAAAATTTGTTGTCTGTCGTCGTTTTTGTCGTAAACTTTTCACATTTTCACAGCAAAGTAGATATATTAAAAAAGTATCTTATCCTTTTTTAGCTAATAGAGAAATACATGTTAACAGTGGAGGGGAATGCAAAAAATGCATGCTATCAAAACTATTTTCATACATTAAAAAAATTATTAAATGTATGTAAAGATTTTCAGTATATTTCTTTTAGAAGGATATAAACTGTCATTGTTATTTTGTTTTTTCTCGATCAAAAAAATATATCCCGTGCTATACTTTTCGTATTCGAATAAAAAAATCTAAAAGATAATAAAATTTATCTATTCTTATTATAATATTTTAAAAAACCTTTGTTATCTGTGAAGTACAATGGATTATCTACTCGCTTCTCACCGGTACCGTTTTTGTTATGCAAGACAATATCACCTTTAGTTTTATTGTTTATTATGTTATTATGTTTACCTAATGAAGTATGTAATTTAGTTACAGCGAGTTCTTCAATAGCAGGCGTTGATAATGTTGGAAAACAAGCAAGTGTCGGGAAAACTGGTGTTGAGTCGATGAATTTTACATTTAAAAAGTTGGATTTCGATAAATATGGGGTAAAAAAAAAAATTGTAACATTCTAATATAACTTACATAAAACACACAAGTGTATTTTGTTAAACACGTTTATCAATTATTTGCGTATATATTTTCTAAACAACATGCATAACACAGTAATCAGTTTTAGTCATACTTTAATGTTTTTTCTAAAAATAGGTCCGAGCAAAAGGTTTACCAAATTTAGGTTTAACATGCTACAGGAACAGTGTTTATCAGGTTAGAATATACAGCACTAATTCGCTATATAGAAATCATTTCCTGTTTGCTTTCCTTGATTATCATAAATTATTCTTTTTCGATGAACTCATTACTATTTTTTTTTATTCTAGATTCTTGCTGAAAGCCCTAACTTTTTTTCAAAATTACAACATAGTACCTACGGCACTGTAAGTTTCCCCGTTAATGTTGTCCTTGAAATGGGAAAAAATGCAGACGATATATTAATTTAAAAATGTACACGAAATGTGAATGTTTGTTCTATTTTTAGTTACTTTTACAGCTTACTCAGTATATATTTTAATAAGCATTCTTACCTCAAGGATGAAGACTGGACATTTACGCTATGTGAAATTCTTTGGCGAATTCTTTCAAAAAGTTCTTCAAAAGGTATCACCGATTGGTTATACAGATTACAGAAGGAGTTTTCGGTTATGTAAGTACATGAAAATTAAATACCAATCATTAGTAAACAGAGTAAGTCGTATGATAAAGCTTTGAGTTGAAAAAACAGAAATAACAAAAAGATAACTCAATAAAACCTAAATTTACAACCAAAGTTTCATCATATTACAGTGATGATTCATTTCAAGAGTATGGACAGAATGACAGTCTTTCATTTTTAACAAGTCTTCTGAATGGCATAACTGAAGAAATCCAACGGAAAAGAAAGATATGCAAGTATTTAAACACATGATAGATATGTTCTTTAAAAAAAGACTCCTTTTGTATTAGTATTTAAAATTTTCCAAATTGTGCTCACCTGAGCAAAATTCTGACCAGAATATGTCGTTGTCATCATTGTTGTTCTTTCCCCAGGGCTGAGGTGGCACGGGACAGTTTTTTTTATACAATTCATTGTAGCCAGGGGATGTGTGTCTTCGGAACTCTGTAATTAGAATTTCCTCAGTTCCCTTTGAGCACAAATATTTTTAATTCACTTGTCGTAGGGCAAATCACCAATTTCTGAAGAAAATTACTAGTACTAGTCAAAACCTGTAAAAATTTCTACATACTGGATTTTATGAGATTTTGGCCCTTTCATATTTTGCTTATTTTTCATGATT
The DNA here is from genome assembly GCA_020458035.1 of Magallana ariakensis. Classification (NCBI taxonomy): domain Eukaryota; kingdom Metazoa; phylum Mollusca; class Bivalvia; order Ostreida; family Ostreidae; genus Magallana; species Magallana ariakensis. The sequence goes on from CM035812.1 coordinate 40,591,240, forward strand.
TTTCAGCTTTTTAGACCCCCCCCCAGGCTAATTCCCTGCAAAGGGTTGACCTTCCGTACCGTGTGCATGTTGCACCATCACATGTCAGAAACTTACCGGTGTATAGTTTACAATGTCCCATCCACCTACTTTTCATGTTATTTTACCTCCCGTCTGTCACTTGCAATTTCACTGTGTAAAGTCAATACAAAAGTCATAGCCACTGTTTCGCATTTTACTTCTGATTTTCATGTACCTAACATATGAGGCCTACATATTGCATGTCAATTTCAACAGGAGAATCTCTCTAACAAATGATAATCATTAAAAATAGTTTCATGAATTTTAGCAACACTCATAAGCAACTCTCAAATTTACAAAAATATTGACGGGTACTTTATCCGAAACTGTCCCTTGCTACCTGAAAGCTCAAGTGAACTATTCTGATTTCTTTTTGCCCGTCGTCCGTCTGCCTGTCAGTATGTCCGTCTGTCTGTAAACTTTTTACATTTTCGACATGACTACTCAAGAACCGCTGGGCCAATTTAAAACAAACCTGGCTCAATGCATCCTATGGTAAAGTGGATTCAATTTTGCCAAAATAAAGGATAACGCTGTCTTTCAAAGTGAGATATTTATATTTTTTAAATGTGATAATATCGTTCAAAAATCCTTTCTGAAATCAAATTGGCAAGAAAAGCTGTTACATGTGTGGAAGCATCCTCAGGTAGGGTAGATTCAAATTTGTTCAAATCATTATCCCAAGGGGAAGGGTTGGGCAACAGTTGAGGTTCAAATTTTTACATATGAATTCATAAAGAAAATGAAAAAAAAAAATTCTGAAAAACCAATTGGTCAGAGAAACTGACACTTGTGTGGAAGTATCTTAAGGTAGTATAGATTAAAATTGTTAAAATCATGATGTCCGGTGGTAGTGTGGAGCCACAATGAGGAGTCGAATTTTTTATAAAGAATATATAAAGAAAAATCTTTAAAGATTTTCTTCTGAAAAAAAACCCCGATTGGCCAGAAAAGATATGTTATGTAAAAGCATCTTATGGTAGTGTAGATTCAAGTTTGTGCTAATCTTGATCACAAGGGGTATGATTGGGCCAGAATGAAGGCCATCTTCTCATAATCAAATTGGCCAGTAAAGCTGTACATTATATGGAAGCATCCTCCGTTAAGGTTGTTTCAAGTTTGTTCAAATCATGATCCCGCAGTTAGAATGGGAATACAAAGGGGGGGGGGGTCGAATTTAACGATAGGAATATATAAAGAATTTTAAAAAATCTTCTTATAAAAAACAAATCAGCTAAAAAGGCTAAAACTTGTGTGAAAGCATCTTCAGGTAGGGTAGATTCAAGTTTGTTCAAATCATGATCTCCAGTGGAAGGATGGTGCCACAATGACGGGTTGAATATTTACATAGGAATATATAGATAAAAATCTTTAAAGCTCCTTTACTGAAAAACAGATTGGCCAGGAAAGCTGTAACTTGTATGAAAGCATCCTCAGGTGGGGTAGATTCAAGTTTGTTCAAATCATGATCCCCGGTGGTAGGGTGGTCAACAGTGAGATTCAGATTTTTAAACACAAAAATATATAGAGAAAAAATCTTTAAAAAATCTTCTGATGAAAAAAAAATTGGTCAGTAAACCTGTTACTTATATGGAAGCATCCTCAGGTAGGGTATATTTGATTTCGTTCAAATTATGATCCTGGGGGGTAGGGTGAGCGCAGCAATGTTAAGGCGTCCCGATGCTAAATAACGGCTGGAAAACGATATTATTTGAATCATCGCAAAAATATTTTGACCCGGAGTTTTTCTTAAAATCTATGTTACATTTATTGACAACGATGTTAAACATTATATTTGATGCATTTTTGTGACGTCATATGAACTTTGTAATCACGTGACGGGCGAATCCTAATATTCCAAATGATCTATTTAAATCCCATCGGCGCAGGTGATTAATGACATTAAATCATAAATATTTTAAAGAAATATCCTTTGTTATGTCATATACTTTGAAGTTCTTGCTTGGGCTTAAAATAGATATTTCGTTTATGGAAGATATTGTTGAAACATTTTACAAAATCATCAAAATAATGCACATTTTTACTAATCAAAAGCGATTTACAAAAAATTGGGGTAAATCCGTAGGTTTCCCAAGTACGATTCACATTGGTAATTATATTCTCTACCAATTTTACGTAAAATATTCTAAAATTGTGTTGATCTTTCACCTGCGCCAAGCTGGTTTTTACATGCAATAAAATTTCTTCATTCAGTTGTTTAAACGTAGCAGGGAGAGTCTCCAAACCACTAGTTTAAAGATAGTCTTTTACTTAAAACGAAACTTTAAAACTGCCGATTATTTGATACTGGTTTTTAATATGAATGAATTCTGTACGTCTAGCATTAACGGCAGCATCTATGTAAAGGAAACATGCGGTTTTTATAATGGTTTGATATAATTCACTTTTAACGTTAAGATGTATTCCCTGAGAACTATCGACAGGAATGCAGATCGTGACGTCAAAGTTAATTATGACGTCATATCGTATGAAGTACAGACAAGCGACTTTCTACACATCGCTGTAAAATCTATCGGGAAGCCTTAACATGCCCGCGAGGCCACAATGGGTGTCGAATTTTTACGTAGGAATATATATAGAATTTAAAAAAAAAATCTTATGAAAAACCAATTGGTCAGAAAAAGCTGACACTTGTGTGGAAGCATCCTCAGTTAGGGTAGATTCATGCTTAGACAAATCATATCCCCGGGGTTAGGGTGAGGCGACAATGTGGGAAGGGGCAAATTTTACATAGGAAAAAAAAATAAATTATTCTTGTAAACTTAAATTTCATGATACACGGTATTACTAATATGCTAGCATCTTGACATATTATGCTTAGACCCTGGACAAGGGGCTCACTGTTAGAAGTAGGTTTATAGATATTTAAGATCTTCTTGAGTACTTTAATATTCATTATGCGAAATGGATTTCAAATCAGCCTGTCCAAAAGTGGCTCAATTTCCAACATAAGAATATCTGAAGAAAAAAATTGAAAATCTTTTTATACAGGATATATTCTACTACATTATCTAGATATTTTGTATATGACTCAATGAAACTGATTTCAGCATGACTATTGTTGCTCAGGTGGGCGATGTGGTTCATGGGCCTCTTTTACAATGAAGTATTCGGCATATGTGTAAGACAATAATGCTAAAAAATATCCGCAAAAGTCTTAAATGTTTTTCTAATCAAAAACCAATGAAACACAACATACAACATAAGTAGGAAAACATCTTGATAGTGTGGATTTAGTGCTTGACACTAGGGCCTTAATTAGGAGTGTATTATAGGTTTAAATAGAAAACTAATTTTAGGGTACAAAAATAAGGTATCTTTATACAGTGTAGATTAGGTGATTGCCACCAGGGTCAAGCATGGCTGCAATAGGTGTCTGAAGTAAAACATAGGTTAAGATCGAAAAACATTTGTAACTAGACTCTTGTTGCTATAGAAACAAAAAGGTCTTCCGTTCTCATATAAATGTATTATTCTGTACATGAAAAAGCTTCTTTCAAATAGAAAATATAATGGATATAATATTTACTTTGAAGAAAACTTCCAGACCGTACCTCAATGTCAAACAACGAAATGTGAAAAAAAATAATAAATCATTTTTGGACCACTTCTTGTGACGACAGGAAGTCACGACGATTCAAACAAAACATGTTTAACATATGTTAATGCAAAAGTTATCATCCAACAAAGTATGGCTGTTGAATTCTTTACCGTTTTGAGATCTCGTTGAGATAAGATTAATTGTCTTGGGACAGGAAACGGACGAAAGGAATTGCTCTATGAAACTATAAAAGTTAGTATATCTTAAACATTTGCCTTTTGTGCATTACTGCTTATCATGCTTACTAAAACAGTGTAAGAAAAACAGTTAAACTTAAAAAATTGTCATTTGTTTGAACCCTTCCGGTGAGGACCGGAAGTGACGGCCGACAGAATGGAACACGTTAAACACATCTTCAATCAAATGTCTATCATCTATGTAAGTTTTGTGTCTTGATCACTTACAGTTTCTGAGATCTGCCGGCTATAAAATTTAGTTATAAAAAAAGCTACTTGAGATTACAAACCGGAAGTAGATCTTTTTTGTTTATTTAACATCGCATACATGACCTATGTAAGGAGTTATACTAATATAATCATTCATTGTAAACTAACTAAAAATGGTTTAAAAAATAATTTTTGAAGTGCTTCCGGTGACGACCGGAAGTTACGCCGAACAAAACAAAAAAGTGTAACCATATCTACACAGATAGGTCTATCATCGAACAAAGTTTGATTGTTCAAGTCATTACCGTTTTTGAGATCTCGAGGAGTCATTGTATTTGGTTCGGGACAGGACTCGGACAAACCTCGTCAACCTCGACACGTCATCAGACGACTTAGGAATTTCATAATTTCGCAAGATATAAAGAATAGTTGAAGTTTTTATTTCAGTACATCTTTCTTGATACAATCAAACCCAAAAATTAATCATATTCATTTTGTTAGATGTTTGTTAATTACCGAAATACAATATCTAAAAAAATTTCATGAATAAGGGGCGGGGCATATACAAATTTTCCTAAATCACACGTGCTAGAATTCTGATACCTTCCTTAACACAGCTGAGTTACACATTATTTTAAAACGATCAAGATTTTGTAATCCATTAAAGATGCAAAGTTGTTGATCGTAACAATAACAGTTTGTTAAACTTATTGCCACACCCACTGATGACATAATTAGGGATTTTAAGGATCTAAAATCTTGAATCTTTAATGTTCTGTAGGTGAAAAGCAAAATACTTTGTTAAGCATTGTACAGGATATTGACAATCGTATACATTATCTGAAAGGAAAGGTTTGAGGGGGAATTCTGAATTTGCATTAATATTTTAATCGTATCTTTAAACAAATTGAAGGGAAGACCTACTCGTTACTCGTAACGAGATCGTATCTAGTTATTAATAGGGTCTTCCGTCTTCAGCGGAACACCCTTCTATTATTCTATTGTTTCTTTTTCAATTTTATTAAGGTCTTCCGTTTCCAACGATTTCTCACAAACTATTTGGCCGATTTCAAATATTTTTTTCACAGATGGTGAGGCATGATCTGCATTTTATATGTTTTTGAAATTTTTGTTGTCGTCACTTCCGGTACCGATTTATCGGCCATTTTGTAGTTTTTTACGACCAATTTTGTGCAGAGCTGATCTCAGAAACTATCAGAGATATGACGTTGAAATTTTCAGGATAGGTAGTCTATAGTCTGAAATTGTGCACTATTATTTTGTTTTACGCCAGTGGCGCCATTTCTTGGAGCTCGCTTAGGCACGAAAATTGGGTACGAATTTTTATTCAAAATTTTCATACGTTTTCATCTGTATCTTTTTATCAGTTGATATTTTGTTAAGAGATATATAACAAAAGTGGTATAGAATCAAAAGTTCTTTTCAACGAAATCTAGAAAAAGGGGCTGGCCCCTTAAATTAGGGGCCAAGAGATTCGTAAAATCTATTACATATAACTAAAAAACGATAAAGATTTTGTAATGCATTATAGAAGCAAAGTTGTTGATCGTAACAATATCTAACAGAAAAAATCATTGCCACGCCCATTTATTACATAACTAGGGATTTTAAGGGGCCAAAGTACTTTAACTTTGAAGCAATATATCTGGAAAAGGAAACATATTTTGTTAGGCATTGTAAAAGAGAACATGCTTGCATTGATGATTGTAATCGATTCCACTAATCAAAACACCAATGTATGTCCGCATTAAATATCTAGAGAGCTGGCCCCTAAAATATTCAATCATTTGTATCTCAAAAATGAACAACAACTTTAGATAGGTGTAAGAACAAAAAATGTAAGTATTCATAAGACCTTTCGTATAAAATCAAGAAAAAGGGCTGGCCCTTTAAATTAGGGGCCAAGAGACTCGTAAACTGTATTACAAATAACTTAAAAACGATAAAGATTTTGCTATGCACTATTAAAGCAAAGTTGTTGATCGTAGCAATATCTAACAGAAAAAATCATTGACACGCCCATTTATTACGTAATTAGGGATTTTTAGGGGCCAAAGTACTTAAACTTTGACGCAATATATCAAGAAAATGAAACATATTTTGTTAGGCATTGTAGAAGAGAAAATGCTTACAATGATGATTCTAATCGATTCCACTAATCAAAACACCAATGTATGTCCCTATTAAGGATCTAGAGGCCTGGCCCCTAAAATATTTAATCAATTGTATCTCAAAAATGAACAACAATTTTAGATAGGTGTAAGAACAAAAAATGTAAGTATTCATAAGACCTTTCGTATTAAATCAAGAAAAAGGGGCTGACCACTTAAATTAGGGGCCAAGAGTTTCGTAAACTGTATTACAAATAACTAAAAAACGATAAAGGTTTTGTAATGCATTATAGAAGCAAAGTTGTTGATCGTAACAATATCTAACAGAAAAAATCATTGCCACGCCCATTTATTACGTAATTAGGGATTTTTAGGGGCCAAAGTACTTAAACTTTGACGCATTATATCTGGAAAAGGAAACATATTTTGTTAGGCATTGTAGAAGAGAAAATGCTTGCATTGATGATTGTAATCGATTCCACTAATCAAAACACCAATGTATGTCCCCATTAAGGATCTAGAGGGCTGGCCCCTAAAATATTTAATCAATTGTATCTCAATAATGAACAACAATTTTAGATAGGTGTAAGACCAAAAATGTAAGTATTCATAAGACCTTTCGTATAAAATCAAGAAAAAAGGGCTGGCCTCTTAAATTAGGGGCCAAGAGACTTGTAAACTGTATTACAAATAACTTAAAAACGATAAAGATTTTGTAATGCATTATAGAAGCAAAGTTGTTGATCGTAACAATATCTAACAGGAAAAATCATTGCCACGCCCATTTATTACGTAATTAGGGATTTTTAGGGGCCAAAGTACTTAAACTTTGACGCATTATATCTGGAAAAGGAAACATATTTTGTTAGGCATTGTAGAAGAGAAAATGCTTGCATTGATGATTGTAATCGATTCCACTAATCAAAACACCAATGTATGTCCCCATTAAGGATCTAGAGGGCTGGCCCCTAAAATATTTTATCAATTGTATCTCAAAAATGAACAACAATTTTAGATAGGTGTAAGACCAAAAATGTAAGTATTCATAAGACCTTTCGTATAAAATCAAAAAAGGGGCTGGCACCTTAAATTAAGGGTGAAGAGACTCGTAAATTGTTTTACAAAAAACTTAAAAACAATTAAGATTTTGTAATGCATTATAGAAGCAAAGTTGTTGATCGTAACAATATCTAACAGAAAAAATCATTGCTATGCGCATTTATTACGTAATTAGGGATTTTAAGGGGCCAAAGTACTTAAACTTTGACGCAATATATCTAGAGAAGGAAACATATTTTGTTAGGTATTGTAGAAGAGGAAATGCTTCCATTGATAATTTAAATCGATTCCACTAATAAAAAAAACTAATATTTGTCCCCATGAAAGATCTAGAGGGCTGGCCCCTAAAATATTCAATCATTTGTATCTCAAAAATGAACAACAATTTAAGATAGGTGTAAGAACAAAAATTGTTAGTATTCGTGAGACCTTTCGAATGAATTCAAAAAAAGGGGCTGGCCCCTTTAAAAAGGGGCCAAGACACTCGTAAACTCAATTACAGATTACTTAAAAACGATAAAGATTTTGTAATGCATTATAGAAGCAAAGTTGTTGATCGTAACAAAATCAGTTTGTAAAACTCATTGCCACACCCATTGATGACATAATAAGGGATTTTAAGGCACTAAAATCTTAAATCTTTAATGTGCTGTATGTGAAAAAGCAAAACACTTTGTTAAGCATTGTACAGGATACTGACACTCGTATACATTACTTGAAAGGAAAGGGGTTGATTGGGAATTCTGAAATTTCATTAATATTTTATCGTATCGTTTAACATATTGAACGGAAGACCTACTCGTTACTCGTAACGAGATCGTATCTAGTTATTATTCTTTTTTTCCTTACACATTTTGTGCAGGCGATTTCTCGGAGATGGCTTGTGCGATTTTCTTCAAATTTGCAGGGATAATGCCTCTCTATTTGAAGTTTGTACCGCCGAGACAGTTTTTTAAAATTCACTTCCGGTCGGAAGTAATTGCCGATTAACGTTTTTAAAAAGGCAATTTTGTCTGTCAGGTTTCTCAAAAACGAGTAAAGATAGACGGCTGAAATTTTCAGAGATGATAGATCTACCGTTTTTCTGGTGCACCTCCGTCAATAGAATGTCTTCCGTCACTTCCGGTCGTCACCGGAACCAAATTAAAAAAATTAAATTTTTCAATTTTTTGAATTTTTTAATATTTTTCTTTAGAATTGTTATACTTTATAGTGACCTTTTTACTGATTCAGAATATGTAATTTGTTTTAAAATCGATTAACGCAGTCTCGAGATATTAAGCGTCAAAGTCTTGAAGCGAGAGTCCGAGTAGCGCAGTCGATAGAGTCGTGGACATGTGCCGCGTCGACCCGGGTTCAAGCTGTGGGTGCCGAACAGTTTTTTTTCTAATTTTTTGCGTCGATTAACAATTTTAACTTGAAAATGAAGGGATTTATCTCATTTACTCAAAAATTGGACTGAAGACCCACTCGTTGCTCGCAACGAGATCGTGTCTAGTTATTATTATTTTTTCCAAATTTTGTGCACGCGATTTCTCACAAACTATTTGGCCGATTTCAAATATTTTTTTACAGATGGTGAGGCATGATCTGAATTTTATATGTTTTTGAAATTTTTGTTGTCGTCTCTTCCTGTACCGATTTATCGGCCATTTTGTAGTTTTTTACGACCTATTTTGTGCAGAGCTGATCTCAGAAACTATCAGAGATATGACTATGAAATGTTCAGGATAGGTAGTCTATAGTCTTGAAGTTGTGCACTATTATTTTGTTTTACTCCAGTGGCGCCATTTCTTGGAGCTCGCTTAGGCACGAAAATTGGTTACGAATTTTCATTCAAAATTTTCATACGTTTTGATCGGTATCTTTTTATCAATTGATATTTTATATTGATATACTTAAACTTTGACGCAATATATCTAGAGAAGGAGACATATTTTCTGAAGCATTGTAGAAGAGAAAATGTCTGTATTGATAATACTAATCGATTCCACTAGTCAAAACACCAATGTCTATCCCCATTAAGGATCTAGAGGGCTGGCTCCTAAAATATTTAATCATTTGTGTCTCAAAAATAAACAACAATTTTAAATAGGTGAATGAACAAAAAATATTAGTATTCGTGGGACCTTTTCAGCAAAATCAAGAAAAAGGGCTGGCCCCTTTGATTAGGGGCCAAGACACTCGTAAACTCTATTACAAATAATTTAAAAACAATCAAGATTTTGTAATGCATTATAGAAGCAAAGTTGTTGATCGTAACAATATCTATCAGAAAAAATCATTGCCACGCCTAATTATGACGTAATTGGGGTTTTTTAGGGGCCAAAGTACTTAAATATTGACGTTATATATATATCTAGAGAAGGAGAAATATTTTCTTAAGCATTGTAGAAGAGAAAATGTCTGTATTGATAATACTAATCGATTCCACTTATGAAAACACCAATGTCTGTCCCCATTAAGGATCTAGAGGGCTGGCCCCTAAAATATTCAATCATTTGATCTCAAAAATGAACGACAATTTTATATAGGTGTAAGAACAAAAAATGTTAGTGTTCGTGAGACCTTTCAAATGAACTCAAAAAAGGGACTGACCCCTTAGATTAGGGACCAAGACACTTGTAAATCTCTTATACATAACTTAAAAACGATCAAGATTTTGTAATGCAGTATAGAACCAAAGTTGATGATCGTAACAATACCAATTTGCAAAAATTATTACCACACTCATTGATGACGTAATTTGGGATTTTAGGAAACTAAAATCTTAAATCTTTAATGTGCTGTAGGTGAAAAAGCAAATCACTTTTTTAAGCATTGTAAATGATATTGACAATCATATACTTTATCTGAAAGGGGGGGGGGGGTTGAGGGGGTATTTGGAAATTGCATTAATATTTTAATCGTATCGTTTAAAAAATTGAACGGAAGACCTACTCGTTACTCGTAACGAGATCGTATCTAGTTTCTTTTACCTTCCTAAACTACGTGTATCATGGCGACACCAATCACGGTCCGCCATGTGTGATTCTGCACGGTGATTTTGTATATTTCATTGTTCCTTTGTCTTGAGAACTCGGAAATTCAGTTCTGTGTATATGATTAATAAAGCGTATAATTAGCATGTGCGAAAACTACCTGCACAGCATTAATTAATGCTTGGATAATCGTGAAAGTGTGAATGATGACACAAACCCTCGCATTATATTTAAGAAACGAGTCTTCTCTGGTATTTGCCTTTCAGAAATAAATTTGATTAAGTGTTCATTAAATCGACATGAAAAGAAATTAAAATATCACATTTTCTTTTTTTTTTTACTATTATGCAACTAGGCATAGAAAAAGGAATGAAAGTTTAGAATTTAACAAGGACTATATTTTGGCGGAACATTGGCGTAGGAAAATATCACATGTTTTTGCAATTCAGAATTGCTGTGGATTCAGGAGTTCTTCCTTACTCTTGATCTTCCGACGTTTTATCAGGTTACCTTTAAGTTCGAGTTATCTAGATTCCCTTGTATTAACTTTCAGTTAATCACATGAGCATTGAAGACCCAGCAGACATCTTTAGAGGTGAAATGCACGATAAATATACCTGCCAAAATTGCAAAAAGGTAAAAAATTATAAATCCACAATTCAAAGTGTTAATATTTTATACATAATTAGTATATAAAATATAACGGAATACATTTACTGTTATATATGTACCTCTTGTGTGATGTGTAACAATTAAATTATTCAATAAGAAGGAAAATATTTTTATGATAGTTTTCTTTTTACATTTTGCACTGTTAAATGACGTAAACAATGAGCCATTCCACAAATTACTACATTAATGAAGCTGGAAAGTTAACAAAATATGGCCTAAACTTTTCAATATGATATTTATGGCTATAAACTATCAAGAAGTAAAGAAAAATTTTAAATAAATATAGCTATTAAATTTAAGTATTTATCTATAGTTTTATGCAGAGCTCTTTATCTAAAAGAAAGTGATATTGTCTTAAAATAGTCTTGACGATGCAGTCCTGATAAGCTAGATTATATTCATAAGACTAGGAAACTATTTATTAAGAAGTATGTTAAATTTTATCTTTTTGCAAACGTGTTTTTTTCTGTAGGAAGAATATGCAGGATTAAGTTATTTTTTCTCCTTACCTCTTCCAACAATTAACGCAAAGGTAAGACATTATTGTTTGGAAAACAAATCGAGAAATTTTTTTTATTTCAAACTATAAGTGTGCTCCCTTTTATAAATGTATAATTGTTTAAAGTGGAATGCTACATCGTCACAACATGTATGACATCCGTTTAAAACGCCATTTTGTCCGGATAATTAACATTACGTCGTGGTAAAAATAGCTATACACCGTTAAGTGAACTCTTCTAACTAGGGAGATGAGATAAAGATTAAATCACCAAAACGCTTAGAAATATATTAATTTTGTTCGTGTGTCAAGCTTTGAACGAACATTGATTATCGGCTGTTTTGTATCTAAACAAGTGTTTTTTTAAGGGGAATAACACATCGTTACAAAATGGCTGCCTTTTATCGAAACGACATTTTGTTTTATTAAAAGAATTTTAGCGACGACAACATATAACTTACTCCAAAGCCTAGTAGATAAAGTGTCGGGCTTGTGATCCTTTCATCCCGAGTTCTAATCCCACAGGGGCTTTTGCTTTTACTTACTGAATTGAAATTTTTAGATATTCATCTTTTCATTTCAAAATTTTATAGCATTTCACTGTTAGAAGAATTCTAAACAAAAATGTTTGAATATTTAACAAATAAGGAGTGATCTGTAACAAGACTAATATTATTTTTTAAAATTAGAAATTAGAATATTAGAATATTGTACTTTAAGGTCTTACATTGTTGAATACTGTGCGTATTTTTAGTATCAAATTCATGCAACACAAATCCCTTACACTGTTTTCGTATAGAGATTCACCTTAAGTAAAATTAGAAGTTGTTATTACTTTTTTTTAGACTCCCAAAATTGGACAATGTTTGCATCAGTTTTTTGAAGCTGAAACATTAAAAGGTGTCGTGGATTGCCCTCATTGCAGTAAGTATTACTTACTTTTCTGTGTTGTCAAATATAATGTATTTAAAAATATTGAATGGTGTTAAGACAATTATGTTCAGAGTATGTGTATATGGCGAATATTTTGTTTTATCCCTATTTTCCGAAACAAAACAACTTCTTTTTGGGGTAAAATTGGTAAATTATTAATTTTTTCATATTATTTACTACTTATAATGAGTAATTTTCAGTTTTCACGTTTTTGTTTTTATGCGTTGTCAAATATTTGTAAGCTTTACATTTTTAGGTCATCAGAGTTTTTCAGGTAACCTATTGCAATTGGTCTTCGTCCGTCTTCAAGTGTCGTCGTCGTTGGCTAATTTTTTTTTATTTTTTTTCTTCGTGGAAAAAATACAAGCCTAGACTAATTTATAACAAAGTTTGTTTTGAAGCATCTTAAGGATACGAAGTGTCTAAATTTATGACCTTACCAACCCGGGGTCTCAAGGGCGGGACCAAAAATGCAAAAAAGGCAAAATTTTCAATAGTCTTCTTCACCAAACACACACTTGTAGGAAAAAAGCATGGTTTTGATGTCAATGAAGTCATTTACCAAAATTGTAAAATGCATGGCCCCTGGCTCAGGAATTCAGACTATAGCGGGGCCAATATGGCCATATAGTGAACATGTATTAAACATCTTCTTCTCTACATCCATATATTTTGAAGAAAAATTAAATGCATGATAATGATGTTCATGAAGCACTTTACTTACATGTAAATTGTAAAATTCATGGCTCCTAGGTCAGTTGTTCAGGTAACCAACATGTAAATATAGTGAAAATGTAAAAAATATTAAAAATTCTTCTTATCTACTACCATATAAATTTTAGAAAACAACTGAATGCATGATTATGATGTCCATGAAGCCCTCAACCAAAATTGTGAAATTCATGACCCCATGATTAGAGGTTTAGGCCCTCAGAAGCCAGAAGCGAAGCCAGTCTGGCCATATAGTCAAGACTATTAAATCTCACAGCATTAATTCTCATTGATTGTAACTCATTGAAAAGAGACCTTTAAAGGCCTGCAGGTCTCTTGTAACCAAAAATTAAAATTTTTTTGCCTCTGGATCTAGGGTATAGATAATCCGAGATTCCTCCGATTCTTGCTCCCCATCCCCCTTTTATGATTTGATGTTTGCAAACATCAAATAATAAAAGCAGTGTTAACAGTCAGAGGAGTCTCGGATTTATACTCCAAAATGAAGCGTACAATGCAAACGTGAGACTCCATAACAGGTCCATCGATCCTAGGTTATTGTTTTCAGGTGACCGCCAATGGCTGTGGGCCATAATTTAAAAATTCGTTAGAACCAAGTTAAAATTGGAGTGCTATAATTGGCACATAAACTACCAAACATGATTGATAATTTTTTGTTAATTTTACGTAGTTCTATCAACTTGTTGAATGTATATATGTTTAAATATTTCTAGTGACCGTTTATTTTTCAATACTTAAACTAATTGTTTGAGATACTGCATCTCGTTGATTATTCATTTTCAAAACGTCGGCTAAAATTTACTAATAAAACTTTTTTAGTTTCAATGCATAAACAATGAGAATGAAAATCTTTGAAATAAGACATTCATCTAAAGACATCTAATGGATTGTTAATTATTATGACTTAATTACATACTTAATAAAATAAAGGGATTGTGTTTCAATAAAAACAAGTAAATTTAACACTAATAAATTTCAAATAACTCCAAATCCCTAGTAAAATTAACTGTAAAAAAGTATTTAAATTAAAAAAAGTGCCATAAATATTTCGTTTATCACAACTTCAGATTGTATCTTACTTTTGTCAATGGTTATAAGGAACGTTCTGTTTGATAAGCAAATGAATTTAAATACTTGTTGAGTAGTCCCGTTCTGTAGAAATTTCGTTTTAGTTCATTTGACATAACTATACCATCTGAGCTGAAAGCTCAAGTGAGCTATTCTTATCACCTTCTTTTTGGCGTCAGTCTGTTTATCTGTTTTTCCGTCCGTCCGTCTGTAAACGTTTTATCCCATCGCACAACTTGCCGCGAACGGACTATAGCATCGCTGCTGTGCATGTGTCTGTGTATTGTATGTTTGTTCAGCTAATGGGCGAGATTCAAAGAAAACGCTCCCACGAATGTTTATCCGTACACTTCTTTGGTTGGCATATATTAAATAATAATAAATAAATAATAAATAAATAAAAATAATAAATAAATAAAAAATAAAATATTAAAACCCTATTCTTCATCTTCAAGTTAATTGGTTAAAATAACATTTGAAACTAGATGCTGTCATTAGACAGTAATACCCGCACCAAGTGTTTGCCCCTAAATAACACTGTTTTGTACCAGTTTTAGTAAAAATGAAGGCCACATGCACATAATACACATGAGCGGCCCTATATGTACAAGATGTGGTTGTGCTGTTTGCATGTGAAATTTAAGTTAATCAAAAATCTTTTCATTTTATGTCATAGAAAGTATGGTCTATATAATTATTACAAAAAATTAAATTATGCCCCCTCCCCTAGGCTGTTGCCGGCTTAATTTAGATTTGCTTCTACATCGTGTGTACGAATTAAGAGAGGGTTGGGAGTGAGGGGTGCAGACCCCCCCCCCCCCTTGAGAAAAATCATTTATATTAATGCAAGTAGTAAAATTACCACGAAATACACCTCGGACCCCAATCCCCCCACCCCCTGCAAACACAATTACATGTATTACTTGCCCCCTCCCCCACCACCACCACACACACACACTCCTCATGCATAAAGAAACATCAAAATATTTTGATAACAACGAAAGCCTGTACATGTAGTTCAGTGCGTTATAATCAAACTTCTTTAATAATGACGTTTTATAATTTTAAATTTTTACAATACATATATTTGGCCAAAAAAAAAAATAATAAGTTTTAAACATTTTTGGAATCTTAAGTAAAAAAAAAAGCCCCAGCAGCATATGAACTCTCTACAGACACGTAGTTAACGCTCTAACTTTCTGCACTTCACTGTTAGGTAACATTATTTTGGGGGGAAATATTATATCTATACTTTATTGTTTATTTCAATAGGGAGTAAATCACAATTTGCGGGTGTCCTGTATCACCTTAAAGCTGAAATACGTGCTTTACATAGTTATTTACCTAATAAAATAGTGCAAGGGGTTTTAAAGAATAAAGTCAGGAAAATACATGCATGTTACAAGTAAATGATCTTTGTCCGAAGTTATGTACACACACAGGTCTACAGGTCGCATTTGTGGGTACTAGTTTTACCCAGCTCTTCGGTTAGATGAGTTTCACGTGGTGTACATATTGGTATGTGTTTGGTTTTTCCATATGCACAATAGGATTAATTAAACGTTTCTTTTGTGATGATAAGCTAAAGAGATTCATATTGTGCTCTAATTGGATTATCATAATGATGTTGACCAATATAGGTAAGCATAATTCATGTAACTGGTAGAAGTAGCACAATATTATGAGACACTGGCATACATAAGTATTACTTTCACTTTCTAAATAAGTGATCTCCCTTTGCCTGTATCATCATCTTTTAATATTTATCAATAAATTAGCTCATCATTGTTACCTATCCTTTGTTACCTAATTTGTACAGTTTCTGTCATTTTAATTGCAAAAGATATTTTTTTTATTTTTTAGACTTCCACTATTAAGTTGACCCCATATTGACCCTGTGACATATTGTATTAAATTTGTGTATTACATGTAAATAGGTGTAAAGACTTATCATGTCGATATGAGTTATAATAGGGAGGAAGGGGTCTTTTTTCTTAATGTACTATGATGCATCAAATAAAATGTAGGCTATGACCCTATGGGATTGTTGTCTTTTAACTACCACCACCCACCACCCCCCCCCCCCCCCCGATATAAGAAATGATGATATACTTTGATATTTTTTAACTTTCGATATCCCCCATCCCTAAACCATATTTATTCTTGCTTTTGGTGCGCAGCAAATTGTATATAGGTTATGCCCTCTTGGAGACACCCTGACTTTCCAGAACTGGACATAATAAAGTATTTTATCTTATTCATATGTAATGTTTGATCCATATGGGTAATTCCTAGCTTAATGATGATCCTGCTTTGCTTAGGAGAATTTACAATTGCCTCGTATACATATAACATTTTGTTTATCTTATCGATTAAAAATAAAACAATTTTCAAAATCTTTATGTGCATCTAGAGAAAAATACCAATCAAGAAATGATTTAAAATGTGCTACTGTACACATGTAAGAATGTAAAAAGACTCTGAATCTGATGGGGTGTGTGGAGGATAAACATTTAATTTTAATCATTTATTGTTATTGATATTAACTTTAATATTAGGCAGAAAATAAGACTTCTGATCATATATCAATAGATCATTTGTCAAATGTGATTTTTTTTTTAACAAAAACATTATTTACCGGTTAATAAAACTTTTAAGACCCCAAATTATATTTTGATTTTAATAGATCATTCGACAATTAAGAAGAGTGTAAATGTAAGGGTTTTTTTTTTTAATTTTAAGCAAAAATAAATGCAAGGTTTTTTTTTATTTTAAGAGAAAAAAACCGTCGTTTTATTTACAGTCTAAGGAGAGATACGTACATGTGTTGATCCAGAAAATTTTTCCAGGGGAAAGGGGTGGGGCAGGCAACATTCAGTTTAGTTTGAGGGGGGGGGGGGGGGGTTCCGAGGCATATTTTTGGCAATTTTATAGATTAAATGTAATTTAAAGAAATTTGAATTTTGAAGGGGGGATCTGGACCCCTGAACACCCTGCGCATGGGATAAGTGTTAATTTCAGGCTACTATTTGCCTACCAGGATTAAGGAGGTTGGCACCTGAAATAATAGTAATGTCAATCATCCGAAAACCACATGTATATTAAGATGGGGACATATAATGTTCATTTATTTATATTTTTGACCCATGTCACATGCCATTTTTTTTAAATATAGGGCCCCAAACAGAAATGATAATTTTCCTGAAATTTTTGCGAAAATTTGACATAGAAATTGATAATTTGAAGAAATCAAACAAATATTTATAGTTTGAACTATTATTTAGTTATGATTTTAATACAGTATGAAGTTCAACACATGTAGTGACTATAAAATTTAAATCTAATTCAAAGCTTAAAAATTTTGCTGTACTGATGGCTTCAAATGCCAGTACATAATGAACACAACAACCGATGCTACAAAATTTTGGAGTAATCAAATTATAAAGCTAAAAAATAAATTATAGTAATGTCATCTTTCCAAAACTTTGCATACATATAGACATACATTTGATGTCTCATTGAAAAGTAAAACAAGTAGGGGTCACATCTCATAAATTTGAGATATAGCATGAAATAAGCTATTTTAAGGCCAAAAGTGGAATTTATTTTTTCTTAACTTCTATGAAATATAAGCTAAATATGCCAAAATATATCGATGGAAATATCAAAATATTGTTTAAATATGTTTTTTAGAACATCATGAATATATCGTAATACACAAACTATCTAGAAGTTTGGTCTGGCCTGAAAATTAGGAAGCTAAAGTAACAGTACTCTAAAACTAGTGAGTTATAAAAATTGTTCATTTCTTTCTTGAAAATCTTCCGCCACAAAACAAAATCCCTTACTTACCTCTGTAAAAATGTAATTTTTTTTAAATTTTGAATACCAGGATTAAATTTAATTTTTCAAAACCTTATTGCATATCTATAGGACAGTCCCCATCATATCCCAAGATATGATTTGTCTATTCATTAAATCATAAGAGGAGTTTTGATATATAGGTTATGTTTAGGAGTGATAAACGTAAATTTTCTGCTACTATTTGACTCCCTGGATGAAATTTAATTTTTTAGAACCTTACTGCACATCTATAGGACAGCCCCTATCATATCCCAAGATATGATGTGTCTATTCATTAAATCATAAGAGGAGTTCTGGGATATAGGTTTTGTTTAGGAGGGATAAACGTCAATTTTCTGTTATTATTTGACTCTCAGAATGAAAGATTTATAAAAATGTCTGGCCACGCATAGTCACCAATTTTCCTTATATTTCATGGATGGACACACAGGTGTAAAACGCAAAAAAACCCCACTAAAAGTTGGTTGCTGGGGGTAACCGTTGGCATGGTAACCGAGGCTTAATATGGAAAAATAGCAAAACTTACCTACTTTGAAGCCATATTAGAAGGTTTTGCCCACTAATGTAAACTATCAAAGACATACAATAGCCTTTGTCCTATTTTCAGTTCTTTATTTATATCAGAAAAGTGATAGAGAAACCAATACTTTTAAAATGTTACCATGGAAACCGTTACGATTTATGAAATCAGTTTTTTGTGGTTTTTTAATAAGCCGAAATGGGAAACTGTTAAATTTTTTCATCCTTATCAATGTTCATCCATTATATATTTTATTATAAAAATTGACATCCGTTGCTATGGCATCAAGGCCAAAAAATAGTAAAAACTGAGAAATTGAAGATGATTATGAGTTGCTTTCATTCCTGATTTAAGAATTTTTTTGCAATTGTTTCAGTAGGAACTTGTAAAAATATATTAAAATTTTTATTATTTACCACAAAAAGCTTTGACATGGAACAGAGAAGTGTTGTTGCTATGGAAAATTAAGTTACGAAAAAAATCACACAGAAAATCCAACGCAACGGCAGTTATTTTTAGAAAATGTCTGATTTTTTTCAAGTGTCATTAAAGTATAGGACATACTTTTTTTTCTAACCAATTGTTTTTATATATTTATTAATCATAAGTAAATAATATACATTAAAAAATGCCTAAAAATATTATAATTTTCCTTATTTTCAAGCTTGTTACCATAGCAACGGTTCTCAAATTTCATATTTAAATTCTAAATTGCACAATCATAGTAGTGTTTACCAAAAAATCCAAGATTTCCTCTTTTTATTCAAATTAAATGAAAAAAAACCCCAGATTTTAAAATTTATGTTTAGTAGCCATGGAAACGCTCTAAAAATATGCGTATCTCCATGAATGTTTTTCTTTTCTTTGAAAAATGACAACTATTTTTTATAATATATTCAACCCTGGAAACCCCAAGTTGCGCACATTTCTCACAATATGTTCTGAAATAAGCATTAAAACGCCATTTTTACATCTTTACCATCAGTGACCATGGCAACGGGACCACATAGTAACAAATAAATGGTGTTAGGCATTTTTACTTACCAAAGTCTATCAAATTGTCAAGTATGAAGAAAATCTGTGACTATGCGTGGCCACCGAATTTTGATTCTTACATAGAATTGATCTTAAAACCTTACTGCACATCTATAGGACAGCCCCAATCATATCCCAAAAGATGACATAGCTACTCCAAAAGTTGTAAGAGGAGTTATGGGAACCATACTCTTTTTGCAAAAAACGTCATTTTTTGTTCCTCACTGATCCCTGTGTTAAAAAAAATTCTGAAACCCGATCACACTTTAAAATGACACCTCAATCATATTTTAGAGGATCATTTGGATACTGCAAAAAATGTTGACGTTTTTGAAACCAGATTGTCAAAATGACCCCTTGGACAAAATTGAAATTTCCGAAACCTTATTGCACATCTATAGTATACCCCAAAACATATTCCAAAAGATGATTTGTCTATTGTTGAAAATGTAGGAGGAGTTCAAGGAAAAAGGTTTTTTTGTGGAAAAAAACGTCATTTTTTACCAATTATTTGACCCCCAGGACTATTTTTGAAACCTTTTTACAAAACAACATGATACCCCAAATCAAACTACAGAAGTTCAGTTTGCTGGTTTATAAGATGTAAGAGCAGTTTGAGAAAGTGAAACGTTACAGACGGACGGACGGACGGATATCCGGAACAGGTTAACAACAATATACCCGAACTTTGTTTAGAAAGTGCGGGTATCGATGTGCAACAAAAATGACGTTTTTTTGCAAAAAAAGTATGGTTCTCATAACTTCTCTGTCAACTTTTGGAGTAGCTATGTCATCTCTTGGGATATGATTGGGGCTGTCCTATAGATGTGCAATAAGGTTTTAAACATTTAAATTTCATCCAGAGAGTCAAATACTAGCAGAAAATCGACGTGAATCACTCCTAAACAAAACCTAGATCACAGATCTCCTCTTACGGTTTAATGAATAGACACATTATATTTTGGGATATGATAGGGGCTGTCCTATAGATGTGCAGTAAGGTTTTAAAAATCTAAATTTCAATTGAAATTTACATTTATCCCATGCGCGCATCTCGAGGGAAGTCAGGGGTCCAGATCCCCCCTTCAAAATTCAAATTTCTTTAAGTTACATTTAATTTATAAAACCGCCAAAAATATGCCTCGGAACCCCCCCCCCCCCGACTCAAATAAATAAAATGACGGTTTTTTTCTCTTAAAATAAAAAAAACCTTGCATTTATCCTTGCTTAAAATAAAAAAAAAAACCTTACATTTACACTCTTCTTAATTGTCGAATGGTCTATTAAAATCAAATTATAATTTGGGGTCTTAAAAGTTTTATTAACCGGTAAATAATGTTTTTGTTAAAAAAAATCACATTTGACAAATGATCTATTGATATATGATCAGAAGTCTTATTTTCTGCCTAATATTAAAGTTAATATCAATAACAATAAATGATTAAAATTAAATGTTTATCCTCCACACACCCCATCAGATTCAGAGTCTTTTTACATTCTTACATGTGTACAGTAGCAAATTTTAAATCATTTCTTGATTGGTATTTTTCTCTAGATGCACATAAAGATTTTGAAAATTGCTTTTTAATTTTTATCGATAAGATAAACAAAATGGTATATGTATTCGAGGCAATTGTAAATTCTCCTAAGCAAAGCAGGATCATCATTAAGCTAGGAATTACCCATATGGATCAAACATTACATATGATAAGATAAAATACTTTATTATGTCCAGTTCTGGAAAGTCAGGGTGTCTCCAAGAGGGCATAACCTATATACAATTTGCTGCGCACCAAAAGCAAGAATAAATATGGTTTAGGGATGGGGGATCTCGAAAGTTAAAAATTATCAAAAGACAACAATCCCATAGGGTCATAGCCTACATTTTATTTGATGCATCATAGTACATTAAGAAAAAAAGACCCCTTCCTCCCTATTATAACTCATATCGACATGATAAGTCTTTACACCTATTTACATGTAAAACACAAATTTAATACAATATGTCACCGGGTCAATATGGGGTCAACTTAATAGTGAACGGCTAAAAAATGAAAAAAAATATCTTTTGCAATTAAAATGACGGAAACTGTACAAATGTGATTGGATAGGTAACAATGATGAGCTAATTTATTGATAAATATTAAAAGATGATGATACAGTATGCTGGCAAAGGGAGATCACTTATTCAGAAAGTGAAAGTAATACTTATGTATGCCGGTGTCTCATAATATTGTGCTAGTTCTACCAGGTACATATATTATGCTTAACTATATTGGTCAACATCATTATGATAATCCAATTAGAGCACAATATGAATCTCTTTAGCTGATCATCACAAAAGAAACGTTTAAATAATCCTATTGTGCATATGGAAAACACATACCAGTATGTACACCACGTGAAACCCATCTAACCGAAGAGCTGGGTAAAACTAGTACCCACAAATGCGACCTGTAGACCTGTGTTGTGTACATAACTTCGGACA
Organism: Magallana ariakensis; assembly: GCA_020458035.1. Classification (NCBI taxonomy): domain Eukaryota; kingdom Metazoa; phylum Mollusca; class Bivalvia; order Ostreida; family Ostreidae; genus Magallana; species Magallana ariakensis. The sequence goes on from CM035812.1 coordinate 40,613,291, forward strand.
AAGATCATTTACTTGTAACATGCATGCATTTTCGTGACTTTATTCTTTAAAACCCCTTGCACTATTTTATTAGGTAAATAACTATGTTAAGCACACATTTCAGCTTTAAGGTGGTACAGGACACCTGCATATTGTGATGTACTCCCTATTTAAATAATAATAAGTATAAACATAATATTTTCCCCCAAAATTATGTTACCTAACAGTGAAGTGCAATGGGTTAGAGCGTTAACTACGTGTCTGTAGAGAGTTCAAATGCTGCTGGGGCTTTTCTATTTTTTACTTAAGATTTCAAAAATTTTAAAAACTTATTTTATTTTTTTTTTTTTTGCCAAATACATGTATTGTAAAAATTTAAAATTATAAAACGTCATTATGAAAGAATTTTGATTATATTGCACTGAACTACATGTACAGGCTTTCGTTGTTATCAAAATATTCTGATGTTTATTTATCCATGAGGAGTGTATGTGTGTGTGTGGCGGGGGGGGGGCAAGTAATACATGTAATTGTGTTTGTAGGGGGTGGGGGATTTGGGTCCGAGGTGTATTTTGTGGTAATTGGTCTACATGCATTAATATAAATGATTTTTTCAAGGCGGGGGGGGGGGTGGGTCTGGACCCCTCACTCCCAACCCTTCTCTAAATCGGTGCACACGATGTAGAAGCAAATCTAAATTAAGCTTGCAACAGCCGAGGAGAGGGGGCATAATTAAATTTTGTTGGTAATAATTATATAGACCATACTTTCTATGACATAAAATGAAAAGATTATTGATTAACTTAAATTTCACATGCAAACAGCTCAACCACATCTTGTACATATAGGGCCGCTCATGTGTATTATGTGCATGTTGCCTTCATTTTTACTAAAACTGGTACAAAACAGTGTTATTTAGGGGCAAACACTTGGTGCGGGTATTACTGTCTAATGACAGCATCTAGTTATACCTCCCGCAAACGAAGTTTGTATCTATCAATAGATTTAAGGGAAAATCTAAGGGAAAATGCTTATAATTTTAAAAAATTATACAATAAATTAATTTAATTTGTTTATTTGATTATCTGTAGAACACGACACTGTTTCTAAAGAAACAGTGATAAAGACATTTCCAAGCATTTTGGTACTGCAGCTTGGGATGATCTCGGAGGTATATTTTTAATCAATTTGGTAATATGTTATGCAACCTCATGTATAGTTAGTTTGTTTGGGGTTTTTTTTGGTACACGTAATCATTGGATTGGCTTTTTTAGAAATTTTAATTTAATATAGAGAGAAAAAACATAATCATACAATGTAAGACTTTAGAAATTATCCATCATAAAAAGATATTTTTTTTTAAATATAGCAACAAGAAAATTTTACAAGAGTTCAAAAATCCCCAAAATTTTGGGAAAATTTCAAAGGACTTACCAACAACATTCACTTGAGTGTAAGTATGAAACATTACCAGAATTTTTTTGTTCGCAAGAAATTTCAAGATTCAAGCCTGTCACCGCAAGCATATATTATTTCGTAGTCTTAGGATCTTTATTTAGTTGCTGCATACCTGAAATGGTGTAAAGAATGCCCACAAAAAAGTCAAATACTGTTTATCATTTATGATTCACACAACTGGAAAAGTTTTAAAATAAGTTCTTTTGTCAGGTAACACTATGAAATGCTATGCAAATCGGTAAGAATAACAATCAACAATAATAATGATAAATGTGTGTTTTTCTTATTTCTTGAGTACTCTAGAACTGATTTTTGTTGAAGATACTCGGGCTTTCCATCGAGCCCTAGAGTAAACGGTTACTTGTTTTCGACAATTCAGTACACAATACAATATTCTATACAATTTGTATTACAGAAAATAAATATGACGGAATTCTCCAAGTACACACTGTTTGGAGTTATTGTCCACATTGGAGGGCTCTCGGGAGGACACTATTATTCCTATGTCAAAAGGCTTGAAGATGAAAAATGGGACCTATGCGATGATAGGTACGTGAAAAGGGTCGATCTGGCAAATATTCTTTGCAGAGATGCATATATTTTGTTTTATCACAAATGTAAGAGAGACACGGAATGCTAAATTACAATATTGGAAATTATGGTCGTCCCTAGGATGTGCGATATCTAATTTCTGGTATGTTTAGTGTGATTTAAAGCTTTTATATCAATATATGAGACATTTACTTTTTTTTTCATTTTTTGAAACGAGTAATATAATTAATAAATGGTGAATATCATCTTGTTTGCTGTTAATATAAATGAAGTCATAACTTTTTTTCTTGACTATTATTTCTTTCTCAAACGATATATCTTTTTGTGTTTGTAATTTCTGGAGGTATTGATTACCTTAATCAGGGCGTGCAAATTTTTTGGGTTTCCAAATCCATTTAATTTGAAATTGTTTATTTTTGTTTCATTTGTAACATTCTATTGTTGAGTATTGCTCTGGTTTGATAAATATTTATATTGTCATAACATGTTAACGTTAAAATGATATATAACCTGTATCTATCCACAACTAGGTTATTTAATTTTACTTTTATCATGTTCTCACAATGCATATGGACATATCAATTGTTACAATGTCCATATATCATTTTTAAAAAAGCTTTCCTTTCAAATACTCAAACAATACGTGTAATTATTAGATTAAAATTGATATCATTTTAAGTAATTCTTTCGTACTCTAATTTGTTTAAGTTTATAGCGTATTTCTATCTAAGGATGCTGTTTACTCAGGTTTGAGTTCTGAAATTCGGATTGTAATACAGTTCAATGTCATGGGTAAAATTTGTTCTAAACACAAAAAGTATATGAAATGAATTATTATTGACATAACATTTGAAATTTTAACTATATTATGGAATTAAGCTCAAAACAAATAAGACTTTTAGCAAAACAGAGGAAATTCGGACTTATTTTTCCAGATTTTGTTTTCCGCTAAATCATTTTTGGCAGTACTTAAGGACGGCGGACCCAATTCATTTATAAAATATAAAATAGAGTTTTATATTTAAATTTTTTATATAATGTTAATCAGTTAATGGTGAGTGAAAATCGATAAAAAAAATTACATGATCATCGAATTCCTTATTTTACTGGGGCGTTTCAAAATTTGGGTACGAAGATTCTCAGATATAATAGTAAGTAATCGGAATTTTCTGGGGTGTGGTATAAAAACTGTTATTTGAAAAATACTGCAATCGATTTTTTACTCGAATGAAATTGTAATATTAAGAAGTTAATTAGCCTACCGATGAACAGAAAAAAATGTAGGTTATCAACCTATATTTTTTGAGGGGTTGTGTCAAAGTTCATTTCATGGTTCATTTTTCATCAGAAATGTCATTGAAAAAGGACATAATCAATTATTGCCTGACGTTACATTAACTGCTTTATGTATAAATATTGTTAGGTTAAGGTATAAATTCAATATCTACAAGGTTATAAGATTATAAACTGCCTTTGGGGGTTTAAGGATTTATAAACCGTGGAAATATAACGGACTTGTCGCAAACAGAGGAAATTCGGACTAATTTTTTTTCTTAATTTTTCTCCACTTAAAAATTATTTTGACATAACAAATTATGTTAAGTAGAATGAAAATTTTATTATTTTCTCTTATTCTGATGTACGTTATTACGACAGTCATATTTATAGCAAATGCGCGAATTTCTGCGCAGAGGTGCGAAATCTTGAATTGGGTCCGTCGCTTTAGATATTAAAAGTTATAATTTTATATTTCAGTAAATATAGTTTTGCATATTTTTTGTTGGTTTTATCTCACTTTTTCATTAAAATAATCGTATGGCACGAATTTAAAATATATTGAAAAATGCTTAAAAACAATAAAAAACACCATATCTCAAAATTGTGATCATTGACCTCATATAAATTATATGCCGACAGAATAAGGTCAAAATAAGTAGTTTAATACTATAAATGTTTTAGTAATATCATCATTCAAATTTTGGTAAAAACTGAATAAAAAATGGGTAGAGATTTGAAAACTGATAGAGAAAATTCGGATTTGAATATTTGTAAAAATTGTTGCTGAAATCTTAATGGTTTGTATCTATTTAGTGCCACTACCATTCATAAACTAAATTTTATTTTTGATAGCGTTTAATTATTTGTAATATTTCACAATTAAGAAAATCTCAGTTGTAGTGGAATATTTTAAGCAATTGTTCTTTATTTTTCAAAAATATTCCATGGCCATTTACTCGAAAAGTAGGTCATTGGCCTACTTTTTTGAAAGTGAAAAATGACACTAAATCAAAGGTATATAACATACAATAGATGATTTTTCATTATTATCAGTGGATTTATTTTTCATTATGAGTAAACGTCATCCTTAACATGTGTTTGTCATAAGTTTCACAATCAAAAAATAAATAACTATTTGTTGTAAATATTGCTTTGTCTCGCAAATAAAAACTCTTTTCTCATTAGGTTTTAAGAATAAAAAAATAAAAAATCCTAGGTGTTTTTTTTTTTATTAATACCTCTTTTGGCCTATAACTAATTATTTGGTAATTGCAATTCATGTCTAGTTTTTTCTTGACACGAATGTACATGCATTAACGAACACTTTGTCAATTTTAAAATATACCGCTTAGGATATAAAAGCAAACTGTTATGTAGAAGTCATTATTTTCACTTCTTTGCATTAGTAGTATGGGGCACGACATGTTAAATTTGGTTATCCTTTATTTCCACCTGTTATTTTTATTCCATTTATTAAGGTAAGTTTTTCTGCAAAACTAAATTTTCCAAAATGGTGATTAATATGCGCTGTATTTTATTGTTATGATTTTTGTTTTGATTTTGTTTGCATTTTCTGGCATGTTTTTCTGAAAAAATAAACATCTTTATTCATATTTATTTCTTAAGACTTTTGATTTACAACGTATTCCAATCAGATTCCCTGTGAAAGCAAGTAGCTCAAAAGCCAACACAAAGCTAATTCCTGTGTTTCGCCCGATTCCATTGGCTCATGTCTGTATGATAAATTCTATACAATGTCATATGGATATATAAGCTCTGCAAAGTCACCGACCTGTAATCAATTGTTTCAGGATCAAACTACAGTAATTGTCTCTTTAAATGCAACAAGAGTACCTAAGCAGTCATTTTAGAAATAATACATTCATAATACTTTTATACACGTCAATATATACACATGTACATATAGATAATTAATTGTATAAACACAATAATAAGTATTACTTTCGAACATGATTTAAAGTCGTCAACTACCAAACTTAAGCAAGTTATGTGTATAAAACAATCACTTATTCATGTGTATAAACCATTATCAAAAATAGATAATTAAGACATTGCGATGATGTAATTTGTATTGACTTAACTTTTTTAAAAAGAACTGCAAAAAAGTTGTCCTTAAAGATTACAAACAAAGCCTTGTATTTTTGAACAAATATACTTTCTTTTGGGACCACTTCTAGTATTTCGGTGGTTGTACGGTTCGGCTGTTTGATTGAATTATTAGATATGTAAAAAAAAATTATCCCCAAAATATGTGTGTATTGTTTGCTTTCAAAAAATTAAGTAAATACCGTATGCTCTACAATCTCTGACAGTGACAGATACAACAATACATATTGGGATAAAAGGTCTTTTTAAAAAATTTTTTTTGAATTTTAAATTGTATGGAATAGCTTTTGGTACAAAAATAAATAACATTAACTGTACCAGGTATAAGCAACCTCCGTTTTTGAGAATATATTTTATCCTCCAAAACAAGAGAAGCGATGTTTGCGTCCCATGTAGATTTTATCAACTGAAGGGCAATAAACTCTGTTATACAAAGGGATGTAACTTTGACATTAAAGGGACCTGGACACGATTTCAGATGAAAATTTTATTTTTGATATTTATGTATTAAATAGTTTACTTGTGTATTTTGAATAATTTACCAAAATTTTAATGTTAGAAGTCGTGTTACAAGCGAGATACAGAGGAAAGAAGTCGTTGTTATGTAAACAAAGCTCGAGTCTTATATTTGTTTACAAATAATGTAAAGTAAAATAATTACCATTTCTTTGAAAAAATAACTTGTGGAAACAAGATAAACTTATTAAATGTGTTCATAAATAAGTTTATCAACAACAAAATGCAACATTAGATTGAAACTTTTACCATGAAAAAAATAACAAGACTCGAGCTTTGTTTACAAAACAAAGAATTTTAACCTCTGTAACGCGCTTGTAACTCGATATTTGACTTTCAAATTTTGATAGAGCATTAACAACATCCATATTGACCATTCTAGACATTAACAAGAGGCCCAGGTGCCACATCGCTCACCTGAGCAACAATAGCCTTATATCTGATCAAATTAGTATTACAGTATCAAAATCAAAATATCTTGACAACTAAGTACAGTAGATCTTGCTCAAAAAATTTAAAACATCTGCCGATTTTTATCCACATATTTGTATGGTAAATACATAGCCCCTTTTGTTGTTGTACCTGTAAGAAGATTTTTCTCTATTCCTATGTGAAACTTCAACCCCCCCCCCCCCTTTTTGTGGCCCCACTTTTCTCTAGGGAATCATGGTTTGATCAAACTTTAAACTGCACAACCCGTGCTTTCACACCAGTTACTACTTTTTGGACTGAAAACTTTCCCAGAATATTTTTAAAGATTTTCTCTATATATTCCTATGTAAAAATTCATACCCCCATTGTGGCCCCGCCCTACCCCCGGGGACCATAATGTAAACAAACTTAAATCTACACTATCTGAGGATGCCTCCACAAAAGTTTGAGCTTTTCTGGCCTAATAGTTTTTAAGGAGAAGATTTTTAAAGATTTTCTCTATATTAATTCCTATGTAAAAATTCATCCCCCCATTGTGGCCCCATCCTAACCCCTGGGGACCATTATTTAAACAAACTTGAATCTACACTATCTGAGGATGCTTCCGCTCAAATTGGAGCTTTTCCGGCCTAATAATTTTTTAGAAGAAGATTTTAAAAGATTTTCTCTATATATTCCTATGTAAAAATTCATCCCCCCATTGTGGCCCCACCCTACCCCCGGGGACCATGATTTAATTAAACTTGAATCTACACTATCTGAGGATGCTTCCAATCCAATTTGAGCTTTTCTGGTCTAATAGTTTTAGAGAAGAAGATTTTTAAAGATTTTCTCTATATATTCCTATGTAAAAATTCATCCCCCAATAATGGCCCCACCCTACCCCCGGGGACCATGATTTAAACAAACTTGAGTCTACACTATCTGAGGATGCCTGTGCTCAAATTGGAGCATTTCTGGCCTAATAGTTTTTGAGAAGAAGATTTTTAAAGATTTTCTCAATATATTCCTATGTAAAAATTCATCCCCCCATTGTGGCCCCACCCTACCCCCGGGGACCATGATTTGAACAAACTTGAATCTACACTATCTGAGGACGCTTCCAATCCAATTTGAGCATTTCTGGCATAATAGTTTTTGAGAAGAAGATTTTTAAAGATTTTCTCTATATACATGTATTCCTTTGTAAAATATCATCCCCCATTGTGGCCCCACCCTACCCCCGGGGACCTTGATTTAAACAAACTTGAATCTACACTATCTGAGGATGCTTCCGCTCAAATTGGAGCTTTTCCGGCCTAATAGTTTTTGAGAAGAAGATTTTAAAAGATTTTCTCTATATATTCCTATGTAAAAATTCATCCCCCCATTGTGGCCCCACCATACCCCCGGGGACCATGATTTAAATAAACTTGAATCTACACTATCTGAGGATGCTTCCACTCCAATTTGAGCTTTTCTGGTCTAATAGTTTTAGAGAAGAAGATTTTTAAAGATTTTCTCTATATATTCCTATGTAAAAATTCATCCCCCAATTGTGGCCCCACCCTACCCCCGGGGACCATGATTTGAACAAACTTGAGTCTACACTATCTGAGGATGCCTGTGCTCAAATTGGAGCATTTCTGGCCTAATAGGTTTTGAGAAGAAGATTTTAAAAGATTTTCTCTATATATTCCTATGTAAAAATTCATCCCCCCATTGTGGCCCCACCCTACCCCCGGGGACCATGATTTAAATAAACTTGAATCTACACTATCTGAGGATGCTTCCACTCCAATTTGAGCTTTTCTGGTCTAATAGTTTTAGAGAAGAAGATTTTTAAAGATTTTCTCTATATATTCCTGTGTAAAAATTCATCCCCCAATTGTGGCCCCACCCTACCCCCGGGGACCATGATTTGAACAAACTTGAGTCTACACTATCTGAGGATGCCTGTGCTCAAATTTGAGCTTTTCTGGTCTAATAGTTTTAGAGAAGAAGATTTTTAAAGATTTTCTCTATATATTCCTATGTAAAAATTCATCCCCCAATTGTGGCCCCACCCTACCCCCGGGGACCATGATTTGAACAAACTTGAGTCTACACTATCTGAGGATGCCTGTGCTCAAATTGGAGCATTTCTGGCCTAATAGGTTTTGAGAAGAAGATTTTTAAAGATTTTCTCTATATATTCCTATGTAAAAATTCATCCCCCCCCCATTGTGGCCCCACCCTACCCCCGGGGACCATGATTTGAACAAACTTGAATCTACACTATCTGAGGACGCTTCCAATCCAATTTGAGCATTTCTGGCATAATAGTTTTTGAGAAGAAGATTTTTAAAGATTTTCTCTATATACATGTATTCCTTTGTAAAATATCATCCCCCATTGTGGCCCCACCCTACCCCCGGGGACCATGATTTAAACAAACTTGAATCTAAACTATCTTGAGGATGCTTCCACTCCAATTTGAGCTTTTCTGGCCCAATAGTTTTTGAGAAGAATATTTTTAAAGATTTTCTCTATATATTCCTCTGTAAAAATTCATCCCCAATTGTGACCCCACCCTACCCCCGGGGACCATGATTTAAATAAACTTGAATCTACACTATCTGAGGATGCTTCCGCTCAAATTGGAGCATTTCTGGCCTAATAGTTTTTGTGAAGAAGATTTTTAAAGATTTTTTTCTATATATATTATGTAAAAATTCATCACCCCATTGTGGCCCCACCCTACCCCCGGGGACCATGATTTAAATAAACTTGAATCTACACTATCTGAGGATGCTTCCACTCAAATTTGAACTTTTCTGGCCTAATAGTTTTTGAGAAGAAGATTTTTAAAGATTTTCTTTATATATTCCTATGTAAAAATTCACCCCCCCCCCCCCCATAGTGGCCCCACCCTACCCCTGGGGAGCATGATTTAAACAAACTTGAATCTACACTATCTGAGGATGCTTCCACTCAAATTTGAGCCTTTCTGGCCTAATACGAGGGTCAATAAAAAATACGAAGACTTTTGCCATAGCTATATTATTTAACGTCGTATTATAACTAAATTTAGTAGACATAATTTAGCAGTTGTTTCAAACAATCTAAAATAAAAAAAGTTCATATCTTCCTTCATTTCTAAGAATTATTTAGAATCTTATTCTGCAAAAAATGAGGTCACGGCGCAAGGTCAAACTTTTTGTTCCGTCGACAAAAAATCATATTATGTTGAAAGTAATATCTCCATAAATTAGGCTTAAAACCAACCAAAATTGAAACCTAAAATTAAAAATTGATAATTTATTCTATGTACCAAATGATGACGGGATATATAGATTTGTTGAACAGATATCAGTAACTAAAGACATATAGTCCTCTTTAAAATTGACTAAAAACATTGACATCGCCGGACGTCACGGCGCAACGAAAACTATAAACAGTATGGATCTAACTCAGTAAAAAGCCGATAAAAACTGTGAAAATGCTCAGTGGTGGAAAAAATAAATCAAAAATTATTTTTACATTTGTGTTTAACTCTAACACATTTTGTGGGGGTTGTGGTAAATGTATTTTGAACATCAATCAGCACGAAAGAGAATAGAATATCAATAAATCTATACTACTATATTAAAATAATAGACTCGAATTTTTGGGCTTTAATACCGAGAAATCGGAGAAGTACTGTCTTTTGTTTGTTTTATATATTTGAAACATCATTGGTATTTGAAGATTACCAATTTGTTTTTATTTTTCCTCAATCAAGCTTCGCTAATTAATAATCAACAAAAATTCCTTTAAAAAATCCGGAAATCACCTTGATTTTTTGAATTTTACAATCTTGCGCATGCGCATTACATTCACGCTTAATTACGGGAGGCTCTTTAGTTCATGTTTCCACAATTATATCACATTTGCATGGATAAACTCAGAAACGATAATACAAATACGTGTAAATTTTCTTTGGAAATTTGCTATAGATTCTGTTCATCAAAGAAAATACGGGAGATAACTCTAACTCAGTGCATTTAATATGAAAAATCCCGATAGTTCCGAATGTCAACATGGTGTGAAAAAAAAAGTTGGTGAAAAAGTGTTGAATTCTTCATTAATATGAATTAAATTTTCAGATGTAAGGTATTTACAGCCTCAGAATGGTTTGTTATGAATAATTTGACTGTTATTTTCAATGCAGCTTCATTAATATTCTCCAAAATCGTTTCGGAGCTATCTGCAATTTTAAAGTTTTTGCTACTAATATTACGGGTATATGGGAGGCATTTTAACTGGTGAAGGCCTGTCCCGAGACACAGTTAGATTATTCTAATTAAGAAGAGTGTAGTGAAATTATTAATAGCATTATTGTAGGCATAAAGCTTGGTTATGTAAATGTCAACAATACGGTATGTCGATGTATCTATTTCGTAAATTTCCGATATCACTATGCAATTTCAACCCGTGCACGCACGGGTCAAAGTCTAGTATTTGATAAAAAAATAAACAACGTCATCTGACATTCAAGGATTGTCTTCCTGTAAACGAAAAGACATGCGGTAAAAAATAAGAAAACTTCGAGGAACAAGCTTATGATTTTCGAACAATTGTGAACAAATTGATAATGTGCCGATTTAAAGTGTATGGTGAAAAGCACAAAAGACTCAGGGTGATATAAAGATTGGATATTTCTATTAACTGTGCTTGCGTTATCTTGAGTTATCTTTTCAACGTTACCATGCGCCGTGGTGACAAAACATGTTGATTCTAAAATCGGGTAACAAAAATACCTTTTCATCAAATGGAATAAAACTTCTTATATCAATAAAATAAGTATTGTTGGATAAATTAATCTGTTAGTTTTGACTATAATGAAAAATATATGGTAAACAGCCACACTGTCTTCGTATTTTTTGATTGACCCTCGTAGTTTTTGAGAAGAAGATTTTTAAAGATTTTCTCTATATATTCCTTTGTAAAATTCATTCCCCCATTGTGGCCCCACCCTACCCCCGGGGACCATGATTTGAACAAACTTGAATCTACACTACCTGAGGATGCTTCCATACAAGTTACAGAATTTCTGGTCTAATAGTTTTTGAGAAGAAGATTTTAAAAAAATACCTACAAATTTTAAATAATTCTAAATTATCTCCCCTTGAAAGAGGGTGTGGCCCTTCATTTGAACAAACTTGAATCCCCTTTACCCAGTGATGCTTTGTGCCAAGTTTGGTTGAAATCTGCTGAGTGGTTCTGGAGAAGAAGATGAAAATGTGAAAAGTTTACAACGACAACAACGCCAACGTCAAAGCCGACGCCAACGACGACAGACAACGGACAAATTTTGATCAGAAAAGCTCACTTGAGCTTTCAGCTCAGGTGAACTAAAAATGAAAAAAAAAATTGAAAAAATTGAGCTCAAATAGTGTCCAAGTCCCTTTCAATGTAATTATCAGACAATTAAAAAATCATCTTATTTAGCTGTCATTAATTAAAATTACCGATAATATTTAATAAATATTCTTTTTTAATATTAAGAGGACTGGATTTAAAAAAAAAAAGATATTTTCAGGTGTAGACTCTCACCTTTTGTTTGAAAGATTGAGCATTTGATATTTAAAAATTAATGGTATCATTTTGATGATTATAATTGACAATGTTAAGGGATAAGTTTTTCATAATGATAATTAACCTAGCCTGTGCAGTAATTTAGAAAACCAGAGTTACAATTAAAAGTTTTTAAGATATGCAAACATCTACATCTACATCTACATCTACTTCGTACATGTACAAAACAATGTATCCATTGCATGTCAAACATGATTTAGAGAGATTAATAACCATCACCATTTTGTGATTTTAATTGAAAGAAACAGTTGTAAATAGAAAATAGTATTTTTCATCTGTAAAACTGAAAACTGGAAGTACAAATTTTTAAAGTTTATTGTGAAAATACTATAGACTTTCAAATCGACGCATAAAATCATAAGTTTTTTAGCTCATCTGAACCGAAGATTCAAGTGAGCTTTTCTGATCATCCGTTGTCCGTCCGTCCGTCTGTCTGTCCGTCTGTCTGTCTGTCTGTCCGTCTGTAAACTTTTCACATTTTTGACTTCTTCTCAAAAACCACTTGACCAATTTAAACAAAACTTAATACAAAACATCCTTATGAGACGGGGATTCTAAATTGTTGAAATAAAGGGCTAAACCCTTTTTAAAAGGGAGATAATTGTAATTGCGAAACAGTGAGTATAGGGTGTGTGTCTTTAAACATCTTCTTCTCCAGAACCACTGCACCAGAAATGCCAATATTTACACAAAAGCTTGTATATGTAGTGAAGATTCTAAATTGTAAAATCCGTGATCCCCGGACCAAACTGGGGCCCCAGTCGGGGTTCAATGTTTAACATAAAAATGCATAGGGAAATGTTAAAAAAAACTTCTTCTCAAGAAGCAATGCACCATAAATGCCAATATTTAAACAAAAGCCTGTATATATAGTGAAGATTGAAAACTGTAAAACTCGTGAACCCCGGTGCAAAACTGGGACCCCAGGCGAGGTTCAAAGTTTAATATTATAGAAATATGTTCAAATATCTTCTTATCAAGAACTATACTGCTACAGATTGTGGGATTACTACGCAAACATCCTCAAAAAGTGTTGATTAAAAATTGCTAAAGACAACCCCCAGACCAAAAACTGGGCCCCCAGAAAGGGGTTCAAAGTTTAAAGGACGGGGCCCACCTCGATTTTCTGCCACCTGGTAGACAATTAAGTCATAAGGGCAAAAAGGTGGGGCTACCTCCATCACTGTCGGTGATGCTGATAAGAGTAAACATTCCATGCGGCTCAGTCCGCTTTGTTTATACACTGGTGAAAACCCAGTCTATAAGAGGGGCTGTATAAATTCTTATATAGAGAGATTTTGATAAGTGTTTTAATTTTACTTATGTTGTAACATATATGAATGAAGCTATAACGTTTAAATATATGACATCCCTGAAAGAATAATGATTTCAAGCATGAAACTTGATCTAAATAACATTTAGCAGTTCCCCAACCAAAATGACAGAGCTCAAAAAGAATAATCAGAGGTTCACTAGGGATATTTTTCATTCAACTGATTAAAACCCCAGTAGATCGGCATTAAAATGTGAGAAGAAAATATGAACACTAATTAACAGCTGGTTGTTGAGAACTCAAATACAACGTTTATTACACTTTTATTTGCTTTCACAAGCAAACAAATATTCATATACCCCTTATTTACCTCATATTAATAATCCTGTGGTGGGAACTAGGAACAGAGTGAAAATGGAGGGAAATGGCAGAACGGGAGAAATGTATATTTTAGCTTTGAAAGAAACTAAAAGTCGTGGATAAACATTTTGCTAGCTTTTGACACGAGTTGGAATTTTAACGAAGTTCCTAGCTGTTGAGAAAAACAAGAACGGGTTTATAACAAATTAAGTTCCGAGGACAGTGACCCACATTTTGATGACTTTGTGATAAGTCAGGTTCGGGAGACTGATAATTGAAGAATGTCAGCATTGCTTGTGTTGTTCGTGCATCACATACAAAATTATGGCGGCTTGTGAATGTGCAAAATAAAGTAGCTTACACCATGCAATGGAAGGACAGTGCAGATAGCTTGATTTAAATTTTGACACAGGAATTTTTGGGAGAGATCGAACATAACCCAGATATACTAAAAAATAGGAAGTATTGCATATGAATTAACTCGCATTATTAACAATTTATCTACCACGGATGGGACATTAATGCATCTTTTTTGCGGACTCCTGAAGATTTTTATGTGGAACTAAAAGCAATCTGATTATTTTAATTTTAGGTTTTTAATAGATTTTAATTATCACACCAACAGTGTTATTCATGTGAAGGATTAATTTTTAATCAATGCTAAGGTAAAATATTTTTGCCGATACATTTATCATGTTGTGATGAGTAATCTACAGAGCACATGGCTACAGCCACTTCCTGTGTAAACAAAACATTGGTAATCTCCGCCTCCAATGTCAATCACTAGTTTAGAATTCAAAACTTTGAGCTGCTTCAGAACTTTTTAACATGAATACTCTTTTAATAATTTTTTATTTGTAAAAATTTTAATGTCAATTGATACCTGCCTTGGTAGCTACCTCCACACCAAAATTTAGAATTTTTTATTCATGAATAATGCAATTAATTTGAAAATATTCTCTCTGAGCTAAAAGCTGCATAGAAAATTGAATTTCCTATTCATTTTGTGATTGGCTGCTATTTAAACCTGGGCCCCGGCCTTTAAAATAGAAATTACATATGCCATGAAATAGAATTTACAAGGAACTGTTGTTCAGGTGAGCGATGTGGCCCATGGGCCTCTTGTTTTATCAACTTTAATTTCCATATAGTCTGGTGCTTGCATTTTTTTCATTAAAGATATGCATGAGGTATATTAAATAAATTCATGCTATTCTCAATAAATGGAGGATAATTTCACCACACTGCAGTGCGACTTTCCATATATGTTGTGAATCGTTTAAACTGTTTAGTGGTATGCAGAAACAACTCTCTGTTTATTAACCTCCAACGTTTGTACATTATATTATTTTAATTTATACAATGTATCATAGCTATATCATTACTTTTTTAATATATACTAAAAAGTCTTACTAATAAAAAAAATACAATAAAAGTATTTGTGTCTATTTTTTTTTTTACAATATTATATTACAATTTTTAGTGTGTGTTATGGTAACGACTTTCATCGTTTGAACGTTATGATATTGACCGTATACACACAACATATTATTCGCAGACATTTTTAAAACCATTAATTAGAGAATCGTTCACACGGAAACACTGTTTTATTTAAAACATGAAATATGAGACTTTATTATTGTCAGTTTAACATTTTTTATTTAACAATCAATCACTTTCAACACTTTATCCCAGTCGGACCTTAAAAGCTGATACTGCCTAGAACCAGCCTTTGTCGGTTCACTTATTTCACAAATACGTTGCGAATGATTATAACACAGTTTATCTGGAATCATGGACTAAAAGTATCAGTTCATTCCTATTTTGTGCATCACTTGGACTTCAACATCATTATCATTAACGTTTTGTACAACACCAGGATATGGAATATCATCATATAAAACAACACACATTTGTCCTACTAGCTTGCTTTCTATCGACGCTTGGAAAGTGTCTACATCATTCTTTGTTGATGTAGTCGGAGAGGTTGTCAAGGCTTCATGAGTGTGTCTGTTTTTTTGCAAAAGCAACTCAGGACACGAACATCTTCTATTTGTAAACACCTTAAAGTAAAATGAGATCATTAAATTTGTATTTAAGCAGTTCATTATATTAAGTCACAAATTGGAGAAAATTTTCACATAATTAGCTTACCTGTTGACGTTTCATAATCTGTGACACTGTGTCTAGGTTCAATGGGAGATACTTCTCGATTGGTTCTACATCTGTCTCTGTGGTAAGAAAGAGCTTGATTGTCCCGGAGTTTTCTAGAGCAAACATCATGGTTTTAGCATCTGTAATACTCCCGTCATGCGCAATGCAGCATCAGCCGACCGTTTTAATGCACCACCGATCCCATCCGCTCGATCCTCACCATGCCCTGCCACAAGAACTGTCCAGTTGCCGAGCTTAAACCGAAGATCAAAAAAGTATGACGACAAGAGATAGAAGTTTGCTTTGCACCTATACTGAGTGGTTGGACCGTCGCTGACAAAGTAAACAGTATCTATTGTGGAATGCACATCCTTTACATGGACAAGAACAGGTTTAAGATGAGCCCATATTGCAAAAGGTCCATGTACATTATAGTCAGATACAGTGCAGAACGACAGGGTACATTCTTCTTTGAAGTACACCACACGCGTGTGTAAAGTAGCTTGAGTTTGTGTTACATTTACGATGCTGTTTTAATTTGTCTTTTATTTTTAATTATCCTGTACTGGACCTCTGATTCTATTACCCTTTCTGGTACCTCTCGATACCTGTATATATCCACCTGAGTTTAGGTTTTGGCCCTCTTTGGACCTGGTAAAGTCACCTGCACGATCTTCCTGCATATCATCAGTTTCTGTAGTTAATTGTCTAATTTTATAAATACAGACACGGCTTCTGAGGTGAGTAAACCAATTTACTTATTCATTCTCATTCTATTTGTTTATTAAATGGTCCTGGGATAACTTTGTTGTTTCAATTTGTTTTATTTGTAATTTGCATTGTTTGAATGTTCCTTTCGTATGTTATTCGTTTGTTACGTTCGTTATATAGTTCATTATTTTTTTTATATAGTGTTGTGAGTAGGGTGTATTCATAGGGCTGCCGTAATTTGAGTAGTAAATGTGTATGTCGTGTTTAGTGACTCTAAACAGTGTAATTTGCAAGTAAATGTCGTCACAGTATTTTAAGTTACGTGTAAAGTAATTCGTTTAATGTTATGCCTCGTAAAATGCAAGTAAATGTAATGCAGCGCTGCCACGTGTACCATGTTGTCTCACTGTTATGTACGGTGGGCCATGTGGGTCATTACTTGTATGGAACTTAATGTGTATGTGTAACTTAATGTGTATGTTCTGTGTACGTAGGTCCCGAATAGCGAATAGTGTACAGGAATGGAGTGACTTGTGAAGTTTGGTGTCTTCTCTACCTACCAGTGTCCTGATGACTATCAGCCCATGAATTTGTTCTCAAATTTCGTGTTATATAAATTGTGAAAACGTTACTTTTGTGTCTTTGTTTATCAATTCTGGAGGTGTTTTGAAGCCTGTCGGCCAGCCCGCAACAGTTTGACTGGGACCTAAATGAACACTTTGGATTTCTTTGTCATATTTACAACAGTAATTTTCGGAAAAATCAATGTTTATTATGATTTCCTTTTCTGACATATTTTTTTGTAATACAGCGTATTGGTGCTTTATGTTGTATAAATGTCGGCAAGATTTCTTGAGATTTGCCTGAAAATCTTCAACTTATGTCTCGACTGTGCCTTGCTCTTCTCCTCATGTAGTCATGGATGTAGTGTATTTTATATCTTAACCTTGTACCTTTTTTACTTGACCCTACAAGTTGTCCATTTCTTCCAATTTATTTCTTTACTTAGGTCATTTTCCAGAACATCTACGGTAATCACCTTTTCTTTGCATGTTGGGCATTCCTTATACATGCATGTCTTGCTATCTAAGTCACAGCAAATCATATCTGCAAGGACAATACTATTTGACGTCCTAATGATATTCAGATCCCTTAATCTGTCTGCTTATTATTGAAGATTTTTATCATACACAAGCAAGTTTGCTTGTTCGTTTTTGTTGCTTTTATTACCCAATATAGTCAGACTTTACAGACGAAGGAAAATGATATTTCTATTTCTGGGTTCTCACTCAGAAAATTTGCATGTAGGTGTTTCATACATATATCATCATTAAGAAATCGTTTCAGCCTTTTTATGGTAAATCTGGTGGTTGTTTCTTTCTTCCCAGCAGAGGACCGGCTGTTGTCATCCCTTTGCAGAAAGACTTTGACTGTTCGTAGTTTTCGCATTCTTTTATTTCCGCAAATTGACTTTTTTGTGCTAATTGCAGTAAGTATTCTTTTTCTTGAGTATCCGATTGCCCCAGCAGCGACATATTTTAGTTTATACTTTTGCAATAACATGGAAGGTATGACATAAAGTTGACAATAGGTTTTGGGGGTTTTCTTTTTCTTTTTTTTTTATTTTTTTTTTTGGTGCTTGTTCATACTTCTCCATTAATCCTGTTATGGTTGCATGGTAAAAGTTCAACATACGTATTATTTCTTTGGAAACGCTATGGCTTCTGAGTATTTTTTTTTTAGTTTCTGTTCTCGATGATTCTGTTGCATTTTTAGTATATCTTGCTTTTCTCTGAGCAAACGTGTTCTGTACTTCTCATTGTCCTTTTTATTTCAATTCGTAGTTTATTTTTCAATTTCTTTATTTCCCTGTAACCCTTTGCGCGGTCATTTCTTACTTTTTTCCTTTCAGAAGATTTTCCACAGGAAAAGCCACTGATGTTCTTTTATCTGTGGAATCCGGTGGAGTGTTTGTAGATACCAAATCTATATCTTTGTCCCTTTTTCTCTTGTGTTTTTGATTTGTTCTCCATCTTTTTACGCACTGCTCTTTTCTCTCTTTCAGTCACATGTGATGCGTTTTTAAGTTTTCCGCTTTTTTAGCTCACCTTAGCTGAAAGCTTGAGTTGAGCTTCTCTGATCACATTTTGCCTGTCGTCTGTCTGTCCGTCTGTCTTCTTACTGTCTGTCCGTCTGTCTGTAAACATTTTCACATTTTCAACATCTTTTCCAGAACCAATGGGCAAATTTCAACCAAACTTGGCACAAAATATCCTTATTCAAAGGGGATTCAAAGTTGTGAAAATAAATGACCACGCCTTTTTACAAGGGGAGATAAATAGATATTATTGAAATTTTTATGAAATTTTTCTTCTCAGGAAATTTGAAACTTATGTGGAAGCATCCTTAGATAGTGTAGATTCAAAGTTGTAAAAATCATGACCCCCGGGGGTAGGATGGGATCACAATGGCAGGACAAATTTTTACAAAGGAAAATATAGAGTAAATCTTGAAAAATCTTCTTCTCAGGAACCAATCAGCCAGAAAAGATGAAACTTATGTGGAAGCATCCTCAGATAGTTTAGATTCAAAGTTGTTAAAATCATGACCCCCGGGTGTAGGGTGGAGCCACGATGTGGGGTCGAAATTTTACATAGGAATATATAGAGTAAATCTTGAAAAATCTTCTCAGAAACCAATCAGCCAAGATAGTTGAAACTTATATGAAAGCATCCTCAGATAGTGTAGATTCAAAGTTGTGAAATCATGCCCCCGGGGTAGGGTGGGGCCATAATAGGTGGTCGAATTTTTTCATAGGAATGTATAGGGTAAATCTTAAAAAATCTTCTCAGAAAACATTTAGCCAGGAAAGCTCATACTTATATGGAAAAGCATCCTCATTTAGTGTAGATTCAATGTTGTGAAAATCATGACCCACGGAGGTAAGGTGGGCCATAATGGGGGGTTGAATTTCATCATAGGAACATATAGAGAAAAGTCTTTCAAATTTTCTTCTTAGAAACCAATCAGCTAGGAAAGCTGAAACCTGTGTGGAAGAATCCTCAGGTAAGGTAAATTCAAAAGTGTTCAAATCATGTTCCCCGGGACTAGGATATGGTCACAACAGGGAGGGGGGGGGCAAACATTTAAATAGGAATATATAGAGAAAAATCTCCTTAAAAACCAATTGCTTAGAAAAGCTGTAACTTTAGTGGAAGCAACTTAAGATAGTTATAGTCAAATTCGTTAAAACCAAAATCTTGAAGAGTCGGTTGGGGCCACATTGGGGATCCAATTGTACATAGGAAAACAATTCAATTATTTTTTAAAAACCCGAAATGTAATCATATTGCTGATTCTTTTAAAATGTTAAGACTCTGTAACCTAGACATTTCTTGGGTCTCACAGGGGTTCAGAGTTTGATGTAAGTGTATATCCCATATAAAACAATTGTTTAGAATTTTTTTTTTAAACTGCAATGCTCAACATGTGATATGACTATAAAATCATTCTGTTAGAAAAGGGACTTGATTATAAACATGAGAAAATACACTGGGAAAATGGATTTTTATTTATACAGGATCGACATGTACTATACCACATTGTCCAAATATTTTGTATTATGACTTCATTAAGCTGATTTTATCATGCATGTTGTTGCTCAGATGAGCGATGTGGCCCACGGGCCTCTTGTTTTTCTTGACTCATGTTTTTATTTACCTGTAGGGCCAATCGTGTCACCTGCTGCTGATAGCGCCTGAATTGGTAATGAATTTAATCAAATTTACAGGCGACATAATCAATTTTTCGCTTAAGGCGAAGGTTTTTTACATTTGGTAATGACACACGATGAACATTCTATTAAAGTTGTAAAATGACAAGACTGAGTTTTATCTACTCACATCGTTTTCCAAATTTCCACTCTGCATAATTTACAACACTTTTCCCGGGTATAATCAGTCGCGTGATGTTTATTAAAAATGCGCCTCTGTCTTTAGGGAACGGCGAAATTTTAAGATATGTTATGGTAATAACATATACATATATAATATGGGAAAACTTTAAGATTAATTTTTTTAACAAATCAAATGTTGAAATTAGAATTTGCACTAAATGCATGAATAATTATATTTACATGTATTAATTGACCTGGGACATCATATTTTATAACATCTTTGATACTTTAATTAAGAAAAAGATATGGGGTTTTTTTTAGTTTTAGGACTAATATCAAGAATTAAAACATTTCCATCTTCTATTGATCAAAAAAGCAATTGTTAAAACTACTTTAATTTCTTGCAAAATCTTAATAACCTCGCGGGACACTATAACTTGTGTGGTGGCATATTTTTTTTCCTTTTTTGGGGGATTTAAAAGGTAGAGTTGAGACCGCTCTTTAACGGTTAACCAAACAGTATTTGCATTATTTGCCTTCATATTATACTGAAATGTTTAGTTCATCGTATGATGTGAATGATTATACTGAGTAGAACAAAAATAACAACGATGTGTTTATTAAGCATTTTTAGGATCTCTGAGTCACTCAGGTGACCTATCGCAATTGGTTTTCGTCCGTCGTCGTGCGTATGTTTGTCGTACGTTAACAATTATACATTTTTAACTTCCGCTTAAAGACTTCAAGAACAATTGTTACTATTTTTGGTTGTGAAGCATCTCTATGGTAAAAGGAATCTAAATTGTGAAATTCATGGGTCTACCACCCCCAGGGCGCCACCGGCGGGGCCAGATACGCAAAGAAAGCTTAGCCAAGTTTTCAAAAACCTTCTTCTCTTTTCCAACACATGTGAGGAAAAACCGAATGCATGGTTTTGATGTCCATGAAATCTTCTACCTAAATTGTAAAATTTATGGTCACTGGATCAGGGGTTCAGGCCGTAGGGTAGGGCCAATATAGCCATATAGTAAAACTATACTAAAGCTTTAAAAATCTTCTTCTCTACTACCTAATATATTTGTTTAAAACTAAATGCATGTTTATGATATCCATGAAGTCTTCTACCGAAATTGTGAAATTCATGACCCCTGGGACTGGTTTAGGCCATTAAATCTTAGAAAATCTTCTTCTTTACTCCTTCACATGTACACTCCTGCGAATGTTTGTTTCATTTAAATTTAGACCACGTGGTTTTATTTGACCATTTCGCAGTAAAAATTGTGCCTTGTGTTTATAGTCTTTTCCCTAGAATCTAGGTACTCGTAGTCAAATATTAAATCTAGACGTTTATTGATTTTAAACTTTATCTTCATTAATTGGGGGATAAAATGATTTCTAGAAATAAATATGACAATAGAAAATATAGTTTTTTTTCGCTGTTGCAACAAATAACATGCTTAATAGCCATCGCCCCTAAGGATTGATTTTCGATCCGCGCCTGACCTAGTAATAGCATCAATAGTGAAACAGACTATACTATTTTATGCAGAATGCAAATGGATCGATATACTAAGTTTTTATACAAAACAGATATCCATTTTTTAAAGCATGCATGGTATTGCACACCAAAAGCATAAAACATAATGGCTATGCTTTTATCAAGCAACCCAATGTTTATATTTTCAACCACGTGTAGAGTGGTTGAACTCGATAACTCTGTTCTGAATATCATCGTTTAGTTTAGATAACCGGTAGATGATGAAATAAGACAAATCTTAATAGTTTTTCATGTTTTAACATAAATCAAAGTAGGATATGATATGAAAAACGATCAGCACTTACGTATTTTGAGAAAATTATCCAAACACATATACTTCCGTTCGAAATTTCACACGAACTGAACAAATCTCGGAGAAATCTCGTGAACTTTCATTCGAGCACCTTTGGGGGAAAAAAACTGAATGCATGTTTATAATGTCCACGAACTTCTCTATTTAAATTTTGAAATCCATGGCCCTGGGTCAGGGGTTTAGGATATAGATTGGGGACATATATGGTCATGTACTGTTAATGCATAAAATATTTAAAATTCTTCTTCTCTACTCTCACACATTTGTAAGAAAATTATTGTAATTATGTAAACCAGGAAGTCGTCTACTAAAATTCTAAATTTCATGGCCCCCCCCCCCCCGGGTAGGAGTTCTGTGTCCCCTGGAGTTTGAGTGTTGACTCTAAGGTGGGACAAAAAATGGATGTATAGTGTTAATGCATTTAAAGTTTAAAAGTTATATTCTCTACTCCCAAACACCTGTAAGAAATACTATATTCAATTTTTTAGGCCAGGATGCCCTCTACCAAAATTATAAATTTTATGTCCCCCGGGGTAGGGGTTCTGACTCTAGGTTGTGGCAAAATTAGTCATATTATAGTGTTAATGGATTTAATAATTTTAAAAATCGTCTTCAGCTTCTTAACTTCTGCTGATACTGAAAAAATCTGTCTGCATATAAAGAAAGAAAATAAAGCCATCTATCAAAATTTTAAATTGCATGTCTCCCAATGTTGGGATTTGAATCTAGGCCAGGCCAAATCTTTATGCAGGGTGTGGCCAAATGGTCATTTAGTGTTAATGTATATATGTTTAAAAAATGTCTACTGACACAGAATAAAAACTGACTGCATACTAGTATTAAGAAAAAAAATGAAGCTGTCATCTTTAATAATATTTTATGTCACCTTCATGTAAGGCAAGGGTTATGGCTGGGAAGGGGGTATATATTTGTCTTATTATTTTATTCTGCTCAAATTTCAATGAAAGAAACGATACTTTAACATATTTAGAAAGGGGGAAGAATGAAGTTGTCTATCAAAGTTAAGATATTGTGCAAACATTTGGAGTTTAGGTGGGGGGAGGGGGTTGTATCAGTGTATGGAGTTATCTTCCCTTGCTTCTTCAAAATGAAGTTATCTTCCTTTGCTTGTTCATATTTAATAATTTAAAATCATTGAATATAATGTAATTAAGAAGTTGTATGATCAAAAGAGTTATGCAAGTGTTTTTGGGTTTTTTTTCATTTGAAACAAAAACAGTTTTTGTACTTTCTAAATAAACAAATAGTAAAATAATAATGGGCAAACTTGAAACTATCTTGAAAATTAACAGATATGGGGAAATAATTTTCTCTAAGAGTCTTGCACCTTTTTCAATATCAGGTCATGCACTCTATTATGATATTTACGTTTTTCGCTAAAATTATAGGTTTCATAGTCCTTTTTGAAAGATTTCAGGCAGAGAGGTAGTCGTTATTACAATATTATAATTTCTCTACATCAGAATTAAACTTAATTAAATGCATATATGAGACTCCTCGACAAGATTGTGTATGGGCTATGGTACTCAGGTGACCATTATGGCCTATTGGCCTCCAATGTCAATAAGAGATAAAACATCGTCGGGGATACATTTTTTGAACGCATTACACATACAAAATAATTATCATACGAGGTATATTGTAATACCAGGAGTTTTACCTGTATCGTTTATAGTAGAATAGGGGTTTTGAGGAAAAATTCACTTTCAAAAGAAACAAAAGGAATACTATTGATAACATTTTAACGATTTTATTATGAAGTACCCGAGTGTATTGACACACAAATCGGGTTGTTATATTAAATGTGTTATTATAATGTTGACCAGTAAAATGGGTTTTTTTGGACAAAGTCTATGGTTTAAAGTGAGTCATACATAAATTTCTTAAGATTTGAATCCTGCCGTCAGTGGAATTTCTATCTTTTTATACTTTACTAGATATTATCCCGCGCAAGTGCTGTAATTAACACTTTAAAGATTTCAAAATATGATACAATGCTTCAATATAACTACCATCACTGTCCCAAAAAAGAATTTCAGATAAAAGACCTTACCCGATCCGATTCAAATTCCTCGTTTTATGCATACATCATCTATTCAAACACTATTTCTATGTATACCCTAAACAAGTTTCCAGTAAATATACTCACTCTTTACGTAATCATTCAATATTATTTATTTGCAAGCATATTATATTTTGATGCAAATGTCCCCTGACTTGGATCCGCCAAAGCGTGTCCACCACCTTACTCTCATATTTGCTATTTCGGACTGGTTTATCGAAATTGAATGTAGGTTATAATTTACTTATTAGGTGAAATTCAATTATAGCTTACGGACATCAACTCACATGCGATGAACAACTAAAGGTGTAAGCAATTACTCTAGTGCAGACTTTTCGAAGCTTATTGACAAAATGTCTTAATTTATATGTATAGATGGTTATTTAAGATATACATTGGGGCTTCAGATATCTGGACGCCAGATAACCGGACGCTTTAGTTTACGGACTTTACATGGGAACAATTTTTTTATACGTTAATTTGCCTCATTTATCTGGAATTCCGTCATCCAGACCTGGACGGTCCGTTTTTACCACGAAATACTTTTTTACTATCAATCTTGCGTCATTTAAACGGGCGGTGAAATTTGATGATATCCTGCTTTAAGGAGGCTCGATTGTCAACAAAGTAGACATTTGATCTACCAAAAACTTTTAGATATGATTTGTTTACCTATAAAATAATATTTAGTGAATAGAAATCCATACATTTTACATTTTAAATTGTGGTATTTTCTTATATTTTTATATAGAGGTATTCTTCTAAAAGAAATCAATACAGTCTAAAAATGGCCAGAACCATCGAGTCCTCTTAATACAATTGAATGATTGATTTGAACTTATTTTATTATGCAAATATATACATGTATTTACATAAAAGGATTAGGCAGCTTGCAATGCCTATGTGAGCTTTCTCCATAATTGAAGGAAAGGCTAAGAAAACACCAGCGGAACGGAAAACGGAACGAAAAGCGGAACGGAAAGGAAAACGGAAAATCTTATCTAATGTTATTTACTTGACAGATTTGTTAATCATGCTAAAAACGATATACTTTATGTAATTTTTAAATTTTTTAAAAAGATTATCAGTATGAGATTATTTATTCAAGAATAATTATTTCCCCAAAATTAACAGTACATGCATTGACCAATATTCTCTGTCCCAAAATATCCTCGATTCACATTTTGCTGAATAACTTAATATTTATATATACCTCAGGGTTCAAACGATGTTCTTTCAGAAGCATGAAAAATTCTCATGATTTCTACTTTAAAACGTCCTCTCTAGCTCATCAGCTTTCAATACACGGCTATTAATAAAGAAGTATACGGGGTTTTGCATTTCAACAGACCCGGATGAAAAATTGTGCAAGGTCTTCTAAGTGACTTCCGACAGGAGATAAGATGTCATCATTTCGCATTATAAATCTCCGTAAAAAAATCTGTTTTCGATCCTGTGAATTTTTCCAATTAAAAAATGATAATGTGTCAACGAAGATTTCTTGGATATTTCCCGTTTCATCTATTTCAATTGCATTTTTTACAGGTATGTGTATTTTGTTTTTAAAAATCGTCCAAATGTTTTGCATAAATATTAATATTTTGGGATCGACAGACTAGTCCCTATTTATAATCGCAAAATCAAACCAGGGAACGTCTAGAGTTCTCTTTTTTGGATTCTATGTATATAGAAATGAACAACTGCCAAGTAATGCAAACGTGAACAAAATTGGATTTCTTAAAATACTAGTTTCACTAAGTACCGGGTATTTTTTATTTGTAGAAGATGTAGACAACGAACGCCGATATTAGTGAATAAAAAACATAACATGAAATCCACAACGTTAATGGTCCAATAAAATGAAGCTATTTTTTCGGGTAAAATGATATTTACAATAGCGGGACATGTTTGCATATAGGTGATGCAGCAAGACTTCATAAAGATGATCATGAATGTCATCAGTCGTACTGGGGTTTTTTAAAATCTCAATGGTACTGTATCGTCTATATGATTCAAAATCGTATAGAACACCAAAAATTCAATGTTGATTTCAGTATATACATCATATTTGAAATATAAAAATATACATAAAACACATGAAACGCTTTCACTAACTGCGTTACGCTGTTATATCAGCAATTCTATATAAGAAAAATAAATAATTAAAAGTTATAGCTAATTTACTCTTTAAATATTTCACAATTTGTGTACATTTGATTTTTTTTCCGTTTTGTACCCAACAGTAAAGCAAATTGAATGCAATGGTATATTTGATAGACATTCATACATGTAAGAATATCAATAAGACAGCCACATGTTCATAATCATTCAAAAGATATGAATAAATGATACAAAATAAATCGTTTCTGGCCAGTCTATACCCTTTTAGAGCGATAAACGTTATATGATATTTTCCGTTTTCCGCTTTTCGTTCCGTTTTCCGTTCCGCGTTTTAGCAACTCCCGATTTTCTCAATGCATCACTATTCATACATGTTTTACATAGGGTTCTAAACTAAACATAAACAAGTTCAGTCTTTACATATAATGATTTTACTCAAATTCACACTTATGCGTTAGGATATAAACAAGATACATTTTTCATAACGAGAAGTCGATTATGAATATTTTTGTCAATAATCGGGCACTCGTTGTCACCCCTATGCCAATCCATATGTCATTGAGTTTGACAACAATGTATATATCATCTATCCATTTCAGTTCTATCTTTGATTTAATTGCAGCTTGTTAATTTTTTCTTCTTTAAAAACAACTAAAATTTACATTGACGAATATTGTCATTTATTTGTGACGAATCTTAAAAGTTAATTTCATATGTACATGTACATATTACATAACTACAGCACTAATAGAGACATCCCAGACCAACATAATAAGTTTTATTGAACTAATTATAACTAGATGCTGCCATTAGACAGTAATACCCGCACCAAGTGTTTGCCCCTAAATACCACTGTTTTGTACCAGTTTTAGTAAAAATGAAGGCCACATGGAATTTCCGATAATTTTTAAAAATTATAATTTTCATAAAAGATGAGATCCCATCCCAAATACACATGAGCGGCCCTTTATGTACAGTTTGGGGTTGAACTGTTTGCATGTGAATTTTAAGTTAATCAATAATCATAGAAAGTATGGTCTATATAATTATTACAAACATAATGAAATTATGCCCCCTCCACTCAGCGGTTGTCGGCTTTTGATTTGCTTTTGTGTGCAAACATCATCGTTTGCACGTATTTAGAGAAGAAAAGGGAGTGAGGGGTCCAGACACCCCCCTGCTTGAGTTATTTTTAATCCCCTCCTCCAACACACACACACTCGTCATGAATAAATAAACAATAGAATATTTTGATAACAGTATATGTACCGGTAGTTGCAACAAAGAGGATTGTAAACAATCAGTGCAAAATAAATGACATAATTTTATTGCGCAATGATTTTCAATGCAGAACTGCCAGAACAGAAGATATAATTACTGTTTT
This sequence comes from Magallana ariakensis, assembly GCA_020458035.1. Classification (NCBI taxonomy): domain Eukaryota; kingdom Metazoa; phylum Mollusca; class Bivalvia; order Ostreida; family Ostreidae; genus Magallana; species Magallana ariakensis. Next base: position 40,641,062 of record CM035812.1, read on the forward strand.
CATGTGGTATTAATATATCCCAACTGTTAACTGTCTGAACCTCATACGCACTTCTATATTAAGTACTGGGTTGGAATCAGAATTAGAAGAACGTACAAGATCCAATTCAATTTTTTTTTTTTTTTTTTTTTTTTTTTTTTAAATCCGTTTTTCCTTATTCGATATTGAGCATCTGATTAAAACCCCCTAACGTCCACTCCTTCCGCAAATCGGCAAGTGATGATGCTACTCGTTATCAGCAGTTCTCAGTGGGGATCTTAATATATCCCCACTGTTAACTGTCTGAACCTCATACGCACTTCTATATTAAGTACTGGGTTGGAATCAGAATTGAAGAATCTTCCTTGACCGAATTGTTTTCACCGTTTTAGAACCACATTGTTCTTATATATATACTATCATCTCTCCCAACACTCAATCTTAAATATTATAAACAAATTTCAAATTAATGGATTTGTGTATTTAATCAGGTATATTGCATACAAATCACAATAGAAAACAATATTGAATGTACAATTTCTTAGCAATACACATATTAACGATATATTTCAGTAACATGTACATCTAATCAAAGGCTGGTGACAATGAAGAAATATCTCCATGTGTTTTATAAAAGGATTCTATATCCTTTCTGTCACTTGTAATCTTAGCAATATTTCCTGCTACTCTACTCGCGTCGGTCAAAGATTTTGACCTACTGTAGTAATGTGCCGAACTTTCCGTTGACCATACTCCCTCCGAATCTCTCATTACATTGGAATCAGTCGCCATTAGATCCACAGTATGTGGCCCGAATGCACTATCTACTAAACTCCATGTCGCAACACTTAACATACTATCAACAAAAGAAATTTTCCTTGAGGGATAATCTGCTAGATTAGATCTTGACTCAACGTAATGCATTTTTAAATCCACATTCAAAACGCAAACCATCTGAAAAATTTCCTTCATGATTGCTGACAACTGAACATCCCTCGACCCTTGATTTTCCCAAGCACATACAACCGCCATATTATCAACAAATAAGTCCACCCTATGATCTTGAACATCCAACCTTAAAGATTGCAAAGCTTTTAAAACAGCTGTTGCCTCTTTCTGATGAATTGGCCTAACATCCCCTTTTGCCCAAAAATCACCGAACGCTTCACCTTTATCTCTCCCTGACATGATTGCTACCCCATAACGATATAAGGAAGCATCTGTTGAGATGGACACTTGTAAGTGCCTCTCTGGCCTCCACGGAGCGCAACCTTCCCAACAATCGACAAAACGCCAATATTTCACCTCGTCAAGTAAAGCCCCAGTCATCTTAATTTTCCTACTGTTTCTCAAACCTATGGAAATAGCTGCATTTATCTCACGTGTATAAAGTTTTGCTCCAGGTATGACCAACGACATTGATACACATTTTCCAGCAAACCTTTGCAACGTTCTAACATCAACATCCTGACAGCTTAAAATTGTTTCTCTTAAAGCAATAAATTTCTCTTTCTTGTCATCAGGTAATAGATAAGCTTGTTTCTTGGAATCAACATAAAACCCCAAATACCGCACCAAAGTGGACGGAACTAACTGACACTTCTTCAGAGCTAGAGTATACCCAAGTGTAGTCAAACGGGTTACAACCATCGAAACCATCTCACTTGGACTATCAATTGTAGTTGGAGAATTTGCCATTTTACTGTTGGTTTTTGAATTAAATACCATAAATCGGTCATCAATGTACTGAATTGTGTTTAAACCCTGATCTCTAAACAATGACGTTACTTGCATGCCTAGCATTTGATATATGTACGGGGAGGCTTTCCAACCGAATGGCAGAGTAGTGTATGTGAAAACCCAACCCCCAAATTGAACTCCAAAATACTCTTCCGATTCTTTTGTAAGTTTGATGTGATCATATCCCGATTTTTCATCACAACAAATCATGTATGCGTCCTTTTCGACTAACCTATGGACGTCTTTCAGAGTGTCGAGATTAAAAGGCAAATCTCGAGTCCACAGATTTATAAAGCGTGCATCATGGCAGAGTCTCGGTTTACTGGGTTCAACAGTCAACGGCATAATAACTTTTGGAAGAGAGCACTCGCCTACCTTACCCCATAATCTAAATGACCCATTTTTTAACCTTTCGTTTATTTCTTTCCTAATGAACGACGTATACGATTTGCAAGATAGCGCATTAGGGAAAAACTGCTTTGGCGGAATATCTGAATCAAATGATCTTCCCTTATAATTCCCTTTAAACGATCGCATGAACGACAGTGCATCAATCCCCGATTCTACCCAAGTTTGCACTGTAGCAGACATGCTATCCGATTTTCTTCTAGTAACATCTGACCAAGCACTTGAACAATTGTGAATTTCGCCAGAAACAAATATATCTGGATTTCGTACCACCAGATCGTTAAACGTTTCATTCTTATCATATAAAGTAAATTGTTCATTTACGTGGACTGCAGGTTTGGAATCGCTTTCTTTCAGTGTTATCCACGTAGGATGCCCTCTCTTTTCCTTAACACCTTTCTCCGGATCAAAGGAGTCACATTTTTCCCATTCTGGGATTTCAATCTCAAAGTCCTGTTAAGGAACAAAAAATTTAATTTAATTTTACAGAAAGCATCTCTTCTAATAACACTGAAGATAGGATTCCCAACCTGCAATCCACGTGAGCAAGCTCACTAGGGCGTCAGAGTCCCCGGATATTAGGTTAAAGGAACACAAATTGATGTAAGTCAATATTCATCAAGTGTTTTATTCATACAAATATAAGTCCTTTATTGAACAATTCCAATCAAAATTTAAATTTTCAGTAATTCATAAAATATCATTAACATTTAAATGGACATAAAATCATACAAAATGTTTAATATATCTTGCATAAGCAACGTAGCATATGGTTTCAATGTCCTTATCATTTACTTTCCTCTCGCTGCTTTCATTTTCAAACAATCACGGACATAATGGTCAGGCCCACCGCAAAACAGACAATTCCCTCTCGGTGACTGACCTCTACCTGAGCCTCGCTGGTATTTCCTATATCCACCATATCCCGATACACCCCCATACGGGTACATTTGTGGAATAAAATTCCCCTGCCCAAATCCCCAGTAAGCTTGAGGTGGTTGTGAATACAAGTTCAACATGGGAGACTGTTGATGTGTTGCCTGAACCTTACTGCTTTCACCACACTCTGACTTCACTTTCAAAGCTTTTGACAACGCCTTGCCTACCACATCAGTAGCTTTCCCCCCTAGAACACTTAAGGTAAGGTTTGCGGTTACAGGGAGATAACTCACACATTTTCATTGTGACGTAACACCAACTACCCTTTATTTCAGCTATGACGTCAAAATTAATATGACGTCATAATTGATTTCAGTTTTTTTTTATTTCGCGGGGTTTTAGAGTTTCAATGAAAGAATAACAGGACACAAGTATTTTATCAATTTCCACAAAAACGAAGTCCGCATTATATGGTTTTGAATAGTGTTTTAGGAACATCAGATTACACATATTCTAAGATACATTTTTCCTGAAATCGGTGGACCTGAAAAGGTTTCAAATAAGATGTTTTCGTTTACATAATAGTAGTCCAAAATAAAGATTTTTGTTGTATTTTATTCTATTTTTAGATTGTTCATTAGAAATTAATTAAAATGAATCATGATATAAATAGTGACATTATTTCCGAACATTTTAAGCATAAATAACCCCCAAAATAGTCACATATAAATTGTATATTTTTTCAATAAATTGTTTACATTTCATCAACATGAAAATTGAAAATCATGAACTTTGACCTTTTGTAGTTATAAAATGGGACGGGCAATATCATTTAAATTTCATGAGAAAAAAGACTTCAGTGTAGTGAACAAAACGGTATGTAACTTTGGTACAATTCCTAAAAAATGCAAGCCGCAAACCTTACCTTAAACAAAATGACGGGATATCTAGCTTTTCTTTATTACAGTTAGCTTGTCTTGCCAACTCCTCAAAGACTGCCGCGTCGTCGTTGTTAATTCTTCGAGCGGTACTTGCTAATTCTTCAACAAGTACAAGAATCAACGGGACGCTTGGGTCCGTCTGCATACACAGGCCTCTCACCTTCGCTTTCAAGCTCTTCAGCTCATCTTCTCCTTCGTTCCTCTTCGATTGTTCTAATTCTTCAATCCTTTTTTCCAGAGCATGCTCCTTTTTTTGTTTCTTAGCCTGCGGCTCACCAACCTGAATATTGATACAATTTACAAAACATTGAGTCGATACTTCATATTATACTAATCACCATTATACTTTTATATTACATTATAGTAAGATCATCTAGTGCTCTATGTCATGTTTTTATTCGTAAATTGTATACCACAATTTTCAAATTTATTATATCAGTCATTCGCCATTAACTTTGCTACAATATATACAATCACGTATTTACCGGCTCATCTTGATTGATGTCTTGGCCATCTGGTTGGCCCATCTCGTTGGCATAAATTATTGCTTAATGCAATAATTTCCTCATCCCTTCCTCTACATTGTCAGTTCCTCCCACCATCTGGAGGCATTCATCTATACACTCCCCGGACAGCTATCTGAATGCCGTCTGCATCTCGTTGATGGTCAGTGTTTCAGTAACAGTGTTTATCTTTACTCTTGCTAAAGGTCCCGCTGGGCCCTCTGCTCCTCTAACACGTTTAATTAACGGGAAAATGTCTTTCCCCGTTAATTTATGCCTCTTTCGTAAAACCGCGGGTGGCGGCATCTAAACAATTGTAAAAGAAACGAAAGTTAATATAGCCATTCAAATTTTAACTTGAAACTAGCTACATTATACAGATCCCAATCTTGTCTCATAACAAATATAACTGTATCATGCACTTATCATGCTTCTAATGTCATATGTGAACATTCTACCTAGTATACCAACTATATGTACCAGTGTACATAAGTGCCTCTGTCTCTGTCTCTCTGTCTCTCTCTCTCTTCAGTGCATAGATATTAGATAAACAGATCAAACAGGATAAAAATTCTTCGTGTAAACGTGGACTTAAATCATTAAAGTAACTAACATTTTAATATGATTTTCTCACGCGATCAGACTTACATCAACCTCAACGTGGACTAAATGTACTTTATCAAGATACCATTTTATTTCGTTCTCTTCTATATCTCAGACTCCATTTCCACCACAATGTGGATTAACATTACACACCTCAACGTGACTTTATTTCCACCTCAGTGTGGTATACAATTATTAAATGTTTTCTTTCGGAATAAACAAGACATCCACCTCAACGTGGTTCTTATCATAATTTTCACGATAATATGAATTAACATTTCACACCTCAACGTAACTTATATTTCCACCTCAGTGTGGCATAAAATTGTTCAATGTTTTTCTTAAATTAAACAATACATCCACCTCAACGTGGATTTAATCACGATTTCAAATCACTATATTATACATCTACCTCAACGCAGATGCATTTTAATTTTTACATACCTTGACGAAGTTTCAATCGGTGATCAAATATATAGCTGTTAAAAGACACGTCTGGAAGCTCTCTCCGCAAATCGGCAAGTGATGATGCTACTCGTTATCAGCAGTTCTCAGTGGGGATCTAATTAAGACATGTACACATGTCGATATTTATATGGATAAAAGTGTTTTATAATCAAAATTCTTTCACGGTGACGGTCTAGAATTTTCAAAATTTTACAATACACGTATTTGGCCAAAAAAAAAATCAGTTTTTAAAATGTTTGGAAACTTCAGTACAAAATAGAAAAGCCCCAGCAGGATTTGAACTCTCTACTTACAGACACGTAGTTAACGCTATAACCCATTGCGCTTCACTGTTAAGTAAGATTATTTTGGGGGAAAAATGATTTATACTTTATTCTTTATTTTAAATAGGGAGTACATCACAATATGCAGGTGCCCTATACCACCTTATAGCTGAAATGTGTTACATATTTATTTACCTAATAAAATAGTGGAAAGTGTTTTAACGAATAAAGTGAGGAAAATAAATGCATGTTACAAATAACTCATCTTTGTTTGAAGTTACGTACACAACACAGGTCTACCGGTCACTTTAGCGGGTACTAGTTGAACCCAGCTCTTCGGTTAGATGGGTTTTACGTGGTGTATGTGTTTTTCATATGCAGAATAGGATTAATTAAATGCATAAACGTTTTAAAGGGATTCATATGGTCCGTATGGTGGCATATCTCTGCCCCTTGTGTGCAAGTTATTTTTCTATCAAATATGTCGACATGCAAGATAAATATGTTGACATGCAAGATAGTTATGTCAACATGCAACATAACTATGTTGACATGCAAGAAAATTCCAATTAAATAAGAATGATAAAAAATCTCAAATATCGCCCACATGTGACATCCAAGATGCTAGATGCTACTTATTTATGTCGACATGCAACTTGTTTATGTCGACATGCAACTTCTTTATGTTAACATGCAACTTATTTATGTCGACATGCAACTTAGTTATGTCGACATGCAACTTAGTTATGTTAACATGCAAGATAAATATGTTGACATGCAACATATTTATGTCAACATGCAACTTAGTTATGTTTACATGCAACTTATAAGTTGCATGTCAACATATTTATCTCGCATGTAAACATAACTAAGTTGCATGTCAACATATTTATCTCGCATGTCAACATAACTAAGTTGCATGTTGACATAAATAAGTAGCATGTGAACATACCTAAGTTGCATGTTGACATAAATAAGTTGCATGTCGACATAAATATGTAGCATCTAGCACCTTGGCTGTCACATGTGAGCGATATTTGAGATTTTTGAGATAATTCATAAATCGTATTTGATTGCAATTTTCTTGCATGTCAACATAGTTATGTTGCATGTCGACATAACTATATTGCATGTCAACATATTTATCTTGCATGTCGACATATTTGATAGAAAAATAACTTGCACACATGGGGCAGAGATATGCCACCATAGGTCCCCTTATTGGATTATCATAATGATGTTGACCGATATAGGTAAGCATAATACATGTAGTATCACAATATATTGAGACACATAAGTTTTACTTTCACTTTCTAAATAAGTGATCTCCCTTTGCCAGCATACTGCATCATCATCTTTTGAAATTTAAAAAAGCTTACCATCGTTACCTCTTCTATCGCATTTGTACAGTTTCTGTCATTTAAATTGCAATTTTTTTTTCATTTGTAAGACTTACACTATTGAGGTGACCCCATATTGATCCTGTGACATTTAGCAGTTAAAACTGATAACAATAAATGTTTAAAATAGAATGCTTATTTTCCAATACCTCCCCCTCCACCTAATCAAACCTAGTTCTATAGATTCAGAGTCTTCTTAAATTCTTACATGTGTACAGTAGCAAATTTTAAATCATTCCTTGATTGGTATTTTTCTCAAGATGCACAATAAGATTTTGAAAATATATTGCTTTATTATTTTTAGGATAAACAAAATGTTACGTATAAGGGGCAATTGTTAATTAAGTCTTCTAAACAAAGCAATGTCATCATAAGGCAAGGAATTACCCACATGGTTCAAACACTACATATGAATAAGATAAAATATTTTATTATTTCCAGTTCTGGAAATCCAGGGTCACAGTCTCAAAGGGTGCATAACCTGCATGTATATACAATTTGATACCTCTTACACAAAGAGTAGGAATAAATATGGTTTAGGGATGGGGATCTCAAAAGTGATCAAAATATGTCATCATTTCTTATTTTAGAAGGGGTGGGGTTGGGGGATAGGGGTTTGAAGACAACTCCTGGGGGTCATGCACTTTACACCAGTTGATGCATCATAATGACATTAGAAACAAAATTATTTATGGCTTAGTGTTTGGGGAATTTAACAGTTTTCAAGATATTTGGTATTTTCCTGTTTCTTGGGGTCAGAACAATCCCATAATAATACATGAATAAAAAAATTATTTTATAAAATTATAATTTGATTTTAATAGATCATTCGACAATTAAAAAGAGAGTAAATCTAAGGTTCCTTTTTTATTTTAAGCAAAAATAAATGCAAGGTTTTTATTTTAAGTCATTCTATTTACAGTTTAAGGAGGGATACATGCGCGGATAAAGAACATTTTTCCCGGGGGGGGGGGGGGGAGGTCGGAGGCATATGTTTGGCAATTTTATAATGCTATTAATTATATGATAAAGAAATTTGAATTGTGGAGGGGGGATTGGTACCCTCTTGACCCCCCTCTAGATCTGCGCATGGGATAAATGTTAATCTTTGCTACTTTTTTACTACCAAGATTAAATTTACTTTTTCAAAACTGTAGGATAGTCCCTATCATATCACAATATAAGATGTGTTTATTCATTAAATCAAAAGAGGAGTTCTGGGATCTAGGTTGTTTAGGAGTGATAAACGTAAATTTTCTGCTACTATTTGACTCCCTGGATGAAATTTAAATGTTTAAAACCTTATTACACATCTTAAGGACAGCCCCAATCATATCCCAAGAGATGACGTAGCTACTTCAAAAGTTGTAAGAGGAGTTCTGGGAACTATACATTTTTTTGCAAAAAAACGTCATTTTTTGTTGCCGCCTTATCCTCGTAATAAATAAAAATATTCTGAAACCTGATCACACTTAAAATTGATACCACAATCATATTCTAGAAGATAATTTGGTTACTGAAAAAAATGTTGACTTTTTGAGACCAGATTTTTTGTAAAAAAAAAAAAAAAAAAAAAGAAAAGAAAAAGTCATTGTTCAACCACCAAATGATCCCCAGGACAAAATTGAAATTTCTGAAACATTATTGCGCATCTATAGGACACTCGAAAACATATTCCAAGAGATGATTTGTATATTGTTGAAAATGTAAGAGGAGTTCGAAGAAGAAGGATTTTTGTGAAAAAACGTAATTTTTTACCAATTATTTGACCCCCAAGACTTTCAGAGAATTTTTGAAACCTTTTTAAAAAACAACATGACACCCCAAATCAAACTCCACGAGTTCAGTTTCCTGGTTTATAAGATTTAACAGCAGTTTTGAGAAAGTTAAACGTGATAGATGGTCGGACGGACGGAACAGGGTAACAACAATATACTCGAATTTTCTTTGGAAAGTGCAGGTATATTGATTTGACAGGTCTGCGGGGTCTCCTTTAAAATTAAGAAAACAGTATTACATAAGTTTATATTAGAAATAATCAGACGATCACAAGGTAACATATTTACAAAATAGTCAACGACAATAACAACGTGATCTTCCGTTGGCGGAAACATATAAAATTACGGAGGAATATATCAAGTTTGACCATGAATTCAATGGCAATTTGATTCGACCAGAAAGTTGAAGTCACAGATCAAATGGTAAAATTAAACACATTTAAACATTTTTTTTTGCTACCGCTAATTTTACAGAAATCTAGGCGATCCAATGAAACTATCTAGATGTGACGTAAGAATATGTATTACATATTCTAAACTGCTTTTAGATGATTTTTTAGCTTTATAAATGACAACTTTAATTTAAGTAGCTGAATTAAATAAATTTTGCATCGGTTATTTATGTTTTTCTTCAGTCAGTGGATTGTATCGGTGCTACAACACATTTTTGATTGAACTCACCGCAAGAAAGTTTTCCGTCCCTGGCAGTCTTTAAACAAGCAAAGCAAAATTCTGTTTTGCAGAAGGTACACAACATTGATTTACACGCTTGATCGTGTTGCAGCAAAGCTTTGCAGCTTGGGCAAAGACGTTTGGAAGGAACACCGCACATATGGGAATAATCTAGAGTAACTTTTGGACATTCTATCAGCTGTCGCTTGATTTCTAAATTACTGCCCAAATCTTCAAATATACTATTAGGACATTCGTGGTCTTTTGTCCAACTTTGAAGACAAAACCAACAAAATTTAAAAGTAAACCGAGAATCAGAACATTTGGAACAATTTACATGTGAATCGATACAAGACCAAACAGGTTGTCAGGTGCTGAAAAAAATACATACAAGTATATATCGCAACTCGTACGCAATATAAAACTATACGTGCTTATTATTAGATATGCTTTAGTTATTTACACAACAAATACATGTTATTACTGATAGCATGTCCGCAAGTAAGTTCTATCCTTGGATCTGATTCATACTCCCATACGAGATCAGGTTTTGTAGATGTTTGGAGTCCGTGTACTGGCCTACTTTCTGCACCTACCATCACATGAAAAGGGTCGTGTAGGATATCACTTGTTATCTCTGGCTCATAGATGAAATAGTTATCCATGTTAACAATATCTATGAGCCAATACGATGTCTTCAACATCAGTGCTACAGATTTTCGTATATCTTGAATTGTACCTCTCTGCACAATAAAATTGATTATACATTCCGTATTGAAAAGAAACAACATTTGAATAAAAAAATGTTTCCTTATAAAGACACGTTAAATTACCTTATGAATAGAATAAAACTGATCCGAAGAAAGTGTCCTAAATGCTATCATGTCCGACATAGTTCTTCCGTAGATATATGTACCTTTATAAATAACGATCTATTTTACTTTCTTTTCGAAGAAAATTAAAATGAAAATAGTTAATAGGAAGGTTATGATGTTGTTTTTAGTCGATGGAAAATCCTTCACTTACGTAGATAATTGAGTCTACACTAATTTTTAATCTGTCTGAACTATTTTTTTCTGATTTTTCTGTGTTGATAAAGGCAATTTACAGAAACACGCCAAGTATCCATTCAAAATATCAGCAAAATATGTGGATTTTTCTTGCGACATTCTGATAAAACCATTCGTTGCTTTATCATTCAGTTTTGTGATAACGGGAATTAATATCTGTCAGGTTTAGACCTCGTGTTCTTATTTGGAATCTTTTCTTAGAGTTAAAACTCAGCATTGAAGCAATGCACAAACTACAATATACATTTTGTAATGCATATGGGCATTGGCATTTCATGCATCCAGTGTGATTTTATGGGACAGAAGGAATGTCTGCATTGAGTGAAGAATGAGAATTACTCATTGCTTGCATAGGGTGATTGCAAAGATGAATAAAGAGTCGCTCGATGCAGGCATTGGAAGACTGAGTAGTCGCTCAATGCAGGCATTGGAAAGACTGTAGAGTCACTCAATGCAGGCATTGGAAAAACTGAAGAGTCGCTCATTGCAGGCATTGGATAAACTGAAGAGTCGCTCAATGCAGGCATTGGAAAGACTGAAGAGACGCTCAATGCAGACATTGGAAAGACTGAAGAGTCGCTCAATGCAGGCATTGGAAGACTGAGACGCTCAATGCAGGCATTGGAAAGACTGAAGAGTCGCTCAATGCAGGCATTGGAAGACTGAAGAGACGCTCAATGCAGGCATTGGAAGACTGAGGAGTCGCTCAATGCAGGCATTGGAAAAACTGAAGTCGCTCAATGCAGGCATTGGAAAACTGAATTTAAGAGTCGCTCAACGCAGGCACTGGAAGACTGAGGAGTCGATCAATGCAGGCATTGGAAAACTGAGGAGTCGCTCAATGAAGGCAGTAGATGACTGAATTTATAGTGATTCATTGGAGGTATTGGATGTATTTACAGTGGCTCAATCCAGGTATTGGATGACTATTGATTATAATAAGTTTCTCAATGCAGGAATAAGGTGTTGTTTGGTTTGTTAGAACGTTAGTTGCTCAATGAAAGCATGAAATTTGATAACTTAATTCAACCTTGTTGTTTCTCAAATCAAAATATTAATAACTGTTTCATGTCACCATCTTCAAGCATCAACTAATAGTCATTTTGCAAAACTAATTATTGTGCTTTTGTGCACTGATATAGAATGACAACAGATTGGAAAAGGTAGTTATTCAACACATAAAATGCTACATTAAGCACCTGTTTATGTTACAGGAAATGCAAACATTTTCTTTTCCAAACCTATCAGCAAGCATTAATTAAGAAATTTGGAAAAATATTTCATTCCATAATTGTTCTAAATGCTATCAGAAAGCATTAAAAAATACTAAAAACTGTTGTGCTTTAGAATTGCTGAATTTATTGTTTTCTCTGCTCTTTGCTCCTCTCTACTGCTTTCCTCTTTTTCGGGGGTAAATAGTTACCAGTGTACACCTGTCAAGAATCGAAATAAATAACACTTCAAAATATTGCAAAAAGTAAATATTTTGTATGATTCTAAATGAAAAAGAATATTAAGTAGAAGATTTAACAAATTATAAAGACACTGGTGATGTTTTGCATATCATTTTGAACTGTGTAACATGTACAAAAAGAAGAATTTGCATTACCAAGGCTCTTTTCGTTGCCTTGTCCTCAAGCGCTTGAAGTCTCGTCTCCACAGGATGCGACATCAAAGTTTCTGGTATCCCTTTCACGTTTTCAATCAAATGAATCAATGGGAAATCCACCTTAAATATATGTATGTTCAGATTCTAATACCGGGTTTTACACTTTTACATAATTATCTGTAATAAATGTAAAAAATGAAAATTTGATTTGACTAACATTTCCTGAAGTCTGAAGATACGTCATGACCACCGATGAAAAACTCTCCCACCATTGCTGTTCGGTAGAAGTCAGCAGGCCAGATTTAAGAAGTTTGGGACATGTTTCCTTTAAAATCCGATCTAGATACATGCTCTTGTCTGTTGGAGCAACACACTCTGGGGCTCTTTGTAGAAAATTCATGTCCTAAACAATATAATAGAATATGATTAATTCAATACATCTCAGTCTCTGTCTCATGCACACACGCACGAACACACGCACGCGCGCACACACATACACACACACACACACACTTAGAATGAATAGCTACCTTGAATATCCATATTCCACACCTATCCTGATTAACCTCATAAGTGCTGTCGTCATCAGCATCAGGCATCCACCGTTCTCCCTCGCCCTTCCTGTAGTGGAAAATTGGTGTCCTTCTTTCTATTTATACAAATATAATATTATTGATAAAGAGTACAATAAAAAGGCATATTTTCACATAAATATGTTTACATTTGCAAATATGTTTCCTTATATAAACCAATAGAATAGTGAAAACGTTAAATTCTGAATTTACTTTTTCATGACATCCCTATGATCTTAAAATAAGCATGCACTAATCGCTTGTCTCTTGGATCATTTTAAACATAAAATCTCAGTAATTTTAGCAATTTGAACAATATGTCTTTTTCAAACATAAATATAAGTAATAAACAGCAATGCTTCACATGATTTGATCACGTGACCAACAAAGTTCATATCCCGGTGAACTTTTTAACTTGCTGTATATTTCTTAAATACTAGTATATTGATTTGAGTAACCTTTGTCAACTGTGTGGATTCGAAATTCAAATTGATCCCCGAGACCATGGCTGTTGATTAGGCTATTTTCCATCCATCCCTTAAAATCCCAAACCACTTTTACCATCCTTCCTTGCTGAACATATGACAGCTTTTGAAAAGCTTGAAGCAGGTCTGAAATAAAAATATCATTTCCAGTATTGTAAAAAAAACCAGCAGTGATGTCATGAAGGATTTCACCAATTGTAAGGATAGGTTTTTCAACTCGGTGTGAAATAAGATTTTACCATCTAGTGTCATAATGTCCGCTTTTAAAGAGCTTGAGAAATTTGAAAACATCGAGTCTATATCCTCATGGGTATGGCCAACTGGGAGCATGTGCAGGTAACACTGAAGAATAAAATACTTGTCACGGTATATGTCACTAACAGGTAGTTATTAATGACCAGGAAATAAATCAAAATTAAATTGTGCATTATATAAACAAGAAATACCTCCTCAAATATGCCCAAATGCACTAGCAATCCTAAGAAGCCCAAAACCGTCTTATTTTTGTTGTCCGTAGCACTGTCTGTTTGCAGGTGAAGCTCTGTTCATAGTGCATCTTTGAACTCTGCAAAAATGAATATCCATATACCGGTACATTTATTTCAAACACTCATGTCTAGGCTCTAGTATTTACAACTTAACTGTTCTATTACTTTTACAAAAATAGTACTTACCACATAAAGTTTCAAGTAGAACTGTCAAGTTAAGGTTGGCATCATGGGGATATTGCATCAAATCAAAATGGCCAAATCCAACTTTTCTCATTCCTGAAGTTCCTGAAAAGCAAGTAGTACAGAGTAAAGTACCGCGGTAAACTTGAGGGACAAATGTATTTACTTCAATTACCAGCATTGTGTTCTACATTGCAAATGTTTTCTATGGATTGTTCTATATGTTACCTGAATCTCTATGGACTAGTACACCCAGCAAATGTGTCCTTACTTGCTGAAAATTTGAAATTTGTTTTGAATTCCTAGCTTTGGTGTATAGAATGGGAATATTAGTTTTCTTTTGGTCCATTCCGTCCATAATTATTGTCAGGAAGCGCTTTGGATACAAACATGAAGCTTCTCTTCTCATGTAGTATGTCTCTTTCTGTTTTCTTTACAAAACATTAAGAAAAAAGTTTTTCTTAATATATTTTCGTTAGAATTGAAAAAAAAAAAACCAGGATAAAACATTTATTTTCTCCATCGTTTCATTCCTCCTAAAATAAATATTTTATTGACTAATTTAATGTAAAATAAAACAATTTTTTTAGGATTGGTGTGTTCGTTACAAATTGCATTTAATATTTATTCAACATACAAATAAATGACAACACAAAAGTAACAATTAAAAGCAGTTCAATATTAGTATATCTAAAAAAAAAATATTAGTATATCTAAAAAAAAATGTTTGGGTCAGGGCGGGTAGGTAACCAGTCTTTAATTAAACCAGATAAAACGGAAACTATTGGAAATTGACAAAATTAAAAACTTAAAGAAATAAATGTAATATTTACCTAACATATTCCCAGTGTGCTCTCTTCTTGTCTGTTATGAGCTTCTTTGCTTCTTTGTCATATCTTCCAAATTGCTCATACTCAAAATGTAGAGTTGTGCAGATGTGGCACTTTGAAAATGGGTTTTCCTGTTATTTAAACAATAATTTTAAAATTAATAATCATTTAACTCTATTCACTTGTCCAATTTTCTGGTGATTAAGCTAATATATGAGCATAGGTTATGTTCTACATTCTCATTATTCTTACATATTTTACACAAATATATGTACCTTCACAATGGCTACATTCGAAAAAGATTTCTTCCATATCTGCATAAATGATGACTTTGCCAATGACTGACTATCAAGGTCAGAAGTCATTAGCTTCCACACATCAGTTTTCTTCATTCCAGCAGGCAATGTAACTTTTTCTTGGTGTGGCATATGTTCTCCTATGTCACTCACAAAATTCTGGAACCATCCTATGCTCTCTGCCATTTGGATTAATATACACATTTATAAAATCTATTTGCATATACATGCATAACTAAATTTGTAACTGCATATTTTTTTTTTACTTTCAAAAATTATCATTATGGATTATGCATAAGACAAGTCATTATTTTTTTCTTATACCAAAACAATACATTACCAGTATGTTCAATGGAAGGCTTAATTGATCCGGTATTTCCATGAATTTTTCCTCTAACTCCTTGTCGGCTTTCATCTAGGTACTTGTTGTACTTGTAAGGGGAAACTTTATGTACTTCTCTGTTTAAAAATGATAACTGATGAAATTTATAATTTAATAAAATTTCATTATTTGTCAGTTATTGTTAATTATCAAATATATATATATATATTACAACTGACCATTAAAATTATCAAATTAACACTCTCCCTCATAAATAATTTCAACATGATATCGGTGAGCCAATGCTCACTAGTTATCACCCTTGCCCTGATGTGAATATACAAAATATTTAAGCAAAGCCAATGTACATTAATAGGAAGTTGACATCAAATTTGTTAAAAATTAATTCAACCACAGACAGACAGACACACAAGGGTAAAACAGTATACTAACTTCCTCTACTTCAGAGTGGGGTATAGTTAAATTATTAATGCAAGCAAATACTTAGGAGATTTACAAAATAAATTTAAAACAAAGAGTAAAATACCAAACTTCCTATCCTTCTTTCTCTCATTTTAAAATACTATACCTCCAACACTTTTCACAGACTTCTTTTCCACATATTAGATGACAAACATTCTCCTCTGTTGCATGTTCAAAGAAATAATCCAATAGCCACTGTGTATGATCCATTTGACTTTTTGGTCTATTCTTGCTGATTTGCTGGAACTCTTGCCTACAAAATTTTAAAAAGCACTTACTAAATTCTTTTTATAAATTTTGATCTAACTTATATTTAAAAACTGAATACATCATATATCAATTTATGAGAGAGAGAGAGAGAGAGAGAGAGAGAGAGAGAGAGAGAGAGAGAGAGAGATAGAGAAGAGAGAGAGAGAGAAATGCATTAAAGGGAGATAACTTTGAAATTTTCATTAAAACTTTCAAAATTACCTTGAGAGTCTCCAAGTACATTTATCAGGACAAGATGATAGCCTCTTTCTTATCTCTTGAAACTTTGTAGCATGGGTATCTTATCAAAATAAGAAATTGATTTATATATATAAAAATAGAAAAAATCAACAAAAGAACATATATTCACATTTTAATAGTTTTGTAGTTCAGTTGGCTTCCCCAGAGTTTTACTAATTATTCATAACAACTCATTGTTGTTGAACTTTTATTAACTACTATAAGCACTATCTTCAAATTAATTCTCAACATCATTACCATAAGTTTCTTGGTTATCATCATTATAAGATTCAATTTCATCCTCAGTACTGTCATCTGGATATGGCTCAATGTCGTCATCAGGATAAGGTTCAATGTCTAAACAAAATTTCACATATATCTATCAGGGGTGCAACTGAAATCCATCATATTGAAAAATAACTGATTATTGTCATTTCCTCTAACTAATTAATGTACACATCTTTTAATTTTTGTAAATATGGCTTGTTTTCATCAAGTCTGTAAGTTAGTAGAAATGACAATAATCAGTTATGATGGATTTCAGTCACACCCGGCCCCTGATGTGTCCATTACTTAAACCCTGATAAACTACGATATTCATTTACCAGGATGTAGCATCACTTTACAAGGTGTTTTTACAGCCCCCCCCCCCCGCCCCCCCCCCGCCCCCCCCCCCCCCCCCGACTTCATAACTTATTGTGAATCTTACTTTAGAGCGTGCCTGTAGAATACCTCAAAATCGACAAAATGAAAGTAGAAACAAAACATGTTGGCGATATAAATATTAACATAAAAAATACACACAGTGCATATCTATATTAATTTATGATTGCTATAGAAAGAAAAATACTATAATATAACGTATAACGTTATAGATAATAATATGTTTATCGTTAGGCTTACCCATCGTCCAGGAGCAGATCCTTTTTGACATATGATGAAATTTCGATTTCTGTAACACCTGTATATATTATTTATCTTCTTGCCACACTTCAATACCAGTACTTCAAATACACGAAATAAACTTCAGCGGTACAATATAAACCTGCCCTGTCTAACGTTCGTATGCCGTTTGCTCCGATTTCGCGAACTATTTTTAACTTTTAAAATTAGACTGACGTAATTTTCGCACGTTACGACGTTCTTACCCGTTTATCGGTTATTCTGAGAGCACTTTCAGAAAATAAAGATGTGGGCAATAAGGAAAGAAGAGAATACTTACTATGCAGTGAAAAATAATGCCAGGATGCGGTTTTCTAGAAGCAAGACGGAATGCCCACC
The DNA here is from genome assembly GCA_020458035.1 of Magallana ariakensis. Classification (NCBI taxonomy): domain Eukaryota; kingdom Metazoa; phylum Mollusca; class Bivalvia; order Ostreida; family Ostreidae; genus Magallana; species Magallana ariakensis. The sequence continues at coordinate 40,658,804 of CM035812.1, forward strand.
GCTCGAAAGACTGGATATCCCTTCCAAAGAAGACTTACGATCGAAACGTCTTAACTGTGATGGGCAACGCGCTGTTATTGTAAGTATATAGAAACATCATAAGACTTAATTAATTAATTAGAAAAATATATTCTACGTTGTACTTATTTATTAGTTAGAAAAAATGTATGCTACGTATATGTACTTCATTTGCCTAACAAGTGTCATCGGGGGGGGGGGGGGGATTTCCAATGTACAGCTGTGTCCAAAAATTATTTTTTAATACAGATATGTTTCGCGTGGTATCTTCTTTTATTAATGTTACATTGATGTCATATTTGCAAATATAAGTTTAATTGGCTTTATTATTGGCTACATTTATATATATCCACAGTCAATATGTTTTCTCTGTATAGGTAATATAAGTAAATAATTTAATTAAATTTGATTTGTAAATCCCCCCTCTCTCTCTCTCTCTCTCTCTCTCTCTCTCTCTCTCTCTCTCTCTCTCTCTTCTTCTTCTTCTTTTTTTCTTCTTCTGATGAGATAAAGTCAACCATATATATATATCATTTCCTGAATAGATGACATTCTTAGGAGGCAGAAGGCAATTTGCTTCAAGAACAGATTTTGATTGGAGCTACAATGACTTGTGTAGACAGTTTAAAATGTTTACTGAAGTGGAGGAATTTGTAGAGGCTGTTAATATCACAATAGGTTTGTAATTTTGGAAATACAAGTTCATTGTTTGAGGAAATATCTTTTGGGTATTCATGAGAAACACCTTGATAAAAGATATCAGCAAGAGTGTATAACATTACTGTATTAAGCGGTGTACAATAAAAAGGTTGATAGATTACCTCCTCCCCTTTCCAGGTTTAATTTTTCAATTACCGGTATCATAATTTGTATTTTCTTATACCAGGCAATTTTGATATTGTGCGAGAAACCCAAATTGACAGTCAAGCCACTGTGTATGCAGATGACTCTGGGTTCCTCGAACCAGTATGCTCTGAAACATGTGATCCAGAAGCAGATGGGAGTGAGTCGCACAGTTTTGTAAGTACATGTTCAACTTGCTGGATAATCACAAATTATAAATAAGTAAAGTGGTATTAATTTATTAATCACCGGTAATCTAGTACATATAACTTAAGGTAGTATGAGTGTGAGGATTTTTAACACAAAGTGGAATGAATGTTGCAATCAATGCTACGTCAGTTGAAGTGATTTAAAACATTAAATGATTAATTATTCTGTGCATTTATCTTAAGAGCATAACAATTTTCAATAAAAAATAAGAATTAAAATTTATGCATTGCCATCGAGTACGGCTTGTTTGTTTTACGACAACTGACCCGTTTCCGGTTTACATAGAAACTACAGCGCGTAACTTGAACTTCCCGAACTGACAGACGACTGTCACGACAGACCACGGGACGTGCCACGGGCGGCTTTGACATCCACAGGCGGAAATGTTGCTACATAAATCAGTCAGAAGCAGGGGTGGATGCGGTGTCATCTGTATTTATAGAAACACCGGTAAGTCATAATTTCGGCATCAACGATCACGGAGGCTCAAAATTACATAACATTATCCCTAATCGATCCCAGACCTTGTGTACACTGTATATATGTATCTCGCCATAATAAAAATGTTGTTGGAATTCATATAATAACAAGAAATCAGCTGTTTCCAGATACGTTGAGCGATTAAGTGATTCATGTTGCTTTGTTGGTATTTTTTTCTTTCGGTTAGAGTTATTCCCCGTTGTGAAATAGAAAGTACATGTACATGTAAACAAACTCAGGAATTGCTCGGGGCTGCAAGGAAACTAATATGTAATGTATGCTAAAGCAAGTTTGGAGATATTTTATTGAATTAATCAATATCTGTGCAAGTTGATAAACACCAGGTGATATTAACGGCAACCAAGATGAATAATAATGAAATGTTGTTCTCGTTGAGGTATCCCCTCTCCCCTTACCCCTCAAATGTGGTTGACACTGGCATATAGCGATCAACTCATACACTTGTACATTTATTTCAGACTCAGGTATGAATAGGAGAGATTTTCTTTTGGAAAATGTCTGTAAAAGTGAATGAATTTGATTCATAATGCTTATTCAAATTGTGTAGAAAACTTCAAACAAAAGCATGAATGGCATGCAGTGCAAAACTGGTACACAAGTCAAATGTTTTTTAACTTTAATTGACCATCAAAATTAAACTTGCATTGCAACTCAGAGTTTAAGTAGTAATTTTATATCATATGAATTCCGTTTAATATTTTTATTTACACATTGTGAGAATTAATAAGGAATAGAAATGTGCATATATATGTAAATAAGTCATGTCATGGTATTAATTGAGGTGTGAAAACAACTTGGTCTGCATAAAATTTAAGTTAACGCAATTCAATACTTATATAGTTAGTGTCTGTCCTATATGTTGAAAATGACATTTGCTGGATAGTGAAGATATGTCATACTAGTGGGTTTTTTAATGAGCATTAGATAACCTGTTTTGATTTTCAGTTAAAAATGTCAAAAGTTACTTGATAGCATGTAGTGTATTCTAAACTACATGTATTATACAATAAAGAACCAGTATGGGGCATATTTGTTTTGAAATATCATTTTTATTTTACAGGCAACAGAATACAAACAAAATTTTAGGAAAGGAACTTCATATGTCTGTATGTGCTTTAGAGGAGCCTCATGATATAGACAAATACCAGCACCAAATATGGAACCTCCCAATGCGCAATTATGAACAATGACCAATGCAACAGAAATTATCATTGACTTGGAAGCAACTGGTTTAGGTATTGGTACAAATTATTTTGCCCCTCTGACCTTGACCTTTCAATTTGATCTATATTTGAAAAACTTTTGTTTTGGACAGTATTTCTGAATGATGAGAGCTAGGGCTGTCATTTACAAACTTGTTCTCCTTGTAAAAGTCTAGACTTTTTTAGGGGTAAAAATTTTTGACCGCCTGACCTTGATCTTAGAGTTTGATCTACAGTGTACTTAGAAATACTTTAACCCAGGGCATACTTATTGAACATATTTTGACCTAGATTTTGATATTCAACCTTCTTTAATTGAAAAGTTAAGCTTAGTGCATTATTTTTGGATGGTATAGGTATTGGATAGGGCTTTCATGTGTGTTCCTTTTGTTTTATTATATGTATTTGCAGTTGGTACAGGAGTAATATATTTGTCATACCATCTGATCTAGTTTAGCAAAGTGTAAAACATTTTTATTATTGTATTTCAGCCAGAACATCACATATACTTCATATTTCTGCCGTCAATGAAGAAAACCACCTCAACCAGATTCCAGTTCATCCAAAAGTAAGAGAAATAACTGGAATTAGGACAGAGGACAAGAAAATGTACCACAATGACAAAGAACTGAAAGCAGTGAACATTAATTACTACAGGTCTTACAAGCTGTTTTGACTTTTTTGTCTAGCAATGACAGTGTGGTGTTCCTTGGCCATAATTAAAATAATTAAAGAAATTATGATGTTCCTGTACTTTTTCATGCATTATTGTCTTTTGGAATTATGAAAAAAAATTGTAACACAGTTCATGGTTTTGAAGACACTTATCCACGAATTAAGCCAGGTGTTCAGGCTTTAATTCCCAGTCAAACTAATTTGATTCAAATAATTGTTATATTGCTTGAAATGAAAGTTCAGGTATAACATTCCATAAAATTTAAACCATGTTCATGTTCAATACATAAGTGTATAATTTAGAAATTATTTTTCTGTAAATTGTAACATGAAAATTTTGCAAAGAAAAGTTGTTCAGAGGAAATTCGGGCTGGCTCCACTCTTTTTTCTGAAATTTGTACACATTGATGAATTATTGTTATGTTTTATGAAAATAACATGTTTTTTTTTCATTTGCATTACTCTTTATGTTGAAAAATATGTAATACCTAATCAAATTTCTCATATTTCATTGTGTGGTAATGGACGGCATTGTGAGGACATTATGAAACATTTACATGTACCATGTTAATTTTTTATGCTACAAATGATATTTGTTCAGGTGATATATAGTTCATGAAATATGGTATAGTGTTCATTTTCCATGTTTTTTATTTAACTGTAACTGAAGACAAATTTAGAGCAGTTGTAGAGAATGATGACCATTTTGTAGAGAAAAGCGTTTAGAGGAAATTCGGGCGGAATATTTTCAAAATGGCTCCACTCTTTTTTCTAAAATTTGGACACATTGATTGATTGTTATTATATTTTATGAATATAAGTTGCTTTTTCTGTTTCCATTACTCTGTCTGCCCTTTACAATTTGATTAATATCCACAATCTATGGTAATTTGCTGTGACAAATTAGACATCATAGGTGGCGCCTCAAGCAAAGTGTACAGTATGTTTTAATTTTTTTATTGTTTTATTTTTTAGAACAGATGCTACATGTTTAATTAAAAATAATATTTTAAAAATTTTATGTCATCTTTCACTTATTTATTAGAATTGATATACAGACTATAATTTTAAGGAAAACATTACACAGAGTTACCTCCCTTACTTTGACAGCCATTAGGGGCAAACGGCTACACTCTTTTTATTTATTTTTTAACCAAGCATTGTTTATACATATGTGTATCCACTGATACCAAAATCATTTGGTTTCCATTACTTTGATCTCACACTCATACTACCTTAAGTACTGAATTCATGAAAATAACAGTACATTCATTATATTAAGTACATACATTGTATGATAAAACTGTTATGAATTTCATTATCAAAGGAGCCGCCTCTAAAGAAACAGAAGGTGAAACCCCTACAGGCATCTCTCAGCAAAAGTCAGGCACTGACAAATAACCAGGATGACATCTTGAAAAGCATAAGGGGGAAAACTTTATCAGGTAAATGTATGACAGATTAATAAATACATGTGCCACATTAGAATCTGCATTTGGTATATCATGATCATGGATTTCATTTACATGTACTCAATACATGTATTAATAACGTATAAATATGTTGAATCATAATCTATACATAAATTTAAAAGTACAACTCCTTTTGACTTCTTGGTTTCAGGAATCCATCAGATTATGCTTAGTAGAATTGAGGGTCCAGATACACCATTCAGGGACACAAATATCAGTTTTGTAAAACAGGTATGTAATATGACCCAAGCACAAATATCGCTTATATTTCAAGAATAGTGTTTACCCTGCAACACAATCATCTAGCTCACAATGAATGCTTCAAATTTTCTATTTTGATAAAAAAAAACAGCTTCAAGATGGCCAAACAGCAGCTTGCACTTTGCCACAACCTCTTGCCTTGCACCTTATTGGAGAGAATGACATAAAAAATGTGGACAAAGGACATTTGAATGGATATTCCTATATATGTCTAGGGGGAAATCATCAAAGGCAAGTTGATATAGTTTAATTAGCATTTAAAAAACTGTTACGTTATTTTGCTATTTGATAACTTTAAGTAGCATTAAATAATTTTAGCATATCTTTTAACTGCAGGTTAGCAGCTGTGGAGAACCATTGCTTGTATCCGCACATGGTACAATATATGACCCTTCCATCTCATATTTTCATCAACTTAACCCATGAGGAGGAGATATTTGTTGCTACAAACCACAACATCATTGGACACAATATAAACAGAGTTTCCCACAAAGATATGGTAATAAATAATGATAATTATGAAGTTATGAATTTTGCACAGAGAGAGAGAGAGAGAGAGAGAGAGAGAGAGAGAGAGAGAGAGAGAGCACCTGACTAGAGATTCAGGGGGGCCAGGGTTCGAATCCTGATCTGGTCCGTCATTATTTCTACCATTTTGTTACAGAATAATTGTTTATTATATTTTTTTGTGATTATCTAAATTTGAATCCTTACAACCATATTAGGTCAAATTATTCAGAAGTCTGAAGCCATCAGACGTTGATGTGGAGACAGCCAGGTGTGAAAACACAAAGGAATGGAGAATGAGGTGCCAGCAACATCTTCCTCTTGGCTCAGTATGTAATTTTGAAATTAATCCTTAAGAAAAAATTGTTCTCTAGATTATTGATTATATAGTTAAACAACACTTAAAACTCTCTTTTAAAGGATATTCCTAGTTACCAGTCTATCTTTTGGATTTCATGTGCCAGTGATCCTGTTTACAGACAGATTTTGCTGATCTATGATCTCTATGAGCAAGGGAAGCTGAAGAACCAAAAACTAAAGGTGTCGATCAAATTATAATTTAAAAGATTTATAAGGCTTTTTCTCTTTTTTTTTAAATTTTTGCAGAAAGTATATATATATATATTTATATTATATCCGCACACGTGTAGTGAGGGACCAGCGCGCTAGGTTCCCTTTGTCATCGAAAGCAAGATTTTTGTCTTGCCTAGATGGCCGAGTGGTCAGCGCGGTGGCCGCTCACTGCCAGGAGAATGGGTTCCAGAGGTCGTGAGTTCAAGCCCCGGTCGGGGCGGAGGTGGAGCTCCAATAAGGTGAATTTCTCTGTGCTTTATATATATATATATATATGTTTATTAAAATTTTCAGAAGCATGAATCCATGATGATACCATATTTGAATGTGACACGGCCTTGGAGATCTCTAATGACCTTACCAGAGGAAACTGTTATACAGATGGTAACTAAAGTTACCAGCCTAAAGTATGATCTGGATGAAATGACAAAAGTATGTATTACTATGATGCTAATTTTACATTTGCAAATATCTTTCCTCCTATACACATATTTTGAAGATGATATTTGATATTGTATATGATATGATGTATGATACTATATTTCAAAGTGGCATGATTGTCAACAAATTAAACCGTTAAATTTTAGATGGAATCATTTTTGCCATATTAGCTATTATTAATTTTAGTTATTTATAAAAATAACCCTCAATTTTTAGCCTTGAATTACATTTTCCCCCTATATCTTTACCCAAATTGCTCTTTTTAAGGAGATTTTTATAGTCTAATTTAATGATCACAACTGTCCATTCCTCTTAAAGAAGGCATTTAAAAACCAACTGATTCCAAAATGATTTTAAACAGGAAGCAGAATATCTGAAGGGCACTAGGAACATACAGTATGCCTTGTGTAAGTTGACCAAAATGTCATGGGAAAAAACGCTAGATACATTTTGGACAACAGAGGAGGAGGCTGAAGAAGAACTTAGCCAGTTCATTGGGTAGGTACAAAGCTGTATCTTACCTCATGCAGATATGCTTGAATGTGACCATTTTTAATGCAAATTCAGGATACTCTAGCTGATACATGATTTTAATTTATAATAAACTAAGATAATTTTACATAAAGTATATTAGGTACAATACCAAATCTGGTAAAGGAAAGATATAAAAAAAAAATAGCCTTAACTTATAGATGTTTAACCACCAGATATTCTTTCTTTTCAGTGATGTTAAAAGAGGTGTTCCAGGGGAAAGGCTCCGCCAGTTTGTGGAAAGGAGACTGAAAGATCCCTCTTCAAGGGCGAAACCTTTGGTTTTCCAAGATGATCCATTAAATTTCTTAAAAGGGGGCAGCCTAGAAAATCCTGTTGATGTCATTGTATTCAATGAGGAAATAGTAAGTAATTTTGTATCAGTAAACAATAAATTAATTTGAACAAGATTTTTTAGGCATGCAATATAAGCACTTCAAGCACTTCTTCTCTTTCTAAAATTTAACGCTTGTAGTTGTATATATTGATTATAATAATTGCTATTGCTGGTATTTACATGTATGTGAATTTATATTTATTTTTTTTTTATTTAACCAACTGATATTTACCAGGTAGTCATATTTACTCATGTAAAACTATGTAAATCTTTTATTTAAACCTATTAAGTCCGAGTGGCAAACACTTCTCAGAATCTGCAGGGACCTCCCCTTACTGAATGAGGAACACACCATTGTATTAACAACATCTTGGGCCAGTGTCAGCGACACAAAGAAAGGAGTAGAATTAATGTATCCAAACAAAGCTACACTGGTGGTTGTCTTCAACAGAAAAAGTGAGTACAGTTGCAAATCTTTTAAAGACAAAACATATCATTAAACTTTTAAACTATTAAATAGGCTCAATTCATTGCAATTAAAACAAATTGTATCAGTAACCATTTGTAACATGAAACTTATCAATCTTTTTTAAGTTATTTAAAACATTTAAAAAATATATATATATATTTAAGTAATTTGTAACCTGAAACTATTTTTAAGTTAAATATCTTTACATGAGCAAATGCATTTAAGGTAACTACACCCAGCCATTTCTCTGCATCACATCCAGCAAAACAGGCATCAAAGGTTTGCCAGCCCTGATTGAAGGAAATACTAAGTCAGTGTTCTATGAAAAACTACTCCTTCAAGCATCACCAAAGAATGGAAATCTAGTGGTACTTCACTGTGGAAAAGGTAAGGCATGTTAGGAACAAACCTATTTTAATATTTAAGAAATGAACTCAATGTCTACCCAAGTCATACGAGTATAACCTGGGTTGGGGCAGTTTACGCTTTATAATCCGCGAAGCAGATTATAAAAAAGCGTATAACTTGGGTAGACATTGAGTTCATTAATTATAATTTAATTTTCTGTGATGTACTGTACAAATTGAGTGTGCTTTACTTTAAAAATGAAATTAATCTGTTCAAAATTCAAACGTAAGGTCAAGCAGATCAATACGTTTTTGACGTTGGTGTATTGTGACGTGTCTTGTGACGTGCTAACCAGGTTATACAAATTTAACTAAATTTTTCTATCCAATGAAATGCCACGTTACAATCAGAATTAAATTATAATGTAATAACCTGGTTTAGAACATTTAAGACAACATACATGTGTAGACCTTGTGCTGATTTATTATGTTTATGTATTTCAGGTGAAGCACTACAAGCTGGATTAAAGAAAGGTCTAACTGTAATTGGAGTCGACACCAGGAATGAAATGATCCGGTCTTGTAATAGAGCACTTTATTAAAAAAAACATTTTACCCATCAAAAACGATGAATTGAAACAAGTGTTTTGTTTTCTCTTAAACTAAAATCAAGATCAGAAGTTAAAGTTATGTTACATACAGTATCCTATTGAACAAAAAAGACAAATGTACAAGGACGTTAGATGTAGTAGTATCTTAGTTTTATGCATAGGATGGTCAAAGCAAGCAATGACTCCAAATGCTAGTCTATTCATTTCCCTTATAAATTCTTAATATCACTGAAAATTCATATTCATCCATGCTTAGATTATCTACATTAAAAACGTCACTAAACAATTAAAATGTCATCCATTAGGTAAAACAATCTTGCATTGAATCAAGAAAATTGGTCAAGATGGCTCTATAGACCATCAGTTGGCTCTAGACCAATTAATCGTCCAATGCTTGCATTGGCTCTAGACCATCAGTCATCCAATGCTTGCATTGGCTCTAGACCATCAGTCATCCAATGCTTGCATTGGCTCTAGACCATCAGTGGTCCAATGCCTGCATTGGCTCTAGACCAATTAATCGTCCAATGCCTGCATTGGCTCTATCCATCAGCATTGGCTGTAGACCATCAGTCGTCCAATGCCTGCATTGGCTCGAGAGGGAGTGGTCCAATGCCTGCATTGGCTCTAGACCATCAGCATTGGCTCTAGACCATCAGTCATCCAATGCCTGCATTGGCTCTAGAGGGAGTGGTCCAATGCCTGCATTGGCTCTACAGAAAGTGTTCCAATGCCTGCATTGGCTCTATAGGGAGTGTTCTAATGCCTGCATTGGCTCAATAGATTGTCGTCTTCTGCATTGGTTCTAGAGTTGCTAAATGCCTGTAATGAAGCTGGAGATTGTCGTTGAATACCTGCATTGGCTATATAGAATGAGTAATCGAATGTATTCACGTTCTCTTGAGCCTGCATGCTATATTGTCACGGGGTCCCTTTACATACAATCATATGGATTGCTTGCATTGGCTCTTCTATCAAATGATATTCGAGCATTCCGTATTCATTCATTTTATGAGTGTTTCATGAAATTTTGTAATTTTTTGTCGGCAAAGTCAACTAGTCAATTGCAATATCACCAATAGCATGTGCATTTATGATAAAAATAATACCTAATATCAATGAGAACAAAAAATATAAGACATGTAATTGATAATTCATCAGTGTTTCCATAGAGATGTTAATTGATAGATTTTGTGAATATGTAAATTTAACCGTGAAGTGAGTATTAGGCCAGATTTGTGATTGTTATCATTTTTAATACTAATTTGACAAAATATCACTCACTTTGATATTAAAAGCTAATTTTTATGTCATTCGACATAAAATTTTAAAGATATATTTTTAAAAAATAGTTAAGACAAACAAAATTTAGTGTAGACTCTATTCACTGTCAAAAGAGAACGAAGTAGCAACTGGTCTTTGGCCGATATAACAATTTTAACAGATTTTGTGGAAAAAAATGAAGAAGTTCTCAAAGCAAAGCAAAGCAATTTAATTACAAATGCGAAAAAGAACAGCAAATGGGCAGAGGTAACTGATTTGGTGAATGCGGTGGGCGTTCAACGCAGATCAGTAGAACAGGTTAAGTTCAAGTGGGGGAACTTGCAACAGGGGGCAAAAAAGTCCTTCACTGAGGCCCGCAAACATGCTAGAAAAACGGGCGGAGGTCCTCCAATAAAACCTCCAACTGCCGCTGAGGAGAAGATAATTGATTTAATGAAAGATAGACCTAATTTCAGCGGAATTGCTGGGGGGTTCGAATCATCCATGCCAACCACACCAGGTACAGTATATTATACAAAATTCTACGTGTACTCATTTCCTTATAATGTAGTAATTAAAATTTCTCAACATATCTACCGCTTGATTGATTGTTTACATTGTCGGCTGGCAGTGCGAACAGATATTGATGACGTCATATTGTAAACACTCTACAGAAGGGGGATGGTTTAAATAAGACTAAGTGATTCAGGCCGAGTTTTTCCAGATCTAATGATGTGATTTCTCAGTCCTTATTTACTGTTTTATCACTTGTAATGCAATGATTCAACGCTTACATACACACTTTAAATTATAGGTCTATATACATAATATAATAGACAAAGTAAAAGTCTTACATTGTCGCTGCATACATGATCGCAGGCTCCGAACAAGGTATTCTACCGATTGAAATATTTAAATGTGTCTTCAATGTCACCGGATCCGCAGTACTCTTAAGTATCATTATCCTTTCATATACCAAAAGTCGATTTGGAACCATTTTGGATACCCATTCAAATTCAGGATCGCATAGCCTTGATACATCATAAATACTATTTTTAATACAAATATGACGTCACAAGTGGGGCATAAAAAGGGTAATCCCATGCACTCAAGGAGGGAGACATAGAAAGAGACAAACCTTACAAAATAAAATATTTTATATACTCTGATTAATTGATTTTACCAATTTACATGTATCTGTTTCTTTAGGCATATTCCAATGACAGGCAATTCGACTTTAAAAATCGACCAATAATGCACATATGTTTGTAACAAGTAGGCTAAATTCAATGAGGCTATTTTATTTAATTCACAAAACGGTCAGTTATACCTTAGGAAAGTATTTCTGAAGTCAAATTCTTGTATCAGATTTATAAGGAACATAAGACATATCATAAGATTGTCATAAGATCTCAGTTTCTTTCCGCAAAACTAGCTTAACATTGTTGAATTTACCAATTTTCTTTCTTTATTTTTTTTATTTACATGCATTCATATGTCAAGATTTTTTTCAAATGCTAGCTGTTTTTATTTTGCGTATACTTAACCTTTTCGATAGTGTAAAAAGTATAGGGGAAAGGCTATTGCTAAACTGAGATGTCTAAACTATAATTATCATGATAAAATTTGGTGATTGAAACATTAATATAAAAACTATTTATTAATAAAATTATACACACAACTCAAGGAATAAAAGGTATTTTGTAATGTACAGTGCACTCCTTGAAATCTTTATTTCATTTATCGCTGTATTTTCGCTTGTACAAACAATATGTTGTTTGAATGCATTCAGTTTTGACCCAAAAATGGGTAAGAACTTAAAGTTCGTGCGGTCATAAACATCCATAGTTTGTATGTGGTGAATTTAATATAATGTGTTTGCTATAGAAGAGATGCCCTCCTCTCCTAAATCCACTTTGACCACCAGTTCTACTCTCGACTCCAGTGTAGAGGCAACGGCGCCTACCACGGAGGAAGTAGCGGAACAGCCAGCTGAGTCTGCATGCACGGTTGAACCAAACTGTGCAAGGTATTTTGTGCGGCTTGAATGCTGCGTATATAATACATTTACATGTGTATATACATAATTTTATAAGACTACGTTAATTTCAATCTAATTAATATTAGACCTGGAGAACCGCTCCTCTAGTAATTAAGTACGTTTATACAGTATATATAGCGTATTGTAGAGGAGCGGATTTACAAATCCAAATTTAATTAGATTGTGTTTTCTTGCCATGTGAAAGTTTAATCAGTAAGTGAATTGAGCGACCATGCAATCGGAATGTTAATACATATTTGTATACATATATTAATAGCTAATTCAGTTACTGTTTTTAATTTTTGTTAATTATAGCGAAGGAGATATAACTACTTCTCATGTGCAGACAAAAAGAAGAAAGATCTCCTTTGAACAGCTTCAGAAGATGCAGTATGAGGTAAAATAATAAACGCTGCGAATTTATCCTGGTTTCGTTCTGTCGTTGGAAATTGTACTTCTCGTATGTAGTTTACTGATTTTTATTTGCTGTATAAGATTACTAGTAGAACTATAAAATAGATCAACAGTGAACGACACACACTACATATAGTATTTTATATATGAAATATGTTCATTCTCAAGGTTCTGTGCTGTCAGAAAAAAAACATCGAACTGCAGAACATGAAGCTCCAGAAGGACCTCGAACGGGCGGACCTCGAGAAGCAGAATATGGAACTACAGAATTCAAAGCTGGCGCTGCAGATTGAATGCCTGAAGCAGACTGTAACTCAGAACGAAAATGCTTTGCTAGCACTATAAGCCATAACTGACGAATAAAAAAGCATGCATGTACTTCTTATAAAACAGTTGCAGATTTAAATCATTACATAAATATTATGAAGGGTTTCAAAATTTATTTTTGTTATGTATTCATTTTAGAAGTAGGTCCTGGTAATAAAGTTCCTGATTGCTCTTCCGTCCTCAGGTCCCCTATAAGCCAAATGAACAGCGGCGTTGACGTCTTCTTCGTCCTCATCATCCATCTCTTCCTTAAGAGATATGGCGATGTTGTGCAGAATGGCACAGGCACCAATTATTTTGCAGACTTTGGCAGGCTTCATCTTAATCTCGCTATGCAAGACGTGGAACCTTCTTTTCCACCAGCCAAAGACTCTCTCTATGGTGTTGCGTGTACGGCAATGAGCCGTATTAAATGCTTCCTCTGACAGGTTTGCAGGGTGTAGGTACGGTGTAATTAAAAACCTAGAACAGGCATATCCAATGTCACCAATGAGGTAGCCGTCCTCGACACCACGGTGGTTTTCTTCCAAGAATGTGCACACCTCGGATGTCCGAAATACGTGGCTGTCGTGGGTACTGCCCGGCCACTGTGCATCAATGTTAATGAATTTCCCTGTTGAAGGTGTTATCAAAAGTTGTGTAAGATTTTTTTAATCGGGCATGTCGAATTTTGGTTGTAAAACATACGAAATCCTACAAGATAGCCAAATCGTGTTTGAAGACTGAGCTGCATTAAATTTTCTAACTAATTCGTAAAAAAAATCGCAAGAAAATGCAGAAAATACTAGCAAACGTGATTGAACCTATCGTGATTATTATTACTAAAAGACTTATAGATAACATATTAAACAAAAAATGAGATAAAAAAACATGATGTACAGCTATACGTTGTGTGTCACAAAAGAATTATTTTTTTTTTTCGAAAAGGGCATAAGTTTCAAATAAATCAACGAGTATGATGATGATCCGAAAACATATATCGAATCAACTTGTAATGAGATTACATAGGTAGACTATGTTATAGTAAGTACCTTCATGGTCACAAACGGCCTGTACATTGATGGAATGAAACCCCTTCCTGTTCACAAAGACGGCCTCATCCTCCAAAGGTGCTTGTATTCGGACATGAGTTCCATCTATACAGCCAATTACTAATGGAAATCCACCCCGTGAAAAGAAATTTTGCTTGGATTTCAAAATTTCCCCTTGATTAGGCCATTTTATGAATCTATTTTTCTTTGCAATGAGTGCATTAGTAACATCGTCAATAGCCCTGCTGACTGTACTCTTATCAAACCCCATGGTATCTCCGATAACTTCCAAAAAGCTCCCAGAGGCATAAAAACGAAGAGCCAGCATAACCTGCAAAGTTATACTTTTATGTTACATGTATTTTTTCATGTGTTTGAATAGGCTCACAGGGGGCACATAATAATGCGATCATTAATGTTAGCAATCTTGTATTTATAAAATACTGACGTCATAGTCAAAGTATCAAAAATGACGTCAATTTACAGCGTTCAAAATTGCTAACGTTTTCATTTTTTTCTTTATAGATGTTTACATTGATAATATGTATAATTTAAGGTCGCCAATTTTTCATTTGATACAGAACTTAATTAACAGCTTACCAAGGATAAAAAGAGATATGTATTTCTCGACCCGACGCATCAAAGTTATAGACATATAAATAGCATAAAAACTCACGTTGCATGTATCGTTACAATTTACTAATTGGTCCAGTATGTGTTTACATATACGATAGTGTATTGATTATTATGTGATTATGTTGTTTAAATTTTATGAATGTGTACTCTGATAAAAAGTACCTGCATTTCCACCGATATGGACTGACTTCGTTTTGTTGCTCTTTGCAGATCATTACGCACCATGTCCGAAATATACGTAATCGAATCTCGTCGAAATCGAAATCGGGATCGGATTTGCGTGTCACTCAAGTCTGTCATTTCTATTCTCTCTCTGTAGTTTCTTTTTTTCTTCTCCACAAACACGTTTCCGAACAACAACAAATCCGCCATTTTGATTTTAATGTTCAATTAAATATTTAATGTACCTATGTAAGCTCAGTTAAATCTGTAAGTTAAATTAGATAACAAACTAAGCTTTAACTATTAGTTAACGTTTGTGCAACTCATTTAACTCGCCGTTAATTTTAACGTCACGTTAACGTCAAGTTAACGGCTAGTTAAATTTAACTAACGTTCGTGCAACCGGTTCCTGATAATTTGATAAGATATACGTAGAACCAGTCGTGTTTCTTGATTGAAGCACTATTGAAACTTATTTGGGCCTCACTTTAATTTTTTAAAATTTAAATTATCTTCAATTGAAACATTGGAAAGTTTTTAATCGAGTTTAAGGGCAATAAACATCGATAAGTGCCAGTCATTCAAAGATCGAACTAACTTTTTAAAAACAAAATGGCGGCGCCCAGGGCTGGAAGAAAATTTTTTAGCCCATAGTACCCCCGATTCAACTCTCATTTTTCACTGATTTTCTTATATATACGTGTTACCATTAATCCTCGCTTCGCGAGGCGGGCTTCGCCCGCCTCTCGCTGCGCTCGGTATTAGGCTATACATATTTCTTATGTGTATTAAACTATACACCAGACACTGTAAACATTTCACTTGAAAGAGGTGGGGTTCCCAGGGTACACAATTGTAGAATGCTGTACAAAGTGCATGCACATGCATGTTTGCATGGTGATTAAACATGTATTTGCACTTTTGGATATTAGATGATATAATTCATTTTGCTGGTATAGCTTACAGTAGATATCTATAACACTGTTTTGAATTCTTTATTCTTGTTATTTTGCTATATACATACTGTATGTACATGTGTGTCTTAGTTTGTATTGAACTATTTTATACACACCATAATGGCATACACTGTACACATGTGGGGTCCCATGGTACACAAGTGTAGAATGATGTAATCATCAAGTGCATGTATGCATCATGATTTCTTTACTTAATTTTAATAAAACAATATTGTATCATATTGCCATCCACAGCTTTGTTTATGAATTCAAAAATTCATATTTGTATGTGCTGCATTAAAATTACATGATTATTCATGTATATTTGATGTGTTAAATATGTGCAGTTATGCTTCATAATAATCTGATAATAAACCCCATGCAACCAGTAAAATCTAACATATGTGGTGGTCAGACTCGGCCGCTTGAGACCAGATTGCATAGTGGCTAGATAATATTCAAGGGGCACAAGCTTGAAACTGACCTGGTTTGTTATTATTATTCACTACCTGATCCACATGTACATGCATACAATAACATATACATTTCCTCATATAGCAGATTTTTTTGTAATTAACCAATGTAAAACTTATATGCTATTCTACAATTTATTTAATATGTATTTTCTTAAAAGAAGATTTTAATTTTAAAATTGAAAAGCCAACTTCATATTACATTATGGTCAGAATTTTAGGGTATTTAATTTCCCTGATATTCATAATACAGTCTTTTCAGGATTTTTTTTTATCTTTATGTAAATACATATTGATTCATTTCTCGGTCAAGTGTCCATGCATAGCACATGTACATGTACATTGTATACAAACAATTTTGAGATAACAAATACATGTATATGTTGGATTAATTGTTACTGTGCTCAGATACATCAGCTTATGTGTGACATTATGGACAATTCGTTGATAGAAAAGAAATATGAAACTAAAGGAATTATAATTTAGTCAAAGATTCTTTCGAGAAGAGATATATAGCTAAGTATATGAAAAGAAATTAAATATTTACTATCACACTTTGAGTAAAGCAGACTCTCTCTCTCTTTCTCTCTCTCTCTCTCTCTCTCTCTCTCTCTCTCTCTCTCTCTCTCTCTCTCTCTCTCTCTCTCAATTTGATATGTGTTATGTTGATATGTGTTAATAGTTTATTCCTTAAATATTTGGTTTGGTTTTTGTACTGCTATCTATAATTGTAACATGCACAAATCCAGTTTTTTTTCAAGGGGGGGGGGGGGGGGCGAAGGGTAATTGTTTTTTTCCATGGGGTCCGAGGCATATTTGCAATAATTTTACAATGTATAATTTTTATTTTTTATATTTTTCAGGGGGGGGGGTTATTATAACTCCCCCCACCCTTCTAGATCCGCGCATGTTGTCATACATATACATGTAACACTGCATGGTCAGTGTATTACTTTTAACAAATATTCATGTATTTGCTATGCATATGTTCCCATAGCTAATTGATTTTTAAAAATTTTAATTTCAGCCCAACATGGACTTCTGCTACCACCTGGCGACATGGGTTTTGCGAGTCGATTCTTGTGGTTTCAACTCTTGAGGTTACCCTGTCATCCCTACCCACATATTCCCTGTGTTCTACAGACAAAATGAAAAAATTAATGAAAAATAATCTGATAATGCATAAACAATTACATGATGGATAAAAAAGTGCTCATCATCATGCTTTGGTGTATTTTGAATGTGTGAAGACATTAATAAAAACAAAATTAAAGCTGTTTAAAAAAAATTACGATTGTGAGCTTTGAAATTTTGCTTTTCAATAAAAGTATATATTGTTTCTTTTATTTTGTATTCATTTGATATCATTTGCACTATTTTTATGACAATTTTATTCAATTATTTATGAAAATCTTGACAAATATGAGGTTCAGTGTGTCTTTAAAAGAATTGTGTATCTTAATATGATGAAAAAAATATTCTGACTTTATGGTCAAGATACTCTTATAAGCAAAATTAAGTTATATCGAGGCAGAGACACCATGCGCGGATCCAAAAATATTTCGGGGGGGGGGGGTCTAGAGGATGATTGTGATTGCCACCTGGGGGGTGGGGGGGTGGGGGGGGTTCCGAGGCATATTTGCGATGATTTTACTATGTAAATTTAATAAATTTTCATTTTCCAGGGAGGTTGGGACCCCTCCTCTAGATCTGCGCATGGACACACTTCATAACAATATCAAATTACATATTTAATATATAGGGAAGGATTAAAGCAGGCACGTGGCATAAGATGGGAAGGGGTGGGGGAAACTGCCCCCCCTCCCCCTGCTTTTTCTTGTTGAAAACATTTTTCTTAAATTTACATATAAAGAAATGAATAGACATGGATTTGCCCCCAACTGTTTTGAGAGTATGTAAAGAAATAGTGATTTTTTTTCCTTTGCTTGTCAATTAAGGTTTCTTGGATGAGTCTGTCCCCCCTTTCAAAAACGATCCAATGTGGATCTTGCTTCTTTTTTCCTTTTCTTTAGCCTGTTATCTATACGCATAAATTAGTCTGAAGTTATATGAGGAAGACATTTATTGAAAACTAGCCCCCACCCCATACATTAGATCCGCGCATGTGGTGATCTGATTATGTTCTGTTGCATTGAGGAATTCATCACTCCATTCTGTTTAAACTGAACAAAAAATAATAAATTGGTAATAGTCCTGTGTAATTTACGAATTGAAAGGTTCAAACGGTTAATGAAATGTGCAGGTAAGAAATAACTAACGATTAACAATGTAAATCTTTAAATTTTCCGCGCTTCACAACGCCAAATTATCTGCCCTTGATCCTAATCATCAGTGCGTTTGAAAATCAACTAATTTGCATAAAATCATATATATCTGTCTAAAATTGCACAAGGTTAGCTTTTTAAAAAGCTAAGAAAGTCAGCCAACGGAATTTTAATTTTAGGACAAAAGTGGATACACAATCTATTAAAATACTAGATAAATAGTTTCCAGCAATATTAATATGCAGGTGCACATTTAGTTTGCAGCCTTATTTTTATGGCTGTACATGTAGGTGAGGAGATAAGCGTGCAGCGGTGTACATGCAATGTAGGACTGCACATCTACTTAATATTTAAAGTTGTAACTTGTAGACATAGCTATCTGATGTTCATGGTCTGGTGGCAAAATACTTCCAATATATTAACTTTTTAATCTCACTAAGAGAGTTAGGAAGATATACGCGGACTCCGGCTGCAGACGATTCCCATTGACACCTCCAATACATTGATGCGCAGTTTGACCTAGAAACTGACCGGTTTCATAACGTCTTCGAATTTTTCTAACACGAACTGTCTAATTTTTTCCCAAAATTCCAATTTACGCAAGCGCAATTGAAGTTTCATCCTAACTTAATATAGTCAGCCCGCGGGCTGACTAAAAAGTTCAACGATATCCCGTTAATTTTAAGGATTGTGTTTAAAGCGACAGTACAACTGAAAACACATGTGTGAATAACTTCAGATTTACCCATTGTATTGTTAGGAAATACGAAATAACGTTGATTGTGGCAGTTGAAGTACATAAAAATCTCTTTTACATACCTAATTAATGTAATTATTAGCTTCCGGAAATTTAAATGTCGTACAAACCGGAATAATCTTATATCGTTTATTTGTACCACGTAGATTTTGATTGACAGTAATTGACACGTGCTGAAAACTACAATATCTTCGCCCGACTACGGTCTCTCTAAACGGAACACATCATCACTTTCTCGATAATTTATTAATGGTTTACCAATTTCAATTCATTTTAAAATTAACAGACGTAAATATGTCAAATTATCCCTCAAGGGGCCTCACTTACAAAAATGAATTTAGGTTGTAGCAACTCCTATGATAAACACGCAAAAATCATGCTTACAAAATAATAACTGTGGTTATTTTAAAAATTTTGAACAATTATTACCTTATTTTCTTTGCCAATTCAGTCAAGTAAGCAGCCTTAGCAGGCCTACCCGGTCTCTTACTCGCCATGTTGATTTGTTTATAGTAAATACGCATGCGTAATGGTATAGAAAGTGGAACCCCGTTAAACGTGGGTAGAGTCTATATATAACATAACCCAGTCACAGTTTCCGGAAATTTTATTTCCGATTTGTTTTTCTTAATACAACACGTATTTGATCTTCGATCCCGATGCTATAAACTCTTGCCATGACTGTGCGTCAAAATTTGTTTATATAAACGTTTTTGCGATATCTTATAGAATTATGGTTTTGAATCCGTTATAAACGATATTTAATAGCGGAGGTATTAAATGGTCGTTACTTCATGATTTTTAAAATTATGGTACAGTGACTAGGCCTATTTACATTTGTGATTAAGACCATGTAATAATTAATCTATGTAACGTATGTACATGTATATATATATAGACTTGATAGAACTATAATTCGTATAGTCTCATAATATTGAAAGTAATTAAATATTCCATGAACAAGTGTGAGACATGTTAATAAGAGCAAGAGAACATTGTAAATAAAAGTAATCATCAAAATATCTCAAAATTTAATATAATTATCTTTATATGTATCAATTCATTGTTTACTAGTCATAATGACTGAAATATATATCAAGCCATTCCATTAAAAACATAACCCGGTCACTGAGAAACATCACCCGGTCACCGAGAAACATAACCTAGTCACTTAGAAACATAACCCGGTCACTGAGAAACATAACCCGGTCACTGTATAACATAACCCAGTCCTTGAGAAACACAACCCAGTCACTAAGAAACATACCCCAGTCATTAAGAAACCCGGTCACTGAACAACATAACCTAGTCACTGAGAAACATAACCCGGTCCCTGTATTACATACCCCAGTCATTGAGAAACATAACCCGGTCACTGTATAACATAACCATCCTGAGAACAATAACCCAGTCACTAAACAACATAACCCAGTCACTGAGAAACATAAACCGGTCCCTGTATAACATAACCGAGTCACTGAGAAACATGAACCGGTCCCTGTATAACGTAACCGAGTCAATGAGAAACATGAACCGGTCCCTGTATAACATAACCGAGTCACTGAGAAACATAACCCTGTACCTGTATAACATAACCGAGTCACTGAAAAACATAACCCAGTCCCTGTATAACATGACCCGGTCACTGAGAAACATAAACCGGTCCCTGTATAACATAACCGAGTCACTGAGAAACATAACCCGGTCACTGAACAACATAACCCAGTCACTGAGAAACATAACCCGGTCCCTGTATAACCGAGTCACTGAGAAACAATAACCCAGTCCCTGTATAACATAACCGAGTCACTGAGAAACATAACCCGGTCCCTGTATAACATAACCCAGTCACTGAAAAACATAACCTGGTCCCTGTATAACATAACCCGGTCACTGAGAAACATAACCCGGTCTCTGTATAAAATAACCTAGTCACTGAGAAACATAAACCGGTCCCTGTATAACATAACCGAGTCACTGAGAAACATAACCCGGTCCCTGTATAACATAACCGAGTCACTGAGAAACATGAACCGGTCACTGTATAAAATAATCTAGTCACTGAGAAACATAAACCGGTCCCTGTATAACATAACCGAGTCACTGAGAAACATAACCCGGTCCCTGTATAACATAACCGAGTCACTGAGAAACATGAACCGGTCCCTGTATAACATAACCGAGTCACTGAGAAACATAACCCGGTCCCTGTATAACGTAACCCAGTCACTGAAAAACATAACCTGGTCCCTGTATAACATAACCAGGTCACTGAGAAACATAACCCGGTCTCTGTATAAAATAACCTAGTCACTGAGAAACATAAAATGGTCCCTGTATAACATAACCAAGTCACTGAGAAACATAACCCGGTCCTTGTATAACATAACCGAGTCACTGAGAAACATGAACCGGTCCCTGTATAATGTAACCGAGTCACTGAGAAACATAACCTGGTCACTGAACAACATAACCCAGTCACTGAAAAACATAACCCGGTCCCAGTATAACATAACCCAGTCACTGAGAAACATAACCCGGTACCTGTATAACATAACCCGGTCACTGAGAAACATAACCCAATCCCTGTATAATATAACTGGTCACTGAGAACCTGTATGACATCACTGTAAAACATAACCTAGACACTGTTCAACATAACCTGGTCACTGAAGAAAATGATCTGGTCACTGAGAAATGTTTCAGGCTGTTTCTTAGTGACAGGGTTATGTTAATATATGTAAGGTTATGTTCATTGTTCCTTGACTGGATTACGGTATGTTAATTTGGTAGAGACCGGGACATGTTTCACAGTGCAGGGTTATGTTTACTATATTAGTGACCGGGTTATGTTTCTCAGTGCAAGGTAATGTTTCTTAGTGACCGGGCTATGTTTATCAGTGACTGGGCACTGTTGTTCACTAGCGACTATGTTGTTCAGCAACTGGGTTATTGTTTTCAGCTAGTGACAGTGTTTTGTTTCTCAGTGACTTGATTATGTTTCCAAATGACCAGGTTATATATTGTTTCTCAGTAACTGGGTTATGTTCAGTGTCTATGTGTTTAATGACCTGGTTATGTTTATTGATCATGAAGAAGAAGGGTTTTTTTTCAGTGTCTCGGTTATGTTGTTCAGGGACTAGGTTATGTTATTAATAAGTGATTGGGTTGAATTTCTCATTGACTGGGTTATGTTTTTCAGAGAATAAGTTATGTTTATAAAGGACAAGGTTATTCATCTCGCCAACGGAGTTATATTTTTCTGTTTTGTTGTCACTGACCAGGGTATGTTATAGAGTGACTGGGTTATATGTTATACAGTGACTGAGTAATGCTTCTTAGTAACAGGGTTATATTATATTATATATTATATATTATCAGTAAACCGGTTATGTCATTCACTGTGACTGGTTTATGTTGTTATGTGACCGGGATATGTTATACAGCAACCAGGTTATGTCCTTCAGTGAGTGGATTATTATGTTGTTCAGTGACCGGGTTATGTAATACAATGACCAGGTTATGTTGTTCAGTGACTGCTTTATGTTGTTCAGTGACCGAGTTATGTTATAGAGTGACCAGGATATGTTCTTCAATGGCCGAGCTATGTTATACAGTGACCGGGTTATGTTGTCCAGTGACTAGCCGGGCTATGTTATACAGTGACCGGGTTATGTTGTTCAGTGACTAGGTTATGTTATACAGTGACCGGGTTATGTTTCTCAGTGACCAGGTTATGTTGTCCAGTGACTGGGATATGTTTCAAAGTCACTAAAGGTTATGTTGTTCAGTTACTGCTTTATGTTGTCCAGTGACCGAGTTATGTTATAGAGTAACCAGGATATGTTCTTCAATGGCCGAGCTATGTTATACAGTGACCGGGTTATGTTGTCCAGTGACTAGCCGGGCTATGTTATACAGTGACCGGGTTATGTTGTCCAGTGACTAGGTTATGTTATACAGTGACCGGGTTATGTTTCTCAGTGACCAGGTTATGTTGTCCAGTGACTGGGATATGTTTCAAAGTGACTAAGGTTATGTTGTTCAGTGACTGCGTTATGTTATACAGTGACCGGGTAATGTTTCTCTGTGACTGGGTTATGTTATACAGGGACTGGTAATGTTATATAGTGACCGGGTTATGTTTCTCGATGACTGGGTTATGTTATACAAGTTCTGGGTTATGTTTCTCTGTTACTGAGATATTTTAAACAGGTACCGGGTTAGGTTATACAGTGACTGGGTTATGTTTCTCAGAGACCGGGTTATGTTATACAAGGACCGGGTTATGTTTATTTGTGACTAGGTAATGTAAAACAGGGACTATGTAATTTTATGTTAAACAGGGACTGTGTTATGTTATTTAGGGACTGGGTTATGTTTCTCCATGACTGGGTTATGTTATACAAGGACTGGGTTATGTTTCTCCATGACTGGGTTATGTTATACAGGGACCGGGTTATGTTTCTCCATGACTGTGTTATGTTATACAGAGACTGGGTTATGTTTCTCCATGACTGGGTTATGTTATACAAGGACTGGGTTATGTTATACAAGGACTGGGTTATGTTATACAGGGACTGAGTTATGTTTCTCCATGACTGGGTTATGTTAAACAAGGACTAGGTTATGTTATACAAGGACTGGGTTATGTTATATAAGGACTGGGTTATGTTTCTCCATGACTAGGTTATGTTATACAAGGACTGGGTTATGTTATACAAGGACTGGGTTATGTTTCTCCATTACTGGGTTATGTTATACAGAGACTGAGTTATGTTTCTCCATGACTGGGTTATCTTATACAAGGACTGGGTTATGTTATACAAGGACTGGGTTATGTTATACAGGGACTGAGTTATGTTTCTCCATGACTGGGTTATGTTATACAAGGACTGGGTTATGTTTCTCCATGACTGGGTTATCTTATACAAGGACTGGGTTATGTTATACAAGGACTGGGTTATGTTTCTCCAAGACTGGGTTATGTTATACAAGGACTGGGTTATGTTATACAGGGACTGAGTTATGTTTCTCCATGACTGGGTTATGTTATACAAGGACTGGGTTATGTTATACAGGGACTGGGTTATGTTTCTCCATGACTGGGTTATATGTTATACAAGGACTGGGTTATGTTTCTCCAAGACTGGGTTATGTTATACAGGGACTGAGTTATGTTTCTCAGTGACTGGGATATGTTATACAAGGACCGGGTTATGTTTTTCAGTGACGGGGTAATGTTTCTCAGTGACTTGGTTATGTTATACAGTGACCGGGTTTTGTTTCTCAAAGACTGGGTTTATTTTGTTTTGGTTACGTTAATGAGTGACTGTGTTGAATTTCTTATTGACTGGGTTATAGGAATGAGTTATATATATTGTTTATAAAGAACCTAATTATACATTTCAACATATGTTGTTCCGTGATTGGGTTTTGTTTCTTAGTTACCAAGCTATGTTGTTCAATGACCTGTTTATGTTTATCGGAGACCCTAAGTGTTTCTTTTTCTCAGTGACTGGGCTATGTTGTTAATTAAAGAATTATTTATGTTGTTTAGTGACCAGGTTAGTGCAGTCGTTATGACTTGTAAACAATGAATTGTTTTGATTAAATAAAGATATAATAAATTTGAATATATTTTAATTACTTTTTTATATACAGTCCTCTTGCTCTTTTATTAACAGGTCTTACTCTTGCTCGCGGAATATTAATTTATATGAAGTATAATAAGACTATCTATCAGCTGTCTACTTTATAATAATTTTAAATTATTACATAGTTTTATAATTACAATTGTGTAATTATTTACTATTAATTTAATAATCAGTAATTATTAATAACCATTAAATACCTCCGCCTTTAGATGGAGTTCATATCGAATGCAAAAGCATAATTCTAACAGATATCGACAAAGCGTCTAGATTTAAATTGTCTATAATATGAGTGCATCGGGATCGAAGATCGAATGTGTGTTATATAAAGAAAAACAAATCGGAAATAATATTTCCGGAAACCGTGACTTAAACGTGGCGATGTATATATGTATAGGTTATACCTAATTATTAATTTTAATGAAATAATTAGATTTATTTTACGGAGAAATTTGTAATTTTCTGAAAGTTTATACATTTATGAGTAGTACAAAAATACCGAACCCGATCGGAAAATTTTTTCAAGTCAGTTTTTTAATAAGATGCGCCGTACTGTCTCTTTAACTTCTTTATTTTCATCAAATACCAGTGATTGTAAAAAGTGCTGGGAGCAAGTTGTAGCTTGAAAGGAAAAAAATTTTTGATACGTGAATTGACTCGGTTATCGACAAAATTTCTAAAACTTGAACGATCAATGCTAAAGTTAAGCATGTTGCTGGTACTGCTATAGTTGCTCCCAGCACTTTTTAGATTCAGCAATTAATTTTCTTTTAAGTGATATAAACAACAATTTGATATTTCATTCGTATATCGTTGAACTTTTGCAATAAATGAAGTCATATGTAGCTGCTCTATTTCTAGCGTATCACGTGATAAACAGCTGATGCGATGACTGTGTTCCGGTGAAAAATGTAGGGGAGATCGGTAGTAACATAATGATGTATAAACTTTATCATTGCCATATTTGGATGAGTGTGTATACTTTGTCTGAAATTAAGTCCGTTTTAGTGCATTTATTTCATACGGTAATCCATGGGCGACCTTAACCTAGCTGCGCGTTATAGTAATTGACCAGTTTTCTTGCTATATGCTATATCGACTTAACAAAATACGGAGTTAAAAATAATAATGTAAAAATGGGTTTGATTCATATCGAGAAAGAAATGTTGACATATAACAATGAAAATGTATACATTATAGGTATATTGACATAAATATGTTTATTTTTCTCGGTAACATATTGCGAAAATATTGTTATCGAATGAATTTCGCGGGGGGCGGGAGTTCTGATGGTGCCTCACCTCACTCTGAATCTAGCTGTAGGATACACATGTAGAATGACATTTTTGGAATCATTGAAATTCGTGTATGCTTGATTTTCATGGATTTTGATAATGCTAATTTTAGTCATTCACGAATTTGAATCTACTACGAATTATAAATAATAGTATAAATATAGTTATTATGTATAATACAAGTAATTCCACGAAATGTTACCATTAACCTATTTAAAAAATTAGCAATCTACGAATAATGGCTCCATGAAATTTAATCCACAATAAAGAAATTTAAACTCTAAAATTCAGATATTTCTTTTAATGTCAAACATCCAAATATAAGCATTTGTAATCGTAGTTAGGGGTGGTAGACATGAGCAGTCCTACCCCCAAATTATGATCACGATTCAATATTTATTCATGATAAAATATTTAAGTTGCATTGCGACATAACCTAGTTGCATGATAACATAATTAAGTATCATGTCAACATGAATAAGTTGCATATCAACATAATTAAGCTGCATGTCAACATATGTATTTCGCAAGTCGACTTAAACAAGTAGTATCTAGCATGTTGGAAGTCACATGTAGGGGATATTTTAGCAATTTTCAAAGATTTTAAATCATTTTGATCTGATTGCATATTGACATAATTATTTTGCATGTCAACATATTTATCTCGCATGTCGCCATATTCGATAAAAAAAATAACGTGCACTCAAGGGACAGAGGTATGCCACCATATTATAGTAATTAACCTCGAAGAGATTTTTTAAAGATTGAAAATCTATTTTAGTGATTGATACTTCAGAGTTTAACAGCGAAAATACGTACTAAACTGTACTTTTCAAGGTCACAAAACAGCATAATAAACATTAAATTAGGTTAAAATATTTTAGGGGATGTCTCAAGTTTTATATATATTTGTAAATCAAATCGTATGAGGTAAATAGAACATCTATGTAGTGTGGTTTGATATCTGCATTATCAAACTCTTTGAAATGGTGTTTATATTTGCTCGCTCGGCAAGCCTTGTTAATATATACATTATTTCAACTCGTTGGATAGAGCCAAAAATATAAAATCACACAATAAAGATGTCATCTACATCATATGAAATGCATCGCGTTATAGAATTTTAAAAATATTGTCGCTTTTGCTGTACTGATTTAATTGATAACAGGCTAATTTTACTGGTTTTCATATAAGTTCGTTCAACGACCCCCCCATCCCTCCTTGCGAAGTTTGGGGGTATATTGAAATCACCAATTCTATTTCATTCATACAGGTTTAATGATTTCTTAATCGTTGGTTTGAAAGAAAAGGACTGCCCGTGTGTAACAACGCGTAATGCAATAATAATACAAAATGTAATAAAATCAAATTAAATGTATTACATATTTTAAAAGTTTGAAGCGTGATCAACGCTTAATGCAAAAAAAGCTAAGACTTGACAATTTATCATAAATATATCATATCATAATGCTTCTTCATATTACTTCGATTCATCCCATGTCTTTCAAGACCGATCTTAAAGAAAATTACCACTTGTTTTAATTAAAATACCCAGTCTTTGGATTAAAAAACCCCCCTAAAATATAGAATGTATGTTTAATGGTTATTTACATATTTGTAAAAGCTTCGTTTTTGCAAGCATATGTTTATATGTCTATGCAATACACTTCCAATATTTTTTTGGTTTGAGTTTCATCATTCAATAATAGATTATTCTCACTATTCACTATTTAAAAGAGAAAATAACATGAGCCGTTCACTAAGCTTAATTTAATAGTAATGCAGTGAATCAAAACGTTGATCAAAAGGTTAATTGACTAACGCCCTCGATTATTGAGTTTGATTTAAAAGATAATAAAAATGAATCACACAACAATTTTTAAAACCCTAAACAAGAATTATGGGATTATTCTAAAGCGATATACATTTACATATGGATATGGCATGAAAAAAATACTCAAAAAAATAATATAATATAGTTTACAAATATACGTAAAAATAATATTATTTTAAATTTATTGATATGACACTTATATCACATGTACAAGGATAAAAAATAGTTTAATGTTTGCCTGGAACTATAAAAATGACACAGCATGTTTTATAAAAATGTTTTCCATGTAAATAGAAAAAAAGTTGTAAATAAAAAATTTCTTCGTGACTTGCTGCTAGTCGTAGTTTGACCAGTATTTCTGAAAAAGTGTCATTGTCTTTTAAAATGTTAAAGGACTGTGCATTTCATATGTGACCAAAATACTTCATTACAATTTTATGAAACATTTGTAATTTTCATATTGATTTCAGTGAGAAAATACACTGCAAAACATTTCATGAAAAAACACAATACGATAAAATGCTATACTAATTTCAAGCTGCATTATTAAATTTTCATTTGGACACAGAACTTCATTCTTCAAGGCATCTTTATTTCTATAACACTATTATCTGAATATAAAAAATACAAAAGTTATACTAACACATTCCAACATAATTTCCAAAAGGTATTTCAATATAAGGATAATTTTTAAATCTACATTTTACCACCGGGCGAAAAATTCCTGGCTAAGTGCAAAATGACACACCACGTACAATCGTTCAAAGAATGATTTGTTTATACTTAAGATAGATGTTAAAACTTTTTGGAAAATGCGAAGAATCATAAACCTCAAGTATTTCGAAATACGCTCTGTGTTGTACGGGCTTTTGGAGTTTAAGGTCCTCCTACTTCCCAAACTGACTCTCTGTAAATGAAGATTATTGCATAAAAAGTTTTAAAACTACTTTTTAATGCATACATAAAATTATGTCTTGCAAAACACGTGTTTATCACGCATGGGACGCATAAGATATACTAGTACATACTATAAGAAAAGAACACGAGAGCAAATCTATAGGACTTTATAATAAAGGCTCGTGAGCAATGCGCTAACCGATAATGGATAATAAATACGCATTTGTGCATCACATGTCCGAATTTGATATACATAAATACTTTTGACCACTTTTGAAGATGTAAACAGCGGCTCGAAATGTCTAAACCCTTCAATGACAAACACTTGGAACGGAAAACTGTTCGTTAATGCTGAAGAAAAATATGCTCATTTCAGGCTGCATATTAATAAAAGAAAGGTTGTTTATAGGTTTTTCCTTTTGTTTTACCTGTTCAAACGCTTTATAAATAACAAGTTTAAGCATATACGAATGACTGATTTAGAAATGTTGTATGATTAAGCAAACTTCGTATAATTTACAACAAGTACAAGTATCGATTAATTCATACATTACTAACCAAAAAATTGAACCTAAATAAAAAGAAATCGGTCTGTGGAACAAAATGTAGGGTGACTTGAGTTGTTAAATTGATTGTCTTAGTCAGCTAACAAACAAACTGGTGGTCACAGATCGTAAAACAAATAGTTGTATGAATTTTGAAGAATGAAACTACTTATTACCATTATAAATCATACACAATGGCGACTTTACATTAGGGCTAAATTATTTTTATTATCTAACAATTTTCCCTATTTATAAGAATCTTGTTTGCCCTTTTTCAATTGACTGATAAAAAATTATCTCAATCAAATATTATTTTTTGCAAAATATTGACTGTTTTGTTGCAAATACGCATGCTCTGAAATATGAATATGAATTGTTTGAAATGCGCGGTCGTACCCGACACAATCTGGATGTTTATCAGCTTGCAGGGTAAGGTCGTTTACAGCTTTATTCCCCCAAAAGATATTTTTGAAACCGACGTGAGAAACACTAGTTTAGGAAAATTTAGGGTGTCTTGCATAAGACAAGGGTGATGCTTTGTCTTTTACATAACATCCGGATCATCGAATATAAAACATTGATATAGATTTCTAGTAGACTACAACTAAAATCATTATGATGGGATGTAAAATCAAGTTTTTTGCATTTAAAAAAAATTATCCATCAAGTAAAAAAAATTTATTTATTTTGTCCATTTCTCTGACGTTTCGAACACAAAGTCGAAAGACAAATTTTTTAACGATCATGGCTGAAGCATATAGTTATGAAAACAACTAGACTCTTGTAGCCATGAAACAAAAAGGTCTTATCTTCTTGTATTCTGTAACAATCTTTAACAAGAGGCCGATGGGCCACATCGCTCACCTGAGGAACAATAGGTACGATAAAATTAGCTTAATGGAGTCATAATACAAACTCTCTGGACAATGTAGTATAATACATGTAGATCCTGTATAAATAAAAATCAATTTTTCCACTGGATATTCTTATGTTTATTATCATTAGTCCCTTTTCTAAGAGGATGATTTTATAGTAATATCACATGTTGAGCATTGCAGCTCTCAAAAAGATCCTAAACAATTGTTTATATATGGGATAAAAACCTACATCAAACTCTGAACTTCTTGTGAGACCCAATCGTCCAGGAATCATCCAGAACCCAACGTCTAAACAATAATTAATAATCACCTGGCTGATTAGTTTCTGGCTGATTTTTAAAGATTTAATCTTAATATTTCTATGTAAAAATTCCACCCCCATTGTGGCCCCATTCTACCCCAGGAATCATGATTTTTACAACTTTGAATCTACACTACCGGAGGATGGTTCCAAAGAAGTTTTTGCTTTCCTGGCTTATTAGTTTCTGAGAAGACGATTTTTAAAGATCTCTATATATTCCTATGTAGAAATTCGATCCCCAATTGTGGCCATACTCTTCCCCCGGGGGTAATGATTTTCACAACTTTAAATATACACTACCTAAGAATGCTTCCACACAAGTTTCAGCTTTCCTGGCTGATTAGTTTCTGAGAAGAAGATTTTTTAAGATTTACTCCATATATTCCTATGTAAAAAGTCGACCCCCACCCATTGTGGCCCAATCCCTACCCTCGGGAGTCATGATTTTCACAACTCTGAATTTACACTACCTTATGATGCTTCCACATAAGTTTTGGATTTTCTGGCCAAATGGTTCTTGAGAAGAAGATTTTTAAAGATTTATATATATATATATTCCTATGTTAAAAATCGATCCTCCATTGTTGCCACACCCTACCCCCAAAGGGTTATGATTTTGACAACTATAAATCTACACTACCTGAGGATGCTCCCACATAAGTTTCAGCTTTCCTGGCCAAATGGTTCTTGAGAAGAAGATTTTTAAAGATTTACTCTATATATTCCTTTGTATGAATTCGATCCCCAATTGTGGCTCCACCCTACCCCCGGGGGTTATGATTTTCACAACTTTGAAATTATACTACCTGAGGATGCTTCCACATAAGTTTCAGCTTTCCTGGCCTAACGATTTTTGAGAAGAAGATTTTTAAAGATTTACTCTGTATATTACTATGTAAAAAGTCGACCCCCATTGTGGCCCTATCTTACTCCCGGGAGTCATGATTTTCACAACTTTGAATCTACACTACCTGAGGATGCTTCCACACAAGTTTCAGATTTTCTGGCCAAATGGTTCTTGAGAAGAAGATTTTTGAAAATTTCTCGAAAATTTTCATTAATTCCTAATTATTTCCCCTTGTAATAGGGCTTGGTCCTTAATTTTCACAACTTTGAATCCCCTTAGGATAAGAATGCTTTGTGCCAAGTTTGGTTGAAATTAGCCCAGTGGTTCTTGAGAAGATGTTGAAAATGTGAAAAGTTTACAGACGGACGGACGGACAGACGGACAGACAGACGACATACAAAATGTGATCAGAATAGCCCACTTGAGCTTTCAACTCAGGTGAGCTAAAAATGAAAAGGACATTTATAGAAAGTATTTTCATGTAAAACAACGAAAGTGAAAAGAAAAAAAAATAATTTTGAGTACTTCCTGTGACGACCAGAATGTATGGGTATTCAAACAAAACATATTAAACACATCTACAGACACAATGTCTGTCTTTCCACAAAAGTTGGTTGTTTAAGTCTGCCATTTCTGAGATCTCGTAAAGACAATGTTTTTTCTTGGGACAAGAAACGGAGAAACTGAAGGGTTCAATGAAAAAATTGTAATTCTCATAATTAATATAATGTACATTATTTTTTTTATAACTAGGCTAAATAAAATATATAAGAAAAGAAAAAAGTTTTAACTTATTAAAATCTTGATTTGTTTGAAGCCTTCTGGTGAGATTCAGTAAAACAAGTCTTCAATCAACTGTTTATCATTCATAAAAGTTTTGTGTCGTGATCACTTAAAATATTTGAGATCTCGCGGATGCCATATTTGAAAAAGATAGGTAATCACAGATTACAAAGCTTACCGAGACGAGGAATCAACTTTATGAGGCATCACCTTTATGAGACCACCTTTATCATATTATATGAAAATCATAGTGAATGATCTTGGATATTCATGGATACTGATTTGACACAATATCTTATATCATATGTTAAAAAATTGTAAAATGATCATATGTTCAATTCATACAATATTAAAAGATACAATGTTTATCAATCCAATAAAAAAAATATAATATTGCATCCTATGATACTTACAATATATCATTTAATACAATGTAATACTGTAATAAATAATGATGCAATATGATATTGCAACATATAATATGACATTGTATCGTGTTAAACATTATTGTATTTAATCACATAATACAATATCATATCTAATATAAATACAATATAGTATTATTTGATACTATATCATATCACATAATACATCACAATATTGTAACATATGATACTATATTGTATTATATAGTATGATATTGTATTGTATGATATTGTATCATATTTGATACACGATATTGTATCATATAATACAATATAATTTGATAAAACATTGTATCATATGATATGATACAATATCATCTGAAATAGTAATATATTATATAATTATTATACAATATCATATTATACAATATCATATTATATCATACAATATGATATGATACAATATCATATTATACAATATCATATTATATAATATCTTATCATATGATAAAATATTATATATTACAATATCATATAATACAATTTTATGTATTTTAACAATATATTATATAAACCAATATCATATTAATATACAATATTGTATGATATGATATGATATTATATATTATACAATATCATATCATATGATACAATATCATCTATTGCAATATAATATGAAACAATATCATTCGATAAAATAATATATTATACAATATCATATTCTACAATATTGTAAATTAATATACAATTCTATACATAACAATATGATTATACAATATCATATCATAATGTACAATTTTTTTTTATACAATATCATATCGTTTAATATAACTTTTTACAATTAAATGTATGATATTACATTGTATCTTATAAAACAATAGTGTATCATATCATAGAATACTATATCATAGGAATCATGTTATATCATTTAACAACAAACACATCTATCAAGCAGGTTTAAGTGAGGTAGGAGAATTTTTTAGCATCCTTGATAATGGAGATCAGGCTCTGCATCTGAAGCTACCTCTGCAATTAATTTATAATAGTTAAATCAATTATGCAAGCTATTATCTATAAAACATGTATACTGTTCCAAAAAACTAAACCTCATCCAGCATGCGAAACCTATGGCTCAGATTCAGCATTCAAGCCTGTCAGATGCATCAGTATCATGAGACGCATCATGCATGCAAGTTTGGTGAAGTAAGGACCAGTAATAACTAAGATATAATCATCAGAGGGCACTTGCTCCAAAAACTTTAACCAGCTCTTAAAACCTTAACCTCATCCATCATCTGAAACCTATGGCTCAGATTCAGCATTCATGACTGTCAGGTGCATTAGTATCATAAGACTCACCATCTATGCAAGTTTGGTGAAGTTAGGACCAGTAGTAACTTTGAAATGGCTATCAAAGGGCACCTGCAACAAAAACTTTAACCTGCTCCAAAAACCTTAACCTCCTCCAGCATCTGAAATTCATGGCCCAGATTCAGCATCCAAGTCTCTCAAGTCCATAAGTGGGTCCAGATGCACCATCCATGCAAGTTTGGTAAAGATAGGACAAGTATTAACTTAGATACAAGAACTTTAACCAGGTCCGGACGCCGACGCCGACGCCGAGGGTATAGCATAACCTCCCCCCGACTTCGTCTCGGTGAGCTAAAAAAATTAAAAGCTACCTGAGACATTTAAAATACTTACCGGAAGTAGAATTTATTTGTTTATTAAACATTGTGCAGATGACATATGTAAGGACTTATATATTAATTCCTTGTAAAATAAAACAATGAAGAAAAAAATTTTTGGAGCACTTCCTGTGGCAACTGGAATTTAGGACGATTCAAACAAAATAACATAAACACATCTACAAACACAGGTCTCTCATCCCACAAAGTTTCGATGTTCAAGTCTTTACCGTTTTTGAGATATCGTGGAGACAAGGTTTTCTGTCTCAGGACAGGAACGGGCGACCAGAAATAGATTTTGAAAAAAATGAGGTATTTTATTGTGTAACAGCCTTGAAAATTTGAAAAAAAATCCATCAAGTCATATCTGAGAAATTTTGCCGACAAAAGGGGGGGGGGGGAAGTAAGAAACTATAAGATATATGTAAATATAAAGAAAGAAAAAAGAAATATCACTACAATCACGATAAGTTGAAAACGGAAATCCTTAACAAGAGAACTGATCGCATAATAGAATAAATTATTACAAACCATATTTTTTTGCTGCATTTCTAACTGAAAACCCTCTCGCATCTGTATCATCAGCTTTCTGACCTAATTATTAAAGATATTAAAATCCCAATTTTAATTCTATAACATGCTCAAAGTTCCAGAACGATTACTAATATTTAAACTTTTAAATGTTAAATTTAAAGAGATGGTACAGCTGAAAATACATGTGTGAATAACTTCTGATTAAACCATTTTATTTTTAGGAAATAAAAAATAAAGTTTATTGTGACCGTTGAAGTACATAAAAATTCCTATCACATACATAATTAATCTAACTACGAGCTTCAGGAAATTTAAGGGTCGTACAAACCGGAATAATCTTATATCGTGTATTTTTACCCCGTGGATTTTAATTGACAGCAATTGACACGTGCTGAAAACTACAAGATCTTCGTCCGACTACGGTCATCATGGAATTCGAGTAAAAAAGGGACTTACTAAACGGAACACATCACGTTCTCGATAATTTATAAATGATTTACCAATTTCAGTTCATTTTAAAATGAACAAACATAAATATGTCAAAAAACCATTCAAGGGGCCTCACTAACAAAGGTTGTAGCAACTCCTGTGATAAACACGGAAAATAAGAATTCTGGTTATTTAAAAAAAAACTTTGAACAATTATTACCTGGGAGAAGAAGAAAAGACATTTCTATCAACAAACCTCTCCAGAAGTATCTTCGCGAGCCCTGCATGTATTTTGTTTAAGTAAATACGCATGCGTAATATTATAGAAGGCTGAACTCCGTAACACGTTGTGATGTATATATCTATGGGTTATTCGTAATTATTATTTTTAACGAAATAATTCGATTTATTTCATGGAGAAAGAGATATAGCGCACTTAATATATGATTTGGCCTCAAATATAGCACTTTTGCAAACATCAGACATTTTCAATATAATTATACAATATTTAGTTTAAATATATTCAAAGAAACGCAAATAACACAATCACCATGCTCTAAGAATCTTAATTATCTTACACGACATCATTAAAATATTCAGGTTTTATTAGGGATATATAGGAAAGTAGTTAGTATAAATAAAAAGTTGGATATTTAACTATTAGAACCACTCTAAACCAAAGACATCCGATTAAAGTTATGTTATTCAGGTATTGTAGTACACGTTTACATTGAAATAGTTTTGGTTTAACGTGGTCTTTGTACTTAAAATTAGACAAATATTTCAATTAGTGTCTTTTCTAATACAATCATGTTTATAGCCATATATATTGAAAAGCATCTTCTGAAAATGTTATATGCGTGGTCTAGTGGTAGCGCGGAGGTCTTTTTGATTTTGTGGTCGCTGTATCGAATCCACCGAGTAATAAATATTTTTTTTCACTTAAAAAGAATAGTGAGATAAAGTTACATGTATCTATTCTTATCTGTTTTGTTTTTAAATTATCTTGTTTAATTCAGTCTGAGTATGAGCACACCCAATATATATAGATATCTTCATTAAAACTATACATGCACTCTATTTACACTTAGATCTATTGCATTTTGCTTGAACTTATCACGGTTTAGAATATCAACTACTAATATTTACATTTTCAGTGTATTTGCCTGTGATTACACAACGTATCGATTTTGTACTATACAGTCTAATAACTTCATATGACGTATAATTGAGGCGCCAGCGGGGTTTTCTTATTTATATTCCTTAATTATACTCAGAGTTTCCCGAATTAATGACAAATCAGTTGTTACAGACACCATTATAAAATCAGTACAGTGTATATAGGGTTCTACAATCATATTGCGACACCTAGGTACCTGAAGCTATTTTTAGTAACAGGTACATTAGGTCCAATCACAGGATGAGGAAAGGCGCTATACCTCTTTGTTATTTTCTGAAAGTTTATATATTTATGAGTACTACAAAAATACCGAACCCGATCGGAAATTTTTTTCAAGTCGATTTTTTAATAAGATGAGCCGTACTGTCTCTTTAATGCAAAAAATCGCATTGCTATCGATGCAAAAATAACGGAGCTAAACCGCTTCAAAGTTGTTATTTTTACCTGCTTTAAGAAATCAAATTAAGAGAAAATAAAACTTAACGAAAACTAGGCTTCAGCGGAAGTGAAGTCACGAGGTCAACAGGAAATGAACGTCCTTACAAAGCGATACAAAATAAATTTGATTTTACAGCCAAAATGATTGAAATAGGTCTGATGTTTTAACGTATCTAATTATTTTAAGTATTGTAGATTTCATAGTTGTATCTGTATATATTTTGTTCAAGTCAGAGTTCTTTTTTAAGGATTTTCAAACTGGATAATCTCATCGCCATTTTACCGACGATTACGGTATCTTAATAACTTATTTTAGAAAATTTATGTCCATTATTGTTTTTTTTATCACGTAATATCATTTCACAAACTAATGCTCCGAGACAATGATATGTAAACAGGTAAACTACTGCTCCACACACGTGTATAGCCGGGGTTTGTATACACACTGTACACATGTCTGGTGAACAAAGGGGGGGGGGGTTCAGACCTCTAGACTGATAAATGGATTTGTATATAATTAGCTACACAATTATTTAAACTTAGGTGCGTGATGGGCTTTCATAGTACTCGAATAGGTTTCGGGTTACGTGATCAGGTAATATAAATAGAAAGACCATGCGGTGGCGTGACACTCTAACATATTACGTTGATTCTCAATTTGGTCTTAATTTTTTGTCTTATAAAGTGAAACTTCCCTTTGAGCCACGTGGTCAGCATTTATACTTCAAATAGCTTATAAATTGTTGTACTAACACATCATTATGAAATATGAATAAACTTGAAAATTATGACAAAGATGTAAAATAAACGTCAAATAAAATTCCATTATGGTATTACAAGAACCACGTGCATTTTACAAGAATACGAGATATTCTTAATAAGCTGTTTATGGACTTCAGCCAAGATCCGTTTAGGATCCTGTGTTTGCTTTTATATTCATGCTGTTTTGATTGTTTATGATCTCAAATCAATATCAATGAATAATCAGGTGACATAGTTGTAATGTTATGTCTTATACGAGGAACATTTATTAACATAATTAGACTCCGAAACCTTTTACATAATAATTAAGTCAGGAATATCATCCGAATGAATGAAATATTAGCAAAAAGATAGGAAAATATGTTTCTTATAAGAATAATGTTTTGATTTATTATCATTTTGCTTTGAATTTATATGCAAAGTTGTCACTTATTTTAGTAAATAAATGAAGCAAACAATTGTCTGACTTTTTTTTTGTACTATTAAATTTGGATTTAAACTCAAACAACAGTTTATATAGTCATCCAGGGTTAAGTAAATAAAAATACAGAAACAATTGTTCATTTATCGATAAAACAATGCAAGTAAACGAACAGTTTTCATCTGATTATTTTGTTTCTCTTACAGCGGCGTTGACCTCGTGACGTGACAGTTCATTTCGCGCCAAATCGGCTTGATTAAAAAATCGTTCAGATGTGAAATAGGGTTTTCCAAAAATATCTCGAAATGTATTTACAAAGATCTCCATAATATCAAAAAATTGACCGGCATTGCAGGTATCCTTTAATAAAAAGCAGTTGTAATATTGATTTACGCAAAAAATCTTTTAAAAGACAAAACATGTTGGTTAAGAGCTATCTTGATTCATGTAACCGTTTATGAGCGTATACATGTGTACTGTCAAAATAGTTAAACGCAGCACCTTTTTCAAAATAAAACTAGACCTCTTCCCTATTAAAATTTAAATTATTGAATATTTTCATTAGTACTTCACCGTTGTTCTTTAATTTATGGAAACCATTCTCGTCATATATAAATAAGAATTAATAAAGTCTTGAATTTAATAGATGTATTAGCGTTTCAAAAATAAACATTAGATCAGAACAAAGCTTAATATATATTTCCCTCGTTTTAAGTTATATTCATTTTCAACCTTCCTTTGAATACTAATTTGACCAACCTTTATCTTGTAATGGTTTCTCTTTTCCAGCAACAGAATCTAAACAAGACAAACAAAAAGTACAGTTAGTTATAAACAAGATACCCATAGGCCATATCCCTCACCTGAGCAACACTAGGCATGATAAAATCAGCTAAATGGAGACATAATACAAAATATCTGGACAATGTAGTATAATACATGTAGATATTCTTATGTTTATAATCAAGTCCCTTTTCTAACAGGATGATCTTTTATTCATATCACATATTGAGCATCGCAGTTCTCAACAAGATCCTAGACACCTAGACAATTGTTTATACATGGGATATAAACCTACATCAAACTCTCAACCCCTTGTGAGGCCCAAGAATCGTCCAGGGGCAAAAGTCTTAACAATTTTAAAGAATCACAAATTGGCAGAATGTTTGCATATATGTATACCCATATATTATAACATTTCAGTTTTTGTGAATTAAAAATGTTTTCCTTTGTAAAAATAGATCCCGAACGTGGCCCCACCCTGCTACTTAAGATTTTTATTTTAACGAATTTGAATCTTCACTACCCAAGGTTGCTTTTACTAAAGTTACAGATTTTCTAGACAAACAGTTTGGTAGAAGATTTTTCTGCATATACTCCTATGTCAAAAATTTGTCTCCCTTACACCTCCCCGTTGTGACCCCATCCTACCCCCGGGGATCATGATTTGAACAAACTTGAATCTATCTAGTCCTTACCTGAGGATGCTTCCACATAAGTTTCACCTTTCCTAGCTACATAATTTTAGAGATTTTAAAGATTTACTCTATATATTCCTATGAAAAAATTCGACCCCCATTGTGGCCCCACCCTACCCCCAGGTGTCATGATTTTCACAACTTTGAGTTTACACTTACTGAGTATGCTTCCACATAAGTTTCAGTTTTCCTGGCTGATTAATTTCTGAGAAGATTTTTAAAGATTTACTCTATATATATCTCTGTAAAAATTCGACCCCCCATTGTGGCCCCATCCTACACCCGGGGGTCATGATTTTCACAACTTTGAATCTACACTAGCTGCTTCGACATAAGTTTCAGTATTCCTGGCCAAATGGTTCTTGAGAAGAAGATTTTGAAAATTTCTCAAAATTGTCCAACAATTCCCAATTATCTCCCCTTGAAACCCTGGCCCAGTGGTTCTGGATAAAATGTTGAAAATGTGAAAAGTTTACGGACAGACAGACAGACAGACAGACAGACAGACAGACAGACAGACAGACAGATGAAGAGACGGACAGACAGACAGACGGACGACAGACAAAATGTAATCAGAAAGGCTCACTTGAGCTTTGAGCTCAGGTGAGCTAAAAAGTTAATGTTGACATGGAGAAACAATTATATGTATTTTCATTGAAATCTTATATAGTAAGCAATTATTATGGGGCAAATCAGCCCCATCCTTCTCCAGAGAAACAGTTTTCAACGCTGACTTATTCAGTTTTTGTGGCATTATCATTGATTGTGGTCCATACAAACTAGTATCCTTCTCTACCCACAAAATGATTCTACCGTAAACAATCACTAATTGTATATTACAACCACAAAAATATTTTGAAGAAGCATACCACAAATTTATATTCCTATCTTTATAGCAATATAACTTATTACAATAAAATAATACCTTTTCTTGCCGCGATTCCCGCTTTTTTTCACTTTAATTTACAATTTGATCCAGTGTTTGTTAACTCTTTAATTAAATCAAGTCCATATCTTGCACAGTTTTTAACATTTTACAGATTGTTAATTATTTATGGCACAAAATAAACTTAAGTCCTTAAATAATCAAAGTAGCACAAGGTCATGTTGTTTTTAGCGAATTGAATCTGATTTGCTCCTTTAAACCAGTTAATTACTTGGGATTAGCTGACCTCTTCTTATTCTTAGGTGTGTTGCATGCTGAGGTAAGTGACAAAGTCACACTTTTATCACAACCTCCTTGTCTCATCCTTACCTGACTTTTTATTTAATCTTTATAATGTTTAAATCGACTGCATCTACACTGAACAAATGTTCTAAGTGTTCACCCTGTATAAAAATTTACTATATGAAAAAAGCACATTTATTTGTCTTGTCGTCGGGGTGACAGATTTCCACTTAACTTTTAAATAATAAAGAACGATGCATTGACCTTGACCTCTGGTTGCGACCCAAGACTTGACCTTTGGTAAATATCACAAACACTTCCGGTTAGGCTGAATTTCGCTCAGAGGTTTTGCATTGTTACGCTGCCGGTGAAATTCACGTTGCACGTATGGACAAGAAAAATCAATTCAAAATAACGTTTTCTTCGGATTGCTTGATACATAAAACAATATCGAGGATAAAATAAACAACAAATTTGAAGTGTATACAATCTGTCGTATAAACAACAAATACTACAATATCATTTTGAATCATTTTGGCCATGCTAAGTGTTTTTCTTTTTAAACTATCCATCACAACAAGTTGCCAATCATATTAAACAGGCGCAGAAAAATACCAATTCAAGATTTTGACGTTTCTTCATGGGTAATTGATTTCAATCGTTGTTGTCTTATTTTATCTATGCTCTTGATAAAAAAAAAATCAGATACAAAATGTTTAAAACTTTACATTTTTTATTCGTCATTTTCAAACTATTTTATCTATCAGGATGAAAACTTGGAAGTTTTGTTGAGTGTATATTTAACTTAAGGTTTTATAAAACAAAAGGCACAGGCGTATGAATAAACTTATTGTTTTGATAATTTAAAGGTAGATGCCCAATTTGGGTAGCCAAAATTTGTTAAATTCAAAGACAATGATTGAATGTTATAGCTAACAAGTTGTACTACTTTACAGTGTTATTCTAAAATAAGATATGCACACGAAAAATGAAAAAAAAATATATTTCCATATATCTCCCTCAAAACGTATTGCAGTTTTGCATGTATATGTTAGTTATGTTTAAACAATATGTATTTCAGAATCAAATGACATAAAAAGAAAACAGCAATAGATTCATTTACAAACAATTTGAAGACTTGAGTAATCAAAAACCTGTAGATTTTTCATTCGTAATATTTGTCGCACTTTTACTCGGAGGTAAATCTGGGGGTTGAGTTTTCTCTGCAAAATAAATACATAAACAATATTTATAAATTATAGTAAACATAAACGTATCCGAAGAATGATGATATGATATTGCATACGAAACGGGGTATTTTGTTTGTGACGGCGTGTCGTTTAAGGTTCAATCTTGTTTATCTTGAACTAGATTTCCATTTTAATATATAATTGGGAATCTTGTAAAAAGTATGGTAAAAAAAATAATCTGTAACTAATGCATTTTTGAGCTTTTTGAATGTCATAACATAATATTCTAATGATTCCAAGAGAAAACATTACTTTAACTAAACCAATTTTAAGAAGTCTAGATCTGATGAAGTTTTAAAAGTTTTACGATGGCTGAGAAATTGAATACTTATATACTTATATAAATCAAATTTATTAGTATC
Source organism: Magallana ariakensis (assembly GCA_020458035.1). Lineage (NCBI taxonomy): Eukaryota > Metazoa > Mollusca > Bivalvia > Ostreida > Ostreidae > Magallana > Magallana ariakensis. The sequence continues at coordinate 40,701,256 of CM035812.1, forward strand.
AAGTGAGTATTAAAATACCTCAAACGATATACTTACCTTCACCACTTTCTGTATCTGCAATAGGATTTTGAAGAATAAAAATGGTATGTTTAAAATAGAGATAATTATAAAAATAAGGATAAATTTGACTTTTTACATAACAAAAAAAAAAAAAAAAAAAAAAAAAAAAAAGAAGAGATAATGGATATAGTTTTGTAAATAAACGGATCATTAATTAACACAGGAATGCGGCAATAAAAAACTTTCCATCTCAGTCTATTTCTATATTTTTCTTCCCTTTATGTTTAACCAAGTACTTTAAGGAATAAATTAAACATTGCCAAAAGGATATGAATAAGATAATGTATGTTCATCCATAGTGTTTTAAGGAACTTACACACCTTCGGAGAAAGATTTGCATACCAGTCTAACTTATCATTTTCATAAAAACATAGAATTTAGCATGTGTTTGACTTAAAAATAACAGATAAGGGTTCATTTTTAGGGAAATTTTAACTTTTATAGCTTGATTGCTTTTGATAATAACGAAACTAACTGGTGTACTCGAACTCGCCACCTGCAGGTCGGTAGACCACAGATAGCTTTATAAAGCTTCGATCTAAAGACCTGCGTTATAAAGATAGAAAACCAAAGTTTTGATATAAACCGTTTTACATTAGCTTGTGACGTACCGTCATAAAAGATAAAAGTCACGGGTTGTCGATGATCATTAAATGTTGTTGAATTGCTCCTTACACTATCAGTCTATTAAATAGGTAGCTCATAGACCACATCGCTTATCTAAACATACATCTACGATTATGATTTTGATCAAAACAGACAAAATTGAATCTATATTACCTGATGTTGCTCATCTTTCCAATTCAGACGGTATTCAAAAAAATATTTATGAAGATTTTTTTCTATTTATTCCTATGTAAAATTTTCTATTATGGCCCCATACTACCCCCGGGGATTATGATTTGAATAAACTTGAATGTACTTAAACTAATGATGCTTCTATACAAGTACATTGTATTCGCTTTTCTTGCCAAATGGTTTTTGAAGAGTTTAAATGATTTCTCTCTATTTATTCCTATGTAAAACTTCGACATCCATTGCGGCCCTTCCCTATCAACGAGGATATTGATTTTAAGAAACCTGAAGCTGCACTACTTGAGAATGTGTGTCATTCTAAACAAGTATTTATTAAGCTTTTATGGCTAAATGGATTTTGAGAGGATTTTAAAAGATTTCTCTCAATTTATTCCTATGGAAAACTTCGAACAACCATTGTGGCCCTACCCCATCCCAGGGAATCATGATTTCAAGAAACCTGAATCTACACTATATGAGAAAGTTTCAATACAGGTATGAGCTTTAATAGCTAATTTGTCACACTTTTTGAGAAGAAGCTTTTAAAGGATTTTTCTCTATATTTTAATGCATATGCAAAACTTCGAACAATAATAAATAATAAATAAATACATAAACAATATTTATAAATTATAGTAAACATAAACGTATCCGAAGAATGATGATATGATATTGCATACGAAACGGGGTATTTTGTTTGTGACGGCGTGTCCTTTAAGGTTCAATCTTGTTTATCTTGAACTAGATTTCCATTTCAATATATAATTGGGAATCTTGTAAAAAGTATGGTAAAAAAATAATCTGTAACTAATGCATTTTTGAGCTTTTTGAATGTCATAACATAATATTCTAATGATTCCAAGAGAAAACATTACTTTAACTAAACCAATTTTAAGAAGTCTAGATCTGATGAAGTTTTAAAAGTTTTACGATGGCTGAGGAATTGAATACTTATATACTTATATAAATCAAATTTATTAGTATCAAGTGAGTATTAAAATACCTCAAACGATATACTTACCTTCACTACTTTCTGTATCTGCAATAGGATTTTGAAGAATAAAAATGGTATGTTTAAAATAGAGATAATTATGAAAATAAGGATAAATTTGACTTTTTACATAACAAAAAAAAAAAAAAAAAAAAAGAAGAGATAATGGATATAGTTTTGTAAATAAACGGATCATTAATTAACACAGGAATGCGGCAATAAAAAACTTTCCATCTCAGTCTATTTCTATATTTTTCTTCCCTTTATGTTTAACCAAGTATTTTAAGGAATAAATTAAACATTGCCAAAAGGATATGAATAAGATAATGTATGTTCATCCATAGTGTTTTAAGGAACTTACACACCTTCGGAGAAAGATTTGCATACCAGTCTAACTTATCATTTTCATAAAAACATAGAATTTAGCATGTGTTTGACTTAAAAATAACAGATAAGGGTTCATTTTTAGGGAAATTTTAACTTTTATAGCTTGATTGCTTTTGATAATAACGAAACTAACTGGTGTACTCGAACTCGCCACCTGCAGGTCGGTAGACCACAGATAGCTTTATAAAGCTTCGATCTAAAGACCTGCGTTATAAAGATAGAAAACCAAAGTTTTGATATAAACCGTTTTACATTAGCTTGTGACGTACCGTCATAAAAGATAAAAGTCACGGGCTGTCGATGATCATTAAATGTTGTTGAATTGCTCCTTACACTATCAGTCTATTAAATAGGTAGCTCATAGACCACATCGCTTATCTAAACATACATCTACGATTATGATTTTGATCAAAACAGACAAAATTGAATCTATATTACCTGATGTTGCTCATCTTTCCAATTCAGACGGTATTCAAAAAATATTTATGAAGATTTTTTTCTATTTATTCCTATGTAAAATTTTCTATTATGGCCCCATACTACCCCCGGGGATTATGATTTGAATAAACTTGAATGTACTTAAACTAATGATGCTTCTATACAAGTACATTGTATTCGCTTTTCTTGCCAAATGGTTTTTGAAGAGTTTAAATGATTTCTCTCTATTTATTCCTATGTAAAACTTCGACATCCATTGTGGCCCTTCCCTATCAACGAGGATATTGATTTTAAGAAACCTGAAGCTGCACTACTTGAGAATGTGTGTCATTCTAAACAAGTATTTATTAAGCTTTTATGGCTAAATGGATTTTGAGAGGATTTTAAAAGATTTCTCTCAATTTATTCCTATGGAAAACTTCGAACAACCATTGTGGCCCTACCCCATCCCAGGGAATCATGATTTCAAGAAACCTGAATCTACACTATATGAGAAAGTTTCAATACAGGTATGAGCTTTAATAGCTAATTTGTCACACTTTTTGAGAAGAAGCTTTTAAAGGATTTTTCTCTATATTTTAATGCATATGCAAAACTTCGAACAATAATAAATAATAAATAAATACATAAACAATATTTATAAATTATAGTAAACATAAACGTATCCGAAGAATGATGATATGATATTGCATACGAAACGGGGTATTTTGTTTGTGACGGCGTGTCCTTTAAGGTTCAATCTTGTTTATCTTGAACTAGATTTCCATTTCAATATATAATTGGGAATCTTGTAAAAAGTATGGTAAAAAAATAATCTGTAACTAATGCATTTTTGAGCTTTTTGAATGTCATAACATAATATTCTAATGATTCCAAGAGAAAACATTACTTTAACTAAACCAATTTTAAGAAGTCTAGATCTGATGAAGTTTTAAAAGTTTTACGATGGCTGAGGAATTGAATACTTATATACTTATATAAATCAAATTTATTAGTATCAAGTGAGTATTAAAATACCTCAAACGATATACTTACCTTCACTACTTTCTGTATCTGCAATAGGATTTTGAAGAATAAAAATGGTATGTTTAAAATAGAGATAATTATAAAAATAAGGATAAATTTGACTTTTTACATAACAAAAAAAAAAAAAAAAAAAAAAGAAGAGATAATGGATATAGTTTTGTAAATAAACGGATCATTAATTAACACAGGAATGCGGCAATAAAAAACTTTCCATCTCAGTCTATTTCTATATTTTTCTTCCCTTTATGTTTAACCAAGTATTTTAAGGAATAAATTAAACATTGCCAAAAGGATATGAATAAGATAATGTATGTTCATCCATAGTGTTTTAAGGAACTTACACACCTTCGGAGAAAGATTTGCATACCAGTCTAACTTATCATTTTCATAAAAACATAGAATTTAGCATGTGTTTGACTTAAAAATAACAGATAAGGGTTCATTTTTAGGGAAATTTTAACTTTTATAGCTTGATTGCTTTTGATAATAACGAAACTAACTGGTGTACTCGAACTCGCCACCTGCAGGTCGGTAGACCACAGATAGCTTTATAAAGCTTCGATCTAAAGACCTGCGTTATAAAGATAGAAAACCAAAGTTTTGATATAAACCGTTTTACATTAGCTTGTGACGTACCGTCATAAAAGATAAAAGTCACGGGCTGTCGATGATCATTAAATGTTGTTGAATTGCTCCTTACACTATCAGTCTATTAAATAGGTAGCTCATAGACCACATCGCTTATCTAAACATACATCTACGATTATGATTTTGATCAAAACAGACAAAATTGAATCTATATTACCTGATGTTGCTCATCTTTCCAATTCAGACGGTATTCAAAAAAATATTTATGAAGATTTTTTTCTATTTATTCCTATGTAAAATTTTCTATTATGGCCCCATACTACCCCCGGGGATTATGATTTGAATAAACTTGAATGTACTTAAACTAATGATGCTTCTATACAAGTACATTGTATTCGCTTTTCTTGCCAAATGGTTTTTGAAGAGTTTAAATGATTTCTCTCTATTTATTCCTATGTAAAACTTCGACATCCATTGTGGCCCTTCCCTATCAACGAGGATATTGATTTTAAGAAACCTGAAGCTACACTACTTGAGAATGTGTGTCATTCTAAACAAGTATTTATTAAGCTTTTATGGCTAAATGGATTTTGAGAGGATTTTAAAAGATTTCTCTCAATTTATTCCTATGGAAAACTTCGAACAACCATTGTGGCCCTACCCCATCCCAGGGAATCATGATTTCAAGAAACCTGAATCTACACTATATGAGAAAGTTTCAATACAGGTATGAGCTTTAATAGCTAATTTGTCAAACTTTTTGAGAAGAAGCTTTTAAAGGATTTTTCTCTATATTTTAATGCATATGCAAAACTTCGAACAACCATTCTAGCTCAGTCTTACCCCAGGGGATCATGATTTTAATGAACTTACATATAATTTACATTACCTAAGAATGCTTTCACAAACGTTTCAGCTTTTATGGCTAAATGATTTTAGGAAGATTTTTTAAAAAATGCCACTGTTTTTCAAAATTTGTAATTATCTCCCATAGTTAAAGGACCTTGCTTTTATTTTAACAAGCTTTAGTTCCCTTCACTGATTATGCTTTTTGTCAAGTTTGGTTGAAATTGACTCTGGTTCTTGAGAAGAAATAAAAAATGAAAAAGTTTTCATGTGTATCATTAAGATTGCTTTAAATGTGTCGACATTTCTCATATAAGCACACTTTTGGTTCTAGTGAAATTGATTACTTAAACATTGAACAAAGCTCAATTTTATCATGAAAATATCACAAATTCTATTCTAAAAGTGAACATAATTATCACTTTAAGGAGTCTCGGGGGAGAATGTTTCAAACATACGATTTCCTTTAAATTTTTTTACAGTGAAAGGTCAACTTATGAGTAAACCATGTAGAAAATATAAAGTAAATTGACCGGATAGTTTATCTGTTTACCGCGCTCATATTTTGGTCGTATGTCCGAATAATCCCCGACATTTTATATAGGATTATATAGGGAAAAGGGGGTTTTCATTTTCAATTTCATATGTAAAAAATTCCTAATGTACGATTTTCTTTTAATTTTCAGTTATTGAAGGATAACATATAATTTAACATTTTGCCAAATTAAAACCAAATTGACCGGATAGTTTTTATGCTATCCGCCCTCATAGTTTGGTCCTATATATGAGTCGTGCCAGACATTTTACAGATAATAGAATGAAAGGATGTTTACAAATCAAATTTAATTTTATTTGTAATAAATAAAAAAATACCCAATTTCCACTCAAACAGAACATGAGAGGATCGCGCATATATTTTTATTTTGCAAATTATATTTTTTATTTTAATTATTGACGATGCAATAAAAAATGTACGACATTTATTTTTGTTAATTGTTACGTCAAAGTCTCAACTGACATCATCGTAAGACTTTGACTCCGACGTGGCGAAATGATTAAAATACTTCTAAACATTATTCTAATGATTCATTTCACTAAAAATAATTTTGATGATAAGAATTTTTAAAAAAAAACCCGATACATGATAACCTGTATATTTGAACGTTTTACTTTGCATTTGCGTTTTACAACAGTAATACGCAATAACCTGCGCAGAGGGCGCAAAATTTTAAACCAGCGACCGACCTTAATTTGCAAGACTACCCCACCCAAACTATAAGTAGTTTTGAAAAGGGACCATGGAACAAATTATAATTTAGAGTAGTTAAACACACTTACAAAATTTGTAGATAAGTATTGATTGAATTGAAAATATCAAACTAAACTTACCTTCATCATTGCCTTCTTCATTATTGAGGTTTCCGTGTGAAGTGCAATCAACATTATTGTCAGTGTTATGAGCCGCCTTCAGTGAATGGTCTATGTTTGTAAAATTTTTTTTTTATTAATATATTGATTAAAAACAAGTCTTGGGGATCCAATCTCCTGTTTAAGATGTTCATTGAGATAGAATTTATTCATTTGATTAATTAAAACGTCAACGCATTGTCATAACTTTCCTCTAAAATAAAATATTATTAAACCCTAAAAATTCATTTTTAAAAAGGTATCAATGAAACTTGTGAAAATCACAAAAAGGCTATCGATATCTCCTTTCATAACCTAACAAAGCGTGTTTATATATGTGTGTTACATTTTTTTGGAAGATGTTTTTAATCGACTCTCCTATGCAGTTACCCTGGGAAACCGGAAGTGAAACAGTGTCTGAACCAAAGCACAAATGATCACCGCTTAGTTCTTACAAATTATCGATAACTTCGATGTAATGCATGCTGAAGCATTATTTTTCAAAGAAACATATGTTTGAATACCTTGAAAATATTCAGATTTTAAATAGTACGAACAATTTAGATATTGTTTGTAGTCGTATGTATTCCTACGCCAGAGTTCCATATAGTCTCGTTCAACCATCGGCTGTCTCCGTAAATCTCCGACAAGCAGTGAGTCTCTCTTGCTTGTCGGAGAATAAAGGAACCGAGCGTCTGTTTGAACGAGACGAGTTCAGAATTGCTTGGATCCATACAATTTTAGAAATATTTCGATTACTGATACATAGTTTGATGGAATTTTTTCTATTTTTAAATACCTGTATTACACAACCTGATTCATTTGGGGTTTTCTCGAAATTCTTATCGGAAAAATCCGAGGATTCACATTATATATATGTGCGTAATTCAAATACAGATTATAAACTAGTTGCCATGCAAAATAGCATATCGTTGATTTGAAAATAAATAATAATCGATAAAATCATCTCCCGGCAGTACTTCAGTACTTTGATTTAAGTATTACATACACATACACTTCAATGTTATATCAAAAGAATGTGCTTTCAAGTTATAAAACAATGTTAACTTGAAACTCTTTGTATAAAAGTTTTGTACGTCTTTGTACGAATATAAGATTATAAAGTTATACATTATGACATTAAATAATAAACACAATATACGTTTGTGTGGTAAAAACTGTAAAAGTGTTATTTAAGAGTACGTGATATTTACACTATTTACGCGGTAAGCTTGAAAGCGTATTATATACCCCTGCGCGTTTAGTTACAAAAAATGAAACTTTAAAGTGTGGAATCACGCATCCGCGTATTGTTTCACTCTATAAAATGCAAAACTTAACCAATAGCATTAATAATATCGCATCTGTGAGCTTGTCTAGAATGTGCGCGTTTATCTCTTGGCATGTTGTCATTCCGGTAATCTGAAGTTCATTTGGAATAAGTTTGGTTTTATTGGAAAGCAATAAACATCTTCCTCTCCCAAAGAATCTTTAAGTGGTAGGGTGGCCAAAATTTAAACATTTTTTTTGTGGCAAAATTCAATGTTATCCCAAACACCATATCTATAAAATGTACTGCTGTTTGCTTTGTTTCCTTTGTAACTGAATGTGGTCATCTGGGTTTAACAAATTAACCTTACGATTTCGCAGTGATGCACATGGTATTTAGCGTGACCCAGTGCCTAATACACCCAGTTTGAGTCGTCATATTTATATGATGATTGAAGGGCGGCCGTGATGAAGCCCCTGCCTTTGCAATACCACCGCCAATTGCGTCAAATACATAATACACAAAATAAAGTTCATGTTAGTTTATCAAAGATCAGAAATAACTTCTTTTAGAGTAACTACCAGAAATCATTACTTTAATTTCAAAATGTACTCGTTTCTTGCCTTTTTCCAATAATCAAACTGACCTACCTTTCTGTTCAGCATTTTCTTTATCTGCAGCAGGATCTATGATAATATATAAATAGAAAATAAATAAATAAAATTTATAGAATAAAAACAATTACGAGACTTTATATAAATACTTAAGCATTGAATCATTACTTTTTTTTAATGTTGTGATCTTTTAAATGCAACGGAGTGTGCAAAAAAAATCATAACGCACGCACATACTTTTGCAGATTTCAAAATATAATGGTTCAGTGCTGATATTTACTTTTTTTTTTTTTTTTTTTACACTTTTACCTTGTCCGCTATTATATTTTTTAGCCGGGCTCTGTAGGCAGGCAAATCGCCAAAGTTACTATAAATAGCACAGCTTCAAAAGTAAACAAAAAATCGAACAGCGTCAAAGTAAAAGCTTCCGCTATACCAAATACTGTTACAGAGAGACATGTTTTGTGAAATGTATTGTTTTTTTGGGGGGGGGGGGGGGTGTTCCGAATAACTTTAGCAAAGAGTGGTTGTTTCCTTATTAATTACGTGTTTTAAGAAGACTTATAGTATGCATTTTTGACACATACAATGCGCATGAATTTCCATGAACTACTTTACAAAGCATTGGTATTCGGCTGCATATCGAAGAAATAGGGAATTGAGTTTATTACGCTTGTTTCAAAGTATAATGCACCGTTGATTTTTTTCTACTAGACAGACATATTTTTGCTAATAGTCGCTTTTAAAATTTAGTCACGAGAGAGAGAGAGAGAGAGAGAGAGAGAGAGAGAGATTTATATATAAAAAGCACTGAAAATGGCTAACGACACGAACAATTGAAATTGTCAATTGACAATTTCAATTGTTCGTGTCGTTAGCCATTTTCAGTGCTTTATATATTCATTTTACTGGATTAGTATCTATACATTAGATTCGACACTTTAAAGATCCATAGTGTTGTTGATTTTATTTAGTGCTTTTTATATATATTATATTATATTATATTATATTATATTATATTATATTATATTATATTATATTATATTATATATATATATATATATATATATATATATATATATATATACTGTATATAAAAGCACAAAAAATACCCAACGATACGAACAAACAAGTAAAATACAATGTATTGTCTTTTATGTTCATGTTCATGCCGTTGGCTATTTTTGGCGCTTCTTTATATCTCATCTTATAACCGAGTATCTTTTGATCCGACACTAGATATATATATATATATATATATATATATATATATATATATATATATATATATATATATATATATATATATATATATAAGAGTTATCTGTGACAGATAATTATGCCAGTGCCAAGTTGTCATTTTTGCACCCGCTTAAGATACAGTTTCGTAAAAATACATATATACATGTACTAAATGCATAATGCCAAGATAGTATAAATAGTGGAGTTACAATGCCATCAAAAAATTCATTTTAATGTACCACCATACTTCACGGCTAATTTGTACTCTTTTGGGAAGATATAATATCAATTAATAATTTTCACCCGATCGTAGAAAGGAGGAGAGCGTATAATTCCTGTCGAATCCCCCGCACCGAGGATATTTAAACGACTTATGTACATCTAGTATAAAGGAATCTTATATTTGAAGGCGTGAACCAGTGCATGTATAATATAGAATTGCATTATCTGACCATTAACAAACATACATTTATACCTTATTCTTTTCGTCTTGTTTTCATTTCTTTGATTATTTTCTTAACATTACAATATAATCTCAAACAATCTTTGTGCTAGCGCTATTGTTTATCAAACATTATATGGAATGGGCAAAATCATTATATTTTTTTTTTGTTTTCTGAAGAGTTTTAAATAATTTCCAAAATAATTCTAGATCTATTACCTACAAATTTAAAACAAGAGGCCCAGGGGCTACATCGCTCACCTGAGCAACAATAGCCTTATATCTGATCAAATTAGCATTACAGTATCAAAATCAAAATATCTTGACAACTAAGTACAGTAGATCTTGCTCAAAAAATTTAAAACATCTGCAGATTTTTATCCACATATTTTT